>JAYDZK010000001.1:98967872-98984588 GCA_034509185.1 Euphonia xanthogaster | reverse complement strand
AATTGTTTATTAAACTAAAAATATGTGCATTTTTAAAATGCTCTGCCATAAAATATGAAATAACCATTATGGTTTTCTTCTTCATGATAGCAATAGTATTTACTCATTGGTCTCACTCCTGTAGCAAAGTAAAAGGCCTACAGAGCATTCCTTTTAATGAAAACAAAAGCTTAAAATTACTACTCTGTCCTTCCCTAATATTTTGGCTGGTTTTCAGATCACTTGTGGGTATCTTACCTGCTGTCCCCTCAGATTATCTCCATCCTCACAACAGCTACACTACAAGAAAACTCTTACCCTTAGTTTCATTTTCAGTTCTCTGCTGCATTGTAATAGAAAAATACATGTCCCAATTGCATTTGTAGCTGACTTTTCCCCCACCTGAGGATTGACGATTCCTCTCCCTAAAATACTCTCTCTTGATTTTGTGTGCATGGATGTAGAAGAATAAAATAGAGACAGATCATCCAGGCAGTGGTAAATGAGATTTCAAAATGGGAACATGTCAGAAACTCATCCTAGTTCCAAGAAGACAGTCAGGAAATGCTGGAATACTCAAGCCCAGACAGTGATCTGCAACTGTGACTTGGTCAAGTACATGGAAGAATTTGTCAACAGTAATATGAACTGATGACATGTTGTAGCAAAACCCACCAAAGGTGGACAAGTCTCCCTTTACAGGATTACCCCTGTCATCCCCCAAACCTGACAAATGAATCTGGAACCTTCTCTCAGTCACAAATTCAGCCCATCTTTGAAATATCACAGGGACTGTACCAAAATGTTCCTCTCTCTTCCACTGAGAAAGAAATGGAGGGCTCAGTGAATTCCCTCCATAACAACACATTGGAAGAGGCAAGTTTTCTCTCCAAAAGTGCCAACCTTCTTCTAAACACACTTGTGATGAGCAGTAATGGAGAGGATGCTACTTAACAATGTGTCAGACCCAGCTCTACTCTCCCAGGAGAAGTTCTCAGGGGAGATGGCAGTCAACAAGATTGCCATCCAAATGCAGGTGGCACAAAGGGCCAGGGAATAAAAAAGAATGGACATTTGGAGAAAAACAGCTTAAGATAAGTAAGATGAGAAGATGAGGAGCAAAATGGTGAGGCTGCTGTGTTCACCACCAGAGATGTGAAATGGTAAATGCCAGCACCTTTGCAAGTTCATAACAAATCTCAGTCTGGGAGCAAATAGTTTGAAAGAGAGTACTTAGACATTATTGAAATATGGTGTGATGCACAAGGGATTATAAAAGCAGGAGACGTTCCAGGCATCCACACTACCTCCCAACCAGTCAGGATTATTTCACACCATTCATTACTAATGTGTTGCACTTACCAAAAAAAAAAAAGTTTCAAATACATTATCTTTATGATAGGGCTCCTGTATAGCTAGGTTTGCAGGGGAAAGAGTGAAGAGATTTAAATGAATTAAGTGAGCAGAAACAATTATAGTGGCTTCTAATTGTTCTTAAAGACTTCTGCATCTACTGTAATGACCATATCTGACACTCAGGAGGTAGCTGCTGCTCTTTGGAGGACAGTACATTTTGGACAGTTGCCTTCTTGAGAGAATATTGAAACAACTAGCCCTGAAATAGCTCTATCATGTCAAAGGCATCTCACTGACCAGATAAACCTAAATGTTTTCAAAGAAATCACTGTGTTCTTAGATTGCTGAAGCATGCACTTACAGTTTTCTGAACAGGACATGCCCTTTTTCCTTCTAATAGCTTTAGAGAGCCCAGAGGAAGGTCTCATGCCTTTCATTTACATTGTTGTAGCTTTTTGACTAAAATACCTAGAATCATAGAACTGGTTAGTTTGGAAAATACCTTTAAAACCACAGAGTCCCACTATTACCCCATGTCATGGTTTAAGAATGGTACTCCCCAATTTTGTGTTCCCACTGAAATTCTCCAAGCCATGTGCCCCTCATGGGCAGCTGGAGAGGAGAATTGGAGGCACAGAAGGTAAAGATCACCAGTAGAGATAATAACAATTTACTGGAAACAGCAAAGAGATAAGAAAACAAACAGTAACAGCAAGAATATTAATAACAAGAGTGCACAAAAGAGTGGCATAGAATAACCTCCAGGTCCTGGCCATGCCCCTCCTGGCTACTGCAAAAATTATTGCTGGCCAGAACCAGGACAACACAGCACTGCCAAATCCACAATTCATCACTAGTCCATTCTCTAAATGCCACAACTACATATCTTTTAAATACCTTCAGGGATGGTGACTCAACCACTTCCCTGGACAGCTTATTCCAATGCTTGACAGCTCTATCCACAAAGAATTTTTTCTTCTTGTCCAATCGGAACCTCCCTTGGCACAACTGGAGGCCATTTCCTCTTGTCCTGCCTCTTGTCACCACCCCCACCTGGCTAGAACCTCCTTTCAGGGAGTTGTAGAGAGTGATCGAGTTTCCCCTGAGCCTTTTTTTCTCCAAGATAAAAAACCCCTGCTCCCTCAGCTGCTCAGCATAAGACTGTACTCCTCATCAACCTTGTTCTCCAGACGCTTTCCCAGACACACTCCAGCACCTCAATTTCCTTCTTGTAGTGAGGAGCAGAAGACTGAACACAGGATTTGAGGTGTGGCCTCACCAGTTCTGAGTACAGGGGGACAATCACTGCCCTGGTCCTGCTGGCCCCTCTATTGCTGACACAGGCCAGGTACCATTGGCCTTCCCGGCCACCTGGGCACACACTGGCTCAAGTTCAGCTGCTGTTGATCAACATCCCCAGGCCCTTTCTGCCAGGCATCTTTGCAGCCATTCTTGCCCAAGACTGTGGCACTGCATGGGGCTGTTAAGACCCACGTGCAGGACCTTGCCTTTACTGAACCTCATACAATTTGCCTCAACCCATCAATCCAGCCTGTCCAGGTCCTTCTGCAGAGCCTTCCTACCCTCCAACACAAAAAAAAAAACCAACTTGGTCACCTGCAAACTGACTGAGGATGCCCTTTATGCCCTCGTCCAGATCATTATAATAAAGATATTCAAGAGGAGTGCCCCAGCACTGAGCCCTGTGACTCAAACCCAACACTGGCAGTCAATCAAAGGAAGTGACTGAAAAAAAACTTTCCCAATTAATGTCACCTGGTGGATAAGCAGCCATTACAGATTATCAAGCATTAAAATCAGCATTTTAGAAATGCAGAGCTGGCTTTATTAATCCTACAGAATGGAGGTATCTGTGCGTGAAAATATTATTCCAATGAAAAAATTTGGTTTTAGCTTCAAGTGTTTTTCCACAAAGCATTTCCTCAGCATCTTTCCTCCAATGGCCAGGTAGAGCACTGGCAAAGATCACTGCTCTACCTCCTGAACAAAGACAGAGAATGCAGATGGGTGCTGCCAAGCAAAGCTCTAACTTCACAGACAGTTGGAGCAGACACACAGGAAGGAGAAATGCAGATTCAGGGTCAGTTTTGCTGTTCTCCCATGTCCCTAGATCTCGCTTATTAGCAATCTGAGTTCTCTCTCTATAAAAACTTTAGGCAGCCTTTCATATCATCCTCATGCAGAATAACAAAATGCAATATGTTGCACAATACAGCAAAGTTAAAACAAGCTCCCTTCTCTTCCTCACCCTTTCCAGCAACTTTTCTGCCTTCAGGAAGGGGTGGGGAGGTAGAGGGCTGCTCCCCCTCTGTGCTCTTGTTTTGCCCTCAACCTCCCACAAGCTACTGACAAATATCAGATTGCTGGCTCAGCTGGAGCATTCAATAAACAAGAGATAGGGATTACTTATATAGGAACTCTAAACCCATCATCAAAATGTCTATAATTGCAGGAGAAACCAGCTGTCCAAAATGCGGAGGTCTCAGGTGAGTTTTGCCCACAGCCTGGGGCTTTTGCTTTCACCTCCCCCTTGTACTTGTTCAAAGAAAAGAAAAAATCCACCTTTAGCTCAATTAGTGGGGGCCATTTCCTCTGGTAGTCTATGTCTCCAAATAAGAGAGCAAGCACCTGCAATTAACTACATAAAGACAAGTACAAAATCCCAGACTTTGAAAGGCTTTCAAAGGTGATGCCTCTGGTACAAGACTTGCCTCCCCACCTACCCCTGCAGACAGTGCAAAGCACTTCATGTTTCTCCCTTTGCACTCTAGCTTGGTTTATCTAAGGTCTACCAAACACACATGCTTACAAGGAACTTTTCATTGGAAGCAGGGCTTTTGCCAGGATACACAAATACAAGAGCAGGCACAAGCTATCTGTGCCCCAATATCACTTCATTGCACTTCATGATCTACTTTGCTTTCTTTGCACCCAACAGTGACCTAAACTTCTCAGCTATGAGATCTGGACTAGTATTTCCAACTCATAAAAGCAAAAGTCAGGCAACAGCCCCTGCACTTTGATATGTCAGAAGTGCTTGATCTCAGCAGCACGCCAGCCTGCCTATGAGTAGCAAGGAATCATTTCTCATATACTTCCAAAGAGAGGAGGATAAATGGAGGTTCACACCTGATAAAGCAGCCATCTCAGCCTGTGATTGAGTCATGACAGCTCCTTCAACCATGATAGCATGGGATTAACAAATTCTACTTCTATGCTCCTCTATTCTTCCGGGGCACTTTCTTTTTTGTTTTAAGCTCAGAGTTTTATTGGGTTTTAATTTTTCAGTCATTATAAAAACTATGGATCATTTGTACCTCTTTAAATTCCCAGTGACTGGTACAGTCTGTCCTGACTGATGTCGATTTTAAGTTGCTTTGCAGAAACTAAGTAAATGACAGACTGTGAACAGAGAGGAGTAATTAAAGAGGACAAAGAGCCTGAAGGCTGCAAAAGTGGCCACTAATCAGATGAAAAATAAATCTCCAGGTTAAAAAGCATGGATGGAAGCTTGTCATAAACAGCTGGTTTATGCACAACTCAAATAAAGGGTTAACAGACCATCAATGCTATTAGTGAATTAAATATACATTAATTATTTCATTAATTGTTAATAATTGCCAAAACTTAAATTTCATCCCAACTCGTCTGAAGAAAAGAAGATGTCATTTCTGGCCAACATTTCACTCCTTGTGCCACTCAAAGCAGCGACAGAGTGACAGAGCTGCAGTGAAGGTAAATGAAGAGCAGAAAGCCATCCAGAAACAGCCAGTGTCCTCACACTGCATTGCATGCATCCATCATATGGCAAGATAAGAAATGAAAGATCAACTTCCTGTTCTTGTGAACAAAAACAGACATTTGAGTTTGGGTGTTACAGCTATAGTGTTCTCCCACTCTCAGCTCTGAGCCTTTTTTTCCATACCACCCACAACACTCAGAACAGCTTCCAATTTCCTTTTTACCTAATGACCTAAATCTCCACAGAACCTATTTTCCCCTCGAATCCTTCCTACATCTGCCAGATTTGGCCTAGCAAATTTGCACTATTTCATGGCCAAAAACACCATCCTGGCATTGGTAAACTACCTTAAGGAGTAGTATTTCCTCACATAAAGCACTGTGTGCATTTTTGCAGTGCTGTATGCAGTGGGAATCTTGAGGAGACTTCCCACATTACTCCCTGCATTCCCATGGCATGCACTCCCTAGATTTCATTACAAAGAGCCCTAATCCTCATGCCTGAATCTGTCTGCTGCTACAGCTACAACACCAGCACGGTGATGAAGCAGCTGTATGGGGGGAGTCCAAAGAAGTGCAGCAAGCTTCTTTTCTGTTCAACATGCATTTTGTCTCCCTCACACTTATGTTACTTGCAGAAAAGCAAATAATTCATGGTCTCAAATATATATATGTTAATTTTGCTGTTAATGTTATTATTAATGTTTAATTAGTCTTTGCTCTGAAGATGAAAAACAGTGAAGCACATAAGTTAGGCTCCTGCAATTACTGTGATTGCACTCACAAAACCAGCTAATTGCACTTGCAAATTACAACTTAGCTATTTGCACATGTACTTCTGCAGTCTGCCGGCACCACCATGATAACTGTTCAGAGAGGCTGGAAAAAAATAGGATGAATTATAGTAATTCTGTGGACGGTTATTGGGGCTTTGTTTCCCTTCACACACACTAGGATTTTCTGATTCTGTTGGCACGGCACAGGGGTTTTAGATGATTGCATCCCGTGATGCATGTGAGACCTGGAGCTGTTCCAGGGGCTGTGGACCCCAAGAGGTGCTGTTGTGGTGTCCCTCAGCCAAAATAACGAAAGAGAGGTCTGCAGGTGAGGTTGTGGGCATGAGCCTTCCTTCCCCACTGTGTCAACCCTAAGAGGAATTGTTTCTCCCCCTCCAGATGTGAAGCCCAGCAGGCTCATCTCCTCTGTGGTGCATCCACACTCATGGAAAGCTGCTGGCCCTCAGCCTCTGCTTCCAGTCTTCAGCTGTTCCTAGCACTATGGGGGCTCAAATCTGGGTGTGGGGTGAATGAGCCTGCTGAAGCACAAAATAAAGTTCCCAGGCATGACTTCTGCAGAGCTCATGCCTTGGGTTAAATGGTTGCTGTAAGATGGTCTTTTTGGGATACTTGTACATGCTTTTCAATCCAACACAGTAGGCTCAGAAACTCCACCACGTCCTTTAGGAAGGTGGTGACACCAAGGTAGCTTTGGCCTTTTACCTCTTTCATCTCACCATGCCCTCAGGAGGAACTGAGCATTTGTACAGTGCACAGGGAGCACATCTAATTGCTCAGAGCTCCCTGGTGTCTCCGTCTGGCAACACTTACACCCTTCACAGCAATGCAGAAAGGACTGGACTCATCAGTCACCTGAAGCAACAATGGAGAGAGTCTGCAGTATCTCTGTGGCACAATTCATCCATATTTGATCACCTATTTGACAGGACATTAAGAAAAGTGTCAATGGTTGTTAATTTTTGCTGATGATTCCTTATGAAATGCACATTATCTGGATATCTAAAAGTAGCAGGAACAAAAGGGCTGATCAAAACCCTTTTTTCTGAGGAGAGGATTTCAATATGTCTGTTTTGCAGCAGTCATGTTCTTTAAGAGCAGCAGGGCCTTCGAATCCTTTCCCCTCCCCCTTACAAAATCAAACATTTGCTTGTTTTTCTAATCTTGCTATAGACAGCCTCCACGGGTCACGCACAGAATGGAGGATATCATATTAAAATCAATCTGTCCCGCATACTCATTTAAATGGAGGGGGAAAAACAAAGCCACAGAGCAGAACTGCAGGACTGGAATAAAAACCAATAAAGTGCCCCCTCTCTAATTTCTCTGAAGGTCTTCCTAGAGTTTTATTCCCAACAGTGCTCTTTAGATGCCTCGGTTTGCCTGCAGAAACACTTGATATTTCTGTAGTGCAAATCAAAGTGAATTAAACATTAAAGCACTGTGATAGCATAGCAGGTCTGCTATAGGAGAGAAACTGGTTAATGCGGCACTGAAGTTTATGAAGCAGTGGACTGGACTTTCCCTTCCCTCCTCCTTCTTCAGATGTATTTACTTATTTATTAGTTCATTCATACATCCTTCAGTGCAAAGCAGCAACATCTGTTCCAGTGTAACTCTCTAGTTATATTGGTCTGGCACTTTGAATTTTCTGCATATTGCATGACACAGTTACACACACACACAAGCTGTGGGACACGCTGCATTCTGAGGTGTCCTCACAAATGGTGCTTTCCAACACTCCCTCATTAAAAGGCAGCACATTAACTGAAGGATCCCAAACACTGCCCAGAAGAGGAATCCCTCTTTCTTTAATGGAAGGCTAAGGAATGAATAAACACCCATAAATATCTGAACATCATTACTACCAATCTTCTTCCATTCCAGGGTATAAAAAGCATCAAAGTGATGTCTTATTCTCATGTGAAACCCTGGAGCACCTCATAGTGACTCCCATTCTCTCCTCTGACTCACAATGGAGCTGGCAAGATAACCAGAGATGACAAGTTTTCTGCAGGCAGTTTTCTGCCTGGCTCCTTTTCCCCCTTTCCTTGACAATAAACACTCCCTGATTGCCTTCCCTTGGCCCCTTGGCCAACCCTGCACAATTCTAAAATGAGAGGGAAGTAAGTACTTGTAAGCATCAAGGGGAGCCAGCACACACCCAGGTACCAAAGGGTCTACAGTGGCTCCACACTCAGATGTGGGGAAGAAGAGTTTGGCATCTTCACACACATAACCACAATCTGCACACAACCACAGCAAGAGCTGGAGCTTCCGGAAAGAAATTAAGGAAATAATTCAGAGGAGCTCACTGGAAAGCTAGCAAAGAGAAATAATTCTTAAGGCCCACTAAAGGGAGAGACTCTAGCCAGGGCCTTGACTTCTATATAGGAGAAATCTGCACTTCAATTAAGCCCACAGGAAGTTTATCCACTGGAGCTGAATAATGAAACCATCATTCAAAATGATTTCATGTAACTTTTGCGGTTGGTTGTGGCTTTTTCTTTTCGAGGGAGAAGCTGCAAGGCAGTTTAAAGCTCAACTGCATTAAGGTTCATGGGGGCTAGGTCATCTGGAGAAGCTCTGATTCCCTCTGGGCATATTGATGATTCTGACTCCCATACATTTCTCTCTCTCTCTCTCTCAGCATGTCACATCCACGGCTATCAAGCTCTGAGCAGCAAAGGCTGCGCAGGTGAACATCATTCACATTCCATCCTTATTGTTTTTAGAAATATTTAGCAGGTTATCTCAAGATAACCAGGTTATCTGAAGATGCTTTTGACTAATTGTTATGTTGGACAAAAAGTTCAGAGCCTCCTTCAGTACTGGTGATCCCATTCCATTTTCAAACTGCAGACCTTAATTTCACAGCTACCTTTACTTCAGAAGGATGATTTTGCACCATCAGAGAGATCTCTCTACACCTCTGTTATGGTCTTCCCTGCAATGAAAAGAGGAGATGCAACATGTACGTGTATGTATCTGTACATGTGTATATCTGTATCTGGGTCATCACCTGTTGAACACCTCAGCCAAATAACATTCAGCCATATTCCTGAAGAGAGGGCAGAGCACTCATACACAGGTTCCCACTGTCACTAGGAACAGACCTAACACATACTATTTTTGGAAATACTATTTCCAGCTTGAAAAAGAAAGGCGGGAAGGACAGATGAACATCCCAGGTGAGTGTTTGTTGTTTTGGGTTTTTTTTATTTTTATTTTATTTCAAGAGAAAAACATACAGAACTCCATTGGAAGAGTGCTCATAAATAACCATGATCAGAAACTGGCAGATCAGATTCCTTGTTTCCCCTGTTATTATTATTTTGAGGACAAAGTCTTCTGGAGCATTGAGGAAAACAAGAATCAAATGTGCTATTTTAGTGATACTGATGTGAAGACAGAATGATATTTTATATTTTAAGTTCATCTATTCTCTTTCAAATATTCTGTATGCATTGTCCCTCCATCTTCCTTTTCTTTGAGAGCATGGCCACAGCAGGCACACGCTATCAATTATTTATTAAATTCCTTAGTTTCTTCTGCTCTCACTAACATCTTCTTCCTCACTAACATCAGAGCCTCTTTGACCCAGGTATTAGCCAATATCTACGAAAAGACTATCCCTCCCCTTGGAGTTTTATAAACACTCATGGAAAGTTGAGACACAAAGGACTGAACTAGCCTGCTTGCCAGAGCAGGCTACTAGCCAGGCACAGAATATATTCCATATCTCCTCTCTCAGCAGGGATGGTGGCCACTTGCCACATTGCTGCAAGCTTTGCAATAGCTTTCACCAATACTGCTTGAGATTCAGGTTGACCCAGTGAAGCTGGCTCTTCTCCATTATATTTGTGAGAAGCTGGAGGTCTATTAATAAACTTACTGCTCCTTTCTCCCTTTCACTGTCATTATCCCTCAAGAGAGGTCCTGCAAGTAACCAAAAAAACAATATTACTTGCTTAAACAGAGAATACAAAGACATAGAAACCTGTATGTAGAGAGATTTGAAGAGAGGTTGTTTATGTTTATCAACTGAACTTTCGTTTTGAAGTGTTCTCTCTGAATAAAGGCTTTTATTGACAGGAAATGTTTGGCTTTTTTCGCCTGAAAACCAATTCTGAGAAAAGTCTGTTACTCCTCTGGCAAATGATTATTTAGAGAGCAACAAGGGGATAATGATGATCTGACACCACCCTCTCTCAAGAAAAAAACAATTAAAAAGTAAGTAACTTGATTCCTCAAGACACTGATGCATGTAGTGTGGCATCAGTGTAATCACCCCTGTAATCACTGCACTTCCAAACAGAGTCAAGGACATGAATTTTTAGGTAGAACACTTCAAAAGGCCTCCCAATGTCCTACCCTCCTGAAGGGCAGCAGCTCCCTGCACACATGAAACTTCTGCTGAAGCTCAATTCCAGCTAAAGGCTACATGCCATTTTTATCTCTGCACTGAACCTACCTCTTTTTTTCCCCTCAAGCAGCACCCCAGGTTTCATCCTCTTTCCTTACTGTATTCTTCTTCCCTCTCATTGCCAGCATCCAAACCTGTCACACTCGGCCCAAATAACACCCACCTGTGCTCATTTGCAGCAGTGACGCTTCATGACACCTTAGAGCACCTGCAGTTGAACAGAACTAGATGGAACTATACTTCTGCTATAACATCATGTAGGTGACTTCCATAGACCAAAGCACTCCTCGTAACTTGTGGAAAAGCAGCAAGAATAACTTAGGCCCACCTTTATCTCAGACAGGATCTGTTTTGCAGTGTAGTTGTAGCATGAGTTTAGGATTTCTTACTCTGTTTATTTTCAGGAATCACCCAGCTATAAGAAATTTTATACTGGGAAAAACTAGCTTAACAATGGATCACATAAAAGCATCTGGTTAATACAGTAAAGGCCATATTTTCTTGTCAGTAGTTCAGAACTCAGTGGGGGGACAGAAGCACCAGAAGCTTTATTTAAACTGGCCTCTAGATAGAACTCCCCAGACTTATCTAGCATAAGCATAACTGCAACAGAATGACAAAGCATGCTTCAAATTACAGTATTACATGTACTAATGAAAGTTACTTTAGAATCACAGCATTGTAGAATGGTTAGGACTGGATGGGACCGCTAAAGAACATCTAGTTTTAACCCCCCTGCCATGGGCAGGGACACCTAACTGACCAGATTGCTCAAAGCCCCATCTATTCTGGCCTTCAACACTTCCAGGGATGGGGCATCCACAACTTCTCTGGACAACCTGTTCCAGTAAATCACCACCCACACAGTTAATATTTTTTTCCTAACAGCTAATCTAAATATACCCCTTGTCCTATCACTACACACCCTTGTAAAAAGTCCCTCTCCAGCTCTCTTGTAGACCTCTTCTATGTACTAGAAAGTGCTATTAGGGCTCCTCTCCTCTCCTTGATCTCTCAGTTCATTTTCACAGGACAGGTGCTCCAGCACTCCCATCATTTTTGTGGTCCTCCTCTGGACTCCTTTCAACAGGTTGAGACACTTTGCAGGAGTGATGATGGAACTGTTTGTTCCATTGACTGAGTCTTTTTCAGCACGAGTTTCAAATGCTGCAACTCGTATTTAAAAATACAAACAGAGCCATAAAAGACATGTGAAACACAGGGACCACTATGACATGGTTTTAATGGGAAACAGGAAATACTTTCATAGGCACAAATCTGGGAGACACCGAAGGGAGAACTTTAAAATAGATGCACATACTTTTCAGGGATACAGACCTTTTTAAAGCACATTCCATTTTTGAAAGCCTTTTAAAATATTCAGACATGATTAGATCAAACATTTCCCTACAAAGCCCAACGAATGAGGTATGGCATTTCAGCTGTCTGAAAGACATGACTGCAGAGTGAAGCCTAGGGGAGGAGAAGAGACTTTAAGCTTCACTGACATATACTCCATATAAAAGGCATGCTAGGCAGACTTTTTGGGTCAGTGGTAATCAGCAAGAACATTAAAGACTAGATGTACTGTAACCATGGAAAAAAATCTATTTGTTCTCTAACAGCAGAAGCAGTCACAATGGTTGTGGTGAGCAGCCAAGTGAGGGGCCACGTACTCTGCAGCCGAGTCCTACTGAAGCCAATGGTGCTACAACAGCTACACCAGGGGTGAAGTCAGCTTGTCAGAGCCCCCAGACACCACTGTGCTCCTAAGCTCCATAGGCACACTCTGGTTTGGCAGCACCTGGCTAGGAGACAGCTTCAGCAGAGACAGATCTAATGAAAATGTTCCTCCTCACCAAAAGCACATCAGGGAATGCAAAAGGGCACTGATGATCAGTATTGAACAAATGCATCACCAGCCCCCTGACTCACACACTAAGAAAAACTGTTGCACTTTATGAGGTGCTTGGTGTTGTTAAAATCAGATGTCAAGAGACTCAAATCCCTTGCTCCTAAGTTTGTATTCCTTTCTTGTTGCTCTGTTTTAAATTGAGCTGTTAAAAGCAAGACAGTCTTGCTGTCAAGTCATTCAAATCCCAGATTTCATTCCCCATTAAAACAGTACACAATGACAAGAAACAGATCCTTATTTTACTCCAGCAGAGTTTTCCTCTCAAATTAATCATTCACACTATAAGCAATTAAAGAAAATTAAATCTACACATAGATACTGCACTTGAGTGTATGTAAACAGGCTCCAGCTTGTTTGAAGGAGATTTTAATTCCCTTGTGATCAGCTGGAAATCTTATGTGGATGACATAGGACTCTTTCCCAAATTTAAAACATACAACTTTAAAAAAAGACCCATTACTTCAAAGTAGACCCCCAAACACAGACTCTTCAGAGGTTGTTCTTAGGTGTGGCTGGCTTAAAGGTATATATCTCATAAAATCACATGAGGGAAAAATATCAGGACTTCACCACAAGTAAGATAGGACAGAGGCTATCAAAAATCTTTCAGCAAAGATCCTTGAAATTAGTTTGAATACTCCCTCCTCCTGCTTTGTCCTCTCTAATGTCTGTCTGCCTCATCACTTGGTGCTACCATAGTCAAAGGGCCCAAAGCAAGTTTGACTTAAAGTATTATGACAGCAGCTGTCTCAGGAGAATCAGGAGAAAGCTTCATTAAGAGATCACTTGAGAAAAATCCATAAAACCTTCCAGCAAATGGTGAAGACTTGCTCCCACTGAGTACTTGAAGGGTCTGGCTCCAAACCCTGCAAAGACCTGCAAGACCACCTTGTACCCAGTCACAACTTGTGTCTCCTGCAAAGCCATCTGACAGGAGGATGCTACAAGTGCCAATGATTGATATTTGCCTGCATGGCCTGGAGTCATCATGATGGGCACAGCTACTTTTAAGAGGATAGTAAGGAAGCAGTCATTTGGCACCCAGCATGTGAGGAAATATCCAGCCAGACAAACAGAGCTAAGGAATGTAACAAATAATTCAATACAAAAACCAGAAGCCTGGGTTTAAGCAGGTACCTGGAGCTTCCACATTCAAATTCTAATAGCACAGGCCCAAAACACAGAAAAAGATCATGGAAAATAACAGGAGAGAAATCCAAAACTTTGCCTCAATGAAAGCATTTCCTAACTTTTAAGGAATGACAAAATTACCTACGTGCACTGCAATTACTGACCACCTTTCTTTCCTCTGCTCCTGGAGCCAGAGCACCTGCACACCATCACAGCTTTACAGGTCTCACTTAAGTGTGTGTTGTGAGAATTGTTATGTAAGACTCAGTTTACTCTTCCATCCTGGAAGTGCTCTGTGTTTTGGGAAGCTACCAGCTGGTATTTGTTACCCATCAGAACCAAGGTGTCAAGCATGTGATGCTGCTTTTTCAGCAAGCAAAGAGCCTCTTGCTGGCATAGAAGCAAATGAGCAGCTTTCCCAGGAGTGTTTTTACAGGATACCAGCTCAATATTTAAAAAAATATAACAGTAAGTCAAGGATTATGTATGATGAACAGCTGGAGAATGTTAAACATATTTTACTTTAGGTTTGGCAGGGCTTAGTAAATCATGATTTAATCACGCTCCCAGGCCATCACTGCAAGTGAACTCTGGAAATGCTCAATGAGACATAAAAAAAGGATAAACAGAAGAATGGAAAAGACATTTTACCAGGAAGGACAGAGTCATTTGTTATTCAGCTTTAGAGCTAAACAAATGTGAAGACATCTCAGAAATGAGAGATGAGAACAGCAATGAAAGAACACCCTGTCACCTTCCTCCCTCATCATGGGCACACTTCAGCTGCAAACCTGGCCTGGACCTTGGCTGGGGTCCCCACTCCACACACACAGGCACACACAGAGCTGCAGGCTCCAGCAGGAGAACTGCCTGTTCTTTATTCTAATAAGACTTCAATGTCTGGAAACGCTGCCAGCTTTTTCAATCAGCTAGGCAGTGCATAAGCCCAGATAAAGTAAAATTAGTTCCATGAAAGTTTTGAGGAATACTGTCATATGCTTTACTGAAAATCAAGAGACAAGTCAGTGAAAGCTGTGAAACTGACTTCAGTGGCATAGTGTTGAGCTGTCTGAGCTCTGCATTTACCTTATTTGAGCAATTTTAGTAGCTGTAATAGCTAAGCCAATGCTCTGATTGACTCATTATTAACACCACTTGTTCATTTTTTGTGGTTTCATTACCTTCTAGAAGCCAAAGGTTTATAGATTCTGGGCCAAATTCAGAAGCAAGGCTTGTAAAACTGATATAAACTACACTTGCATAAATTATATTCTACAAGACCTTCTTACATCCAAAAGAAATGGGAAAACAAACTGTTAAACTGAAGGTCAAAGTGATTATGTGTGATTTATTACACAAGCCACACAATCTTCTGGCCTACTAACTGCTTGTGTGAACCAAAGAATACAAGACCCTTACTAGGTCAGACCAGCATTCTGTGCAGCTCAGCAGCCTTCCTTCTGTCCTGTGATGGGCTTTTAGGCTGCAGGACACTCTATTACATTGGTGAGACAGGGCAGGAGCTGGCTCCATCCACTCTACACAAATCTGATGTGGCAGCACCTCCCAAAAAACAACACCACCAAAAGTAACCCAAGCCAAAAGAACATGCCATGACTTTTCTCCCTCTGGAATTTCCTGGAAGAGAGCAGATGCCCCTGGATTTATCAGCACTCAGCAGATCTCCCTTCCATTAGTGGCCCAAATATTTAGGTGAGGAGCTCTCCAGGTGGCCAAGGATTCACCTCACACAGCTTTGAACTTGTCACTTGCTAATTTGTTTTTATGTTTCCAACAGCCCTCTACAGCCACCAGCTCTGCTGGTTTCCTTGGTGACAAGCTACAGCAATCCAGGCTTCTGGTCAACAACCTAATAGAGTAAACTTTATGTGGCTTTAATATCAACATTTCCACATTTTTTTTAAGGATTATTTTACAAGGAAAAAGCATGAAAATTCAGAGTTCATTTTACAGATTGATTTTTTCACAGACTTGTGACTTTTTATATTATAAAAATGTTTACATCACAATGCCAACATCTTAAAAACCTTACTGTTTTCTGGTTTTCATGTCTCAGGTTTTTATAAGAGCTGCACAAAATATTTGGAGTTTTTAGTAACAAAATTTCCATTCTAATTGTCCAATTCTTTTTCCCCACTTACTACCTATCTCCATGTTCTTTGTGAAATCACTGTGCTGATAGAAATGAAGAAAACCCTACCTAGTGTCTTTCATTTTCTCCTCTACCCTGGAACAAACTCCTCTCCCTTCCTTAATCATATGCAAGTTACAAAAAAGGAAAAAATTATGCAAAATTTTACAGTACAAAGACATTTGCCAAGCATTCTCTTTTACAGGATAGCATGTGACAAAGTGGCAAACATCCCTTCTTACCAACATAGCTAAAGCTTCAACCAAGTAGCTAGATTGTCTTTGATTTGTTTTTTAGAAAGCTTTTAGCGTCTTGATTACTTCTAATGGTTTGGCCAGAAAGATTGTTCTGAAAGTCCGACAGAGAATGGTATTTTTTCAAGCTTACTCTTGCTGAACATCCACAGTTCCCAAATTTTGAAGCAGGATGGCACAGTTGGCAGAGTACAATGGAACCAGTCAAGAAGATCTGTATGAGCAGAGTTCATCACTAATGGTTTACCACTAACATCAGCGACTGCAGATGGGCCAAGCTTTGAAAGTCAGACACTTGAAAGTTAAATACAAGGAGCTCAAGAGTCAGTTGTGATGGACTCGCACCTTAGCACTGTTACAAAAATGGCATGTTCATGAAATATTATCCATTTTGCCCCATGGAAACACAGGTTTCTAAAAACGAGCAATCAAACGAACAACTTTAACATGCTTTCAACTTGTCCTCTCTTGGGACTGCAGTGCTGAGTCAGATTCCTGCTAGGAACTGGCTGGATTTCTGGGAGGAAGGCATTAAAGACTCTGGTGCAAACGAATCCTTCCCATTTAAGTACCTTTAAAGGCTGCTGCCAGACACTAGGATATAGGACAACCCAAACCATGTTTCCAAAAGGGAAAAACTAGTGAAAAAAGGGAAGGGAAGGTTCCGGGAAGGTTCCGGGAAGGTTCCGGGAAGGGAAGGGAAGGGAAGGTTCCGGGAAGGTTCCGGGAAGGTTCCGGGAAGGTTCCGGGAAGGTTCCGGAAAGGTTCGGGAAGGGAAGGGAAGGTTCCGGGAAGGTTCCGGGAAGGTTCCGGGAAGGTTCCGGGAAGGTTCCGGAAAGGTTCCGGGAAGGGAAGGGAAGGGAAGGTTCCGGGAAGGGAAGGGAAGGTTCCGGGAAGGGAAGGGAAGGGAAGGGAAGGGAAGGGAAGGGAAGGGAAGGGAAGGGAAG
>JAYDZK010000001.1:98937611-98967772 GCA_034509185.1 Euphonia xanthogaster | reverse complement strand
CCTCAAGAACAACTTGCAGAATTATGGGGGTTTTCTTCACATTTTTGCAGTTTCAATTCCATGTTGAAATTGTGCCCACCCCCATTGTATAGGTGTTAAAATACAAAAGTCTGAGCATTTTTCAGGGCCAGGTTGGACTGGGCTTGGAGCACCCTGGGATGGTGGAAGGTGTCCCTGTCCCCAGCAGGGAGTGGAGTGGCATGGGCTTTAAGGTCCCTTCCAACCCAAAGCATTCTGTGATTCTCTGGATTTTAATTGCAAATGGCAGAACAAAAGTTCCTCTTTCTGCTCCAGTTATTCTCTTGGCTACTGGAGCCTCCAGCATTAATCCACACCTCTGCTCCAAGTTCTCTGAACTCAGACAAGACCAAACTCCCTTTTCCTCCTTGACAGCACCTGAATCCTCTGAACCCCCAGAGATTTCCCCACACGACTGACCCGTGGTTGTGCAAGCACACAGGAAATAGTTAAAAACAACCCCAAATCCTGCTCAGTGTTTGTTTTTATTTCCCTGAAAACTAAGAAAGACACTTAAAGAACTCATGCACGACTTGAAACGAAATTTAAATTAATTCTTACCTTTGAGAGCCTTTAAGATAAACTGCTCACAGGAGGACTTCACCCAGAGCTCAGCCTGGCCCAGGCCATATTTTTGCTAATAACAACTGAAGTATACATGTTCCATTTCTGAGAGAAGCCTTAATTCATCTTAATTCATCTTCCTGCAGGCCCAGAGCAGAGCTGGCACCCTGTAAATCTGCCTCTCCATTGTTCCACAGACACAGCTCAGGGCAGATTTCTGCCAGAGAGCTCAGAGGGAAAATCCACAGGCACTTCCCCAGCCCAGGAAAAGAAGTTCTTGATTTCCAGCAAAACGAGTTCATTAGAAATTAATCCAAATTAATTACATCTGAACGTAAAATAATGCATGAATTGCAAATGTTCCTGTTTCCTTTAGCAGTGTAAATGTGGCCAAATTAGTTTTGAAATTCATACAGAATCCTTTACCTGGGTAGGAAAGTACTGTAAACAGCTTGTGTAATTAAACTGATTACACATGTAAAAATTGTCATCTGCTTAACGTTGCAAAGCTCCTGGGACAAAACCCACCCAGGGTCTGTCACCCCCCTGTGCTGCTGCAGGGGGAGGACGGAGCTGCCACTGCTTCCACCACGTCAGGAACTGGCCTGAAACCATCAGATCCATCAGGAAACGCTGTCCTGCAGCTCCAGCCCTGTGGGAATAACCCAAATCCCACTGCAGGGATTGCACAAGGAGGAAAAGCAGCTAAAGAAACGAGCAGGAGCCCTGGGATGAGCTCCCATCCCTGTGCAGAGGGAGGATGGCTGTGGTATCTCTGTAACTGGGATCATCTAAACCAGGTATGGGATGCCAGAGGGAAAGATGGGATACCGGGGAGGAATTCCTGGCTGGGAGGGTGGGCAGGCCCTGGCACAGGGTGCCCAGAGCAGCTGGGGCTGCCCCTGGATCCCCTGGGCAGGGCTTGGAGCAGCCTGGGATGCTGGAAGGTGTCCCTGCCATGGCAGGGCTGGGGTGGGACGAGCACTAAAATCCTTTCCAAACCAGTCTGGGATTCTGTGGTTTCAAATCCATCAAACCCAGTTAATTCCTTACCCCATTGTTTCCCTTTTCTTCCAGGGTCAGGACCCCAGCAGAATTCCTGCTGCAGTCACCAAAGTCACAGGGAACATCCCTGAGTTCCCTGCCAGGGACAGCAGGAACATTTCCATGTGGTTCCCATTGTCCTGCATTTAACCTCTCTGAGATATTTTGGGGCAATTCTTTATTTACATTTTCTTTAACAAAGAATATGTTTACCTTCTTCCTAAAGATTACCACATGGCCAGACACTTCCCAATCCAAATATTTCCTAAAGGAGAAGCTGCATAATAATTAAAGTGTGCACATAAAGTGGAGGAGTGGTGAAAAAGATGTTCTGAGTGTTCACAGGGGTTTTGTAGGGGGATCCAGGCAGGATCTCAGTTCCCAGCAGATTGCCAGGCTGGGGAAGTGCAAGCCAAGTTTCCACTGCTTAAAACATTTACTCAAAGGACAATGAGAGGGTGGGAAGTGTGTTGTTGTTAGCAATAACAGTTTGCACACCACTGTCTGTGCTGGGGTGCCAAACCCCCTCCTGGATGCTCTGGCAAACCAGCAGGGGAGGCCACCTGGGCCAGCCCTCAGCAGAATTCAGCCACTGAATTAAAATCACCTTCAGGAGAATCCGTGTGTCTTCTTCTGGTTGCTTCCAAAATTCAGATGATGGAGGAAAACATCCCCAAAGCTCTTTCCCTGATCAGAGAAAAGCTTCCCTTCCCTCTCTAGGAAAAGTTGAGGCTCTGGTGAGCACAAAGCAACACTGCTGGAGGAGAGGCTGCCCCTGCAGCAGGGAGCAGGAGGCGGCTGCGGGCACGGCCCCGGGATGCGCGCGCGGATGATTCGGCAATTCCCACCAAAGCTGGCACCCACTGCACCAAAACTGGCACCCACTGCACCAAAACTGGCACCCACTGCGCCAAAATTGGCACTCACTGCACCAGAACTGGCACCCACTGCACCAGAACTGGCACCCACTGC
Source organism: Euphonia xanthogaster (assembly GCA_034509185.1). NCBI lineage: Eukaryota > Metazoa > Chordata > Aves > Passeriformes > Fringillidae > Euphonia > Euphonia xanthogaster. Next base: position 98,965,174 of record JAYDZK010000001.1, on the reverse strand, counting down.
ACCAAAACTGGCACCCACTGCACCAAAACTGGCACCCACAGCACCATCAATCAGCCTCCCAAGGGGAAGGGAAGGGAAGGGAAGGGAAGGGAAGGGAAGGGAAGGGAAGGGAAGTGGAAGTGGAAGTGGAAGTGGAAGTGAAGTGGAAGGGAAGAGAAGACCACAAATTACAGCCCCATTTAAAATTATTTTTCAGACAATGACGGCAACAGGCTGAAACACAAACAGTCTCCATTCAGAATTAAGACCATTTTTCACTTCACAATCCACACTATAAAAATCAGTGTGTGTACATACGGTCAGGACCTCAATACAATACTTCCTGCCATTGTAAGCACGGAACAAATGGCTTCAGTTCAGATACATAAGCTGAGACAGTGTGCACTGAAGCCTTTCCTCCCAGCCCTGTGGCTTGCAGTGTCTGCTGGAGCCCCAGGACAGAGAAGATGACCCCAATGGGCAGCTCTACTCCCACCACACCCAAAGCCAGGTAGCAGAGGCCCATGGCACCCAAAAGTAACAGCAGCCCTTGTGGGCCCACCTTAGTTCTTCCCATGTGGAAAATGGCCAAGAGGGCATCCCCACTGAAATCAATGGCAAAGTCCACAGGGCCAGGACATAATATGGGGCGCCTGGTGGGAGCAGAGACAACAGTGCCATTGCTTCAGCCACCTCAGAGAGAACGACAGACACCAAAAAAAAACCAAACAAACAAACAAACAAAAAAAAACCAACAAAAAACAAACCTAAAAAAAACACACCAAAAAAAAAACCCAAAGCAAAAAAAACCCTACAAAAAAACACCAAATGGGGGATTTTGCTGTGAAGTCTTAAACTGAAAGAAAATAAAACTCCTTCAGAGAGTGATAAATATCATTTGCAGCTTTTATCTAAGCATCAGCTCAAAGTATTTCCTTCTTTTCTAATTAAAATAGGGATTTGAGTGCCAGAACAATGATCTCTAGTCAAAGACTCTCACAGACTGAGGGATCACACCAACTCATTTCCTACTGGAACAATAAAATCAAACCAAGGTTTAGGAGCCCGGCATTTGTTGCTATTATTCAAGCTGGCACCATGCACACTCTGCAGTACTTTGATGTGGCTGCCTTAGGCAGCTCATAACAGGAGTAATAATATTGTAAAATATAAACAATCCCAGTTAGCAGTTTGGGAGAGGATAAAAAACACAAAAATCCCCAACCCAGAGCCCCTGCTTTTGGAACAAGAACCAGCACACTGCCTTTCCTGTCTCCAGGTCCTGCTAAAACTAACTCCAAATTTTAACGGTGCTAAGACCATGGTCCTGAACATGAAGAAAGGGGAGATGGGTGCCAGCACAGAGACTCCCCTGAGCCAAGAAGAACAATGCAGTCATATCCCAGAGTCACCCCAAGTGTATCCTTGATTACCAGTGAAAGGCCCTCCCAATGTCATGGGGGCTACATAAACTTTGAAGTGCCAATGAAAGTCATAATCTAAAAATAAATTTAAGTGCTGAGAAAATATTGCTCACCTTCCAATGCACCCCTGACACATAAGAGTAGACAATTTTTAAAACCATTACCTGCTTTTGAAGTGCACATTGCAATGAAAGTGAAAAAAGTGGGCACTGGAAAGAGCCACGGAGCATATCTAATGGCAGATAAACCCCCAGATCCCATGCCATGTGACCAGCCAGGAATCCTGGCTGGATTTTCCACCTCTCAAAGGGGTGGAAAACAGAATAGACATGCTGACCACTTTGGAGTAACACTATTTTCCTGATTCTGAACCAGGTCCCTTTTCCCTCCTCCCATCTTCTCACCTCTTCCCTTTCCACTGCCATCCTGAACCAGTGCCTCTGGAAACCAGCAGGCTTCCTGACACTGTTTTTAATGGCCTTCAGTCTGGCTTGACACACTTAAGGCTCTTTATGAGCAAACCCTACCACGTGAGGAATTTCCATCATGAGATGTGATATGTGGGAAGGCATGGCCAGAAATGCTTGGAGAAAGGGCCTGCCATGGTGGAGTTGAACCAGGAGGTTGAACAGAATTATTAAAATCACAGAAATCCCAGTTTAGCAAGGGCAGACATAGCCTAGTCTTGAGATGGGAGAATAAACTGACTTTGTTCCAATAACTGCAGTTCTGCAGGAGACAAAAAAAAAAAGGCAGTACATGTCACAAAATTAGAATAAAATTAATAGTATTAATGCTAAGAAGGAGAGAGCTGCAAGTAAATCCAAAACGGTTATTGTCCTTCTACTATCAATTGCTGTTCTAAAAGCCTTTGTATTTTAGAGCCTGAAGCCAAGCTCACAAGCCTTAAGATTCATTAGATCAAAAGAAATAGAAAACCAGACAGATTTAAGGGCCTAACCAAACATATCTATTTACAGGTCTTATCCTGAAGGCGCTGGCTGCTCTACTCAGTCTGTACACAGACAATGGTATTGATGGTGGTGCTGCTCCAACTCCCTTATTAAAATACACTCAGATGGAGACATAAACACTGAGTTGTGTTTTCTATAAGTAAACTCATAGCTATCAAACTCAGACAGTATTCCTCACTTCCTTTATCACATTATTTCCAGATAGATGGAATGCATAATATGAAATGCTGGTCATAGAATATGCAGCCTCTGAATCATAAAATGAGGACAGGTTTTAACTAAGTCTATTCAGTGGCTTAAGAGATTAAAAGCATTAAAAAGACTGGTTTGGAAAAAAAAATAAGAATATGGCTGCTCCTTAGCATTTACCTTAGATTCTTGTAATTTAGAAATGAGTTAATAAGAGGAATGCCAAAAGAAAAAAATCTAAGCACTGTCATTTGCACTGGCCAATTCTGAAAGAAAAGTATCTCAATTCAACCAATTTGAACAGTTATTCTTCTATAATTTTTAGCTCTCATTGCAAAAATAGAAGGTACAACTACCACTTTCAGGTTAAAGAACAAAATCTACCAAGACCTCCTCTATGAAAATTGGAGGGGAAAAACCCTATGTATGTACATAGTGAATGCAGCAGTAAAGTTTCTTTAAGTAGGATGGAATATTGCCTCTGATTGCACTTACAGGAAACAGCAACATGCTTATCAGGAAGTCCTCTAGACAGACAACCACCATTTATTTGTGTTTTGGATTTATTTTAAGATTCTTAGATCAGTTCCAAGTAGAATCACCTTATAAGGGAGCTCCTATGCCAATCTCTGTCCATTACTGCCAAATTCAAGTATTCACACATCAGTAGTCAAATGCCATTGGCTCCTAAAACAGTGTCTGCATAAATAACATCTACTCAGAAGTACCAGGGCTCTGTGGGTTGTTTGATAAATGGTAACTTAGTGCTCTTCATTCTCCTTTACAGCTGCAAAACCCTAAAGGTCAAAATACTAATGTTTACAACCAGACTAGCTAGTAACTTGGCCTTTTTTTTAAACACAGAGAAATAATGCTCTCATGAGCATATGACTTTAGTCTTTGGCAGTCCAAGATGGTCAATAAAATCCCAGTCAACACTGTCCAGAGTGTCAGTAAGCCTTGAACCAAGAACAACTGTTCATTTACCATGTTACAAGGTCCTCTTCCATCAGTGTTTTTCCAAACAGGTACTAACAGCATCTCTGGAACAGTACAGCTTATGTACAAAATGAACAAGATTTATAAAATAGCTGTTAATTGCATTCAGGCATAAAGTCGTAACAAGGTAAGAACAAAATGCCTTAGCTTCATTTGCATACTCAGCACAGTGTGCTCAGAACCATGCATTTCTCTCATGCACAGCTTACACTTAAAGGCCATGAAGAACTTATAGACTACTCTCAGCTTCACTGTTTGACTCACTCTCATCTTCCAGAGGCCACAAACTACTCCTAGGCCATCCATCCTCTCCTCATGTCATGCAGTGACAAAGGGTTTGAAAACAATCAAACTAATTTCCACAGAGATGAGGCAAGGAGCACAATTATACACTTTGTTTTTTCCTGCAAAGCAATCTGTATTAATGCTTCAGTGTTTTGAGCACAAAACTGTGTCTCTGCTTGCAAAAGAAAACAAACAGTCCTAGCCTGACTTTAGGTCTGCACAAGGATGCAGCCACACTCCCCACTTTTGCAACCATATTCCAAAACCAGCCAGCAGCCTCCCTCCCCTATGAAAATTTGCAGAAATTATCCTCCCTACCCCATCATTGCTGCATGCAGCCTAACAATCTTCCAAGCAAAGCTACCCTTTGAGGGCAAATACCTCCTCCTGAAAGGCCCTCCCACACGTCTTCTGTCATCAGAATAAGAAATCCACATGCCCTGGTGACTGCTAGTTTGTGGGTATTCTGCCATGGGATGTGAGATCTCATGAAGCAGCTCAGGCCATTCAGGCTCTAGACAATCCATTCCTAGTTGCATACCACAGCACGTTGCCATGATAACACCACTAACATCACTTCTGCCTCCGTGCCAAGACACAGACACTTTCTCCCTGCAGTATCTCCTAAAATGTTTCAAAGGACAGGTCACACTTAAGAAGATCCCCAGCAGGGCTAGAATGCCACTTTATTCAGTTCTACATCAACACAGGGACAAGAAAACAACTGTGAAAGAGCCAATCCTCCCAATGTGGTATTTTTTCTTTATTTTACCTTAGCTTAAGTGAAGTAAAAGAATGTATTTTGCAGCACAGGTGTATGCTAACCCAGGTCTACAAGGTCCACAAGGACTTTTTTTTTTCAAATCATCCATTCTACAAAATTTGTTTTTCTACACACTTACAGTTAAGATGATTTGTTTGAGCTTAGTTTCTTTGGCTTGTTCTTCACATGAAAGACACAAAATTGTAAAGCTGCATGTTTAGGAAGTCATTTATATGAAACAAAGTATCCCACACTGTCTAAATTTTCTTGCTGATACTCATATGAGTTAGTCACAGCACGTTTGCCAAACATTGCCCTTTACATTAAAGCTTTGGCAAGTATGATACAGTACAAGCTCTATAAAATCATATTCACAACACAAATTTACCTTTATAGCACTTAATTATATGGGACAGCAACAGTAGGGCGTGTATATTTGATGCTTTCTTAAGTTGCCAAATTGTAGCAGAAGAACATGATTTTGAACATCTGAGGACAAAGATATAAACATTAGCCCCTTTGATACAGATAGGAGGAGGCTTGTACCTACTAACTGAGCTCCTATTCTATAAGAAAACATGTAAAACAAAGCACATAGCTCATTTTCTCAAGAAAAGAAAGATAACACTGTTCCCAAGCTCAGTACCACTGATTAGCAGAATATACCCTCATTTACTGCTGCTGTATAGCCTAGACATACATAGGCTCTGAGTTCCATAATTAGTGTCCTTTGTTACAAGGATTGGGTATTACATTCACATCAGAAAGGAGGGGAGAAGGAGAGGGGTGGGGGAAGATACTGTTCCATATAAAAGAAGCTACTGTGTTTCACTGGCTCTCTGCAGAGGGGTTCTGTAGGTGGCCATTTAAACAACAAAGGAAGTTCAAGGGTTCAAAACAGAGTTCTGCTCCCTAATACACAGAAATCTACATTTTTAAACCCAGTCTCCCCGCTGTGCAATTATGTATGAATTTAAGACCAGTCATTTTCTTACAAGAGGCTGTGTTGTGCAAGTGGGAGACAAAATCAGGTCACCCAATCACAAGAAGCAAATTTTCCCCCACCAGCCACTGCATTCCTGAGAGAGACACAGAGGAAAAAAGCAGATTTTGTTACCTGCTCAGAGTAGTCCAATTTCTAATCATATCCTTTGGAATTCTGAATACCTCTTCCATTTCCCTTCAGACCTAGGGACTAACTAACATGGGAATCTAATTAAACTGTAAGTAGTGTCTGTTTAAAACAAGGCACCTGTCCTTTCTGAGACTCCTGTGTCTATTTGAGTATCATTCTCTCTCTCTTACTTGCATGTGAACACTAAATTTAAAGTAGCTTCTTTCCTCAGAGACATTTTATATATCCACTCAGTGTGTTCACTGTGGTTCACATGCACTGAAGCTCATGCCCTTCCAAAGCATTAGTCCCAATCACTGTGCTTCATCTCATTGCTCACCTTAGAACCTCTCAAACTGTCAGCAGAAATTCCTCCAATTCCACAGTGGTTTTGTACAGGCAAGAAAAGCCACAGCAGCAAAGCCTGACCCACAAAGAAGCCTCCCTCACTCGCCACCCTGTGACTAATGTTCACACACAAAGAATATGAATATTTTACAACTCTTCAGAGAAAAACAAGGAAACAAACAAACAAAAACAAAAAAAAAAAACCCAGAAACAAACAAAACCCTATCTCCTGGTGTTGGTCCAGAATTCAGCATTAGTGAACATCGTGAACATCTCTGAGACAAAATTTCTATTGCTAAACCCAGCTGATTTCTTACATGCTTTCACAGAGAAACCAGTAATTAGGGCTAAGGTTTTTTCCAGAGAGATATGGCAAATTAAGTATATCAAGCCTAAACCATAGGACTATGTCTGTCTCATTTGCTCCCAAACATTTTCTTCTGCATGGCCATGAATGCACAGATGTGTTTGGAAGAGCCAGCCAGGGAAGAAATTACCTCCCTGACTACCCTGGAGGAGATTACTCTAAAACCACCCAGCAACAATTACTTCCATAGGAAAGATGTGACCCAGGTCCATCAACTTCATTTATATATGGCAGCTCTGCTCTGCCAAAAGTTCTGTTACAGAGCATAAATTCGGGATGTGCTGCAGTGTCTCACATAGGTTGGCTGTTCCAGGATTCCCAAACAGTGTCTTATTTCCCTTAGGAGCAGTCATTCTTTAGTTTCTGTATTAAAAAATGAGTACTATCAGACATTTCTATTTATTAGGTATTAAAAAAAAATTTGCTGACCAAATGTCAACAGTAACTATCTCTTGTTATTCAAAGCTTATTTGAAAAAGAAATTGATGCTGTACACTAGAGATTACAAAGTTAATTCTGTTTAGTTTTAACACAGGCAATACATCGCACTAGATCAAGAAGGAAAAACAAATCAGAAAATGCTCTGATTCTTCAGTATAGCCCACAGTTCTAACTCTCACCCAGTGTAGTTCAGTGCTGAAGAGCTGTGGATTAATTTGTGGTTAGTGAGTCAAGAAAGAAAACCAGTCAATGGAATCACAGCATAGCACCCTTTATCTGTAAATAAGAAAAAGCCTGGGTTTTCCCCTTTCTTTCCCTATACAATAAACTACAAATAGCCACAAAGAATGTTGTAAACAAAGTTTAAATGTGTGAATAAATCTAATAATTTAAGATATTACAGTTTAAATATGTGGATGAATAAATATTTAACCTGCATGTATGTATCTGTGGAGGTTAGACTTTATAGATAAGGTTGCCATGCTCAGACTGTGTCAAAAGACCACAGTCAGACAAGCTGCATGCTTTCCCTTGCTGGGGTCACAAGACTACTTTTTCTGAGAGTGAAGAAAGTAAATGGAAGGACAATTTTGAAAACGATCTTTTTTTCAGCCTGATTTACCACTTTTCTGTCTGAAAGAGGCACCAGTGCAGCATGGTCTACTGAAAACAACCTTTTCTGTCTTTTCTGTCTAATGTTCTTCCTAATTCATGGAGCAAATTTTTTTCCTGCATGCATAGGCAAGGTGTCATAGATTATGTTCAGAGGGAAGAGACCTCAGGTAGCCCCAGATGAGCTACTGAACATCTGTGTGTGATTTGTACTGAAGTGCTCTCCTGAAATGAGAGCGAACTTCAACAGTACAAGCTTAACTCCTGCTTCTTCAGCAAATGTCCCTCCAATGCTAGTTAAGGGACAATTTCTCTCTAAAACCCTCATCCTCTAAGCCCTTAGAAAGCCCCATTTTTCTTTGAATGCATTTTCACAGGTCAGATGAAGGCACGGCACCAAGGAGGGGACTAAAAAATTAAGTTCTGTCAAACCTGTGCTAGCTTTGTGAGTGCAGCACAACGCCCATCATCAGACAGAACTGGCAACATCTAGCTGTGTATATTAATGCTGTGGTGGAGCCAGCACTGCAAAGGCCAGAGGCAGGGACAGCCCAAAGGATAAGGAAAGCATCAGCTGTGCTAGAGGCAGCTCAAGGAAGGAAATGGTAAAGCTGGTGAGCTGGTGAGAAGCTGGACCCAGCCTAGTCCAGGACCCACTCGGAGTTGTTTCATGAGAAGCATGTAAGTGCAAAAAGATTAGATGGAAAAATAAAAAGCAAGCCCAGCATTAAGAGTACAGATGATAAATCCTTCCAGATGGGAGCCATGCACCACTGCTCTTTCTGTCGGATCTTGTGTTACAAAGGACTGAAGCCACAAAACTGCTCTGGGACCACATACATCTACAGTGAACTAGATCCTCTTTGAATTCAATTTCAGCAGGTATTAAAAGGAAAGGATTTCTCTTTCAGCTCTTGTTAGCATTTTCATCCCATTCTGGAATTTGTCTATCATTTCTATCTTTTGATTTAGAAATGTTAATAAAGATTGATGGTGTCCCTGAGGAAAAACAGGTGAGGAGATAGCACAAGTTGGATTATATCATCCCAATAAATCTTCCTTTCAAAACAAACACAGCTTTCTCTTCTTGCAAAATACTGCTCTTTAAAGACTATACTTTGTTTTTTTAATAAAGAAAAAGTCTTTCAACTGTGTTAATGATTAGCAAATGATATGGCAGCTCACCAAGATGCTTAGGCCTGTAGCTTTAGTTACTTATCAGATTAATACACATAAATGAAGGATTCTGTATTCTTCACTTACAATGGCTGAAGTCATTTGGTTTAGTGAAGAAAGGCTACAGCACTGAGCCTGGAAAAATGGGGAGGGAGAAACTGAGGAGAAAGGAGTTCCCTGAACACACTCATAAGGATACTGCTGTCTCTGCAGCCTCTTTTGAGTTGTGAATGATACTGAGAAATAAAAGAGCTCTAGAAGCAGCTTATAAAAATAATTAGTGGCATGAAAAGATCTACAGATGGAAAGACACTGGAGAGGTCTAATGTATTTAATTTAGATATAAGGGCACAAGAAAGAGGTACACAAAGGAATGAATAGTACAGAGAGAGAATTCCGTGATTCTTTAATTATCCAGCTTTGTAATACAAGAACAAGTGGGTATTCAGAGAAATTAAATTAATTCCAGAGAGTTCCCAGGCAATACACAGGTAACCAGCAGAGCCGATGGCCATGTTTCATCACTAAGGCCAAGAATATAGGAAGAAATTAAAAAAAAAACCAAACAAAAAAACCCCACACCCAGCTCAGTTAATAGTAGCGTGTGCAATGACAGCAGAGTGAACATACAACACATAAGAAGCCCATGCTCCAAAGGACCTGTCAAAGCCAAGCCTTCCTTCTCTGTGATAAAGTTTCATGTGTGGGCAGTTGTTACTACTTTTTACTACAGTACTTCTTACACTTTGCTTGAACCATCTGGTACCAGCCACGATTTTCTGATCAAAACTATTTTTTCTGAGTATTTGAGGATTGCCATTAGGCTCAAGGAAGAAAGAATATTCGTTTTCTCCCCTGAGCCCTCTCTCCATGCTACCCCAGCCTGCAGCAGGCCATGCCTGGGATGGGAGGGAGCCTGTGCTGCTCTGTCCACTGTTACAGCAGAACACCAACATTGCCATGTGCTGTTTCCACGGCCCTGGAGCACCCCACAGAAGCACTTCATTTCCCAGCAGCAGCAGCAGCAGCAAGGCTCACTATAACCACCCAAACTGGCTGTCATCCTCAGGTATTTTCACTATGGAAGAGGATGTGCACGGACACCACTCCACTTTCCTTATCAGCTGATAAAAAGTGGACATTCATATAAGTCTCCTGCCACTGGCCATAGCTACAGAGTGCTCCTTAAGCTGTGGAAGCAGTTAAAAATGAGTCTGTGTACATCCAGGACCAGTGGTCTGGGCTCCTTTCCACAGGAGAAGAGAAAACCACGTTCTCCCTAGGGAAATGGGCAGAGGAGTCAATCCTGCACGACATCAGCGCCCGGGGAGCACGGGCAGCAGGGGCAGCCTCACACACCTCAGGCCATAATCATGGGGACAAGCTTTGCCTCCAGAGGGCAGAGAAACTTGAATGGAAACGATCCGGCTTGCTGTGACTGCTCCGTATGCTGGCCTTTTGACTGAGTTCCCGGGGAGAGGGAGGGAGAGCAAAACAAACCCCGAAGTGATTCCTGAGGGCGGGAAGTTTTGTGCGCCCGGACAATGAAGCGACGGCCGGGCCGCCGCAGCCGCAGCCGCCGCGCTTGGCTCCCGCTCCGCCCTCCGCCGAGGAGCTCGTCTGTCCCAGCAGTACGCGGTAATGGTGGCAAGGGTTAAATACCACTCACACGGAGGTACAAAAGGCCAGAATCATTTCATATGAGGCCAGACAGCTGGTTTGTATAATTCCAGTTTTCACAGAGTGTTTTCCTTCCAGTGCGTCCCCTTAAAAAAGCTTTTCCTCGCGAGTTAATTCTCTCACTGGAGAATGCCAGTGCAGCTCCAATTATCTCTGAGATAATCCAAAGCTAAATTCACTGTCAAACTCAGACCTGGGATAAGACTTCAAGAGAAAAACTGTTATAAAATTATTCACCATTAAATCATTTAAAGACAAGGCAGAGAGTTTATTTTGTGTCTATCCTATTGTGTTTTTTTTTCCCCCCAAAAAAACCTAACCACTCTATGTTTCTAGGAGTTTCCAGATAAGAACATCTGTTTTTAAATAATCTCAGGGCTACTTTGGAGTTTCTACATCTTACAATGACACAATCAGCTGCTTTTTATTAACTTATTTGTTTGTGCAACAGCATTGGTGAATGCTCATCCACTCATCGCTGCACATCAAGCAACTGGGGCAGATCCAGTAGCAGGAGTGTTCTGTGCTTGCCAATTCCGGTATATCAGCACTACTAACTAGTAGCTGAATCACACTTGCCTTGCCTGAGCAGGCATTCACTGAAGTCAAACAGCTGCTTACTGAGTCCTCTTTCCTCCACATTTTAACAGCTAAGAAGTGAACTGAAAGCATAAGGCAACAGCAAGGCACTTAAGGTGCAGCTGAATCCTCCTTCCCCTAACTCCCTGTCTCCAAGACTCTTTCAAACCATGAAAAAAATTCCCTTTTCCTGGGATATCCCTGCAACCATGAGTACAAGAAGGAGCTGATCCATGAGGACTCTTGTAAACAGATTTTACACTATCGTGCACAGCTTTGCAAGGCTTTGGAATACCATCCTAGAAGTTCTTGGAATTTCTCACAGTGTGAGCTAATACTGACTGCCAAAGAGCTGAGGGTCTCGAGGGGGCAGAGCAAAGCAGTCTCCTAATTTGATAACATGCTGTATGACCTTCACCTCAGCTCACCGCTTGAAGCCTTTGGCACATGACTCTCCTGTCGAGAACGGATGGAGGATACTGGGCATCACTCTTCAATTCACAGGACAAAGTGCAGCAGCAATATCGAGGCGCAGGGTGTGCCACAACAGTCCTCAGGGACCAAATTTAACAGTTTCACTTCAACTGTGTGCAACAAGGGAGAAAGCCCCTTTGCTGCACTCAGTCTGACTGACAAGCAATCTTCCCTGCAAGTCTTCCTAATGGCTCAGAGCAGCGGACTTGATGCCCATCCTTTTAGAGGGTAAATGAAAAAGCATGGTCCTTGAAGCTTTTAATCATGGCACCTCAAGCTCCTAAATGCTTCAAAGACTGGATTACAGAGGTGTGCATGGAAGAAGCAGAAAATCCTGCAGAGTCCAGTCCGATTTCTGCAGCCATATATATTCTGTAACTACCCCTTGGACAGCACTATTCTATCTGATCTGATTTTGACTTTTTGCAATGAGTGGAAGTGGACAAGCTGCTTGGCAGCTGTGAAGATGCTGTGCATGATGGAGTGAGGGGGTGTTTGACTCAAAGGCAGGTCTCAATTTGTCCTACAGTGCTCAATGATCTTACAAGAAGATTGCAAGCAGTTTTGAAATGTCTTGACACTATTGCTGTCCCTGCTGGAAACAAAAGCACCTTGTAATCATGCCATAAACCAAGAAGTTTTATAACAAGCCCTGTCCTCTACCAAACTGCCACTGTAAAAAGAAGAATGGAGATCTCCACCTCCACTAAAATGAACAAAGCTGTAGATCTGGGTTTAAAAGGTAAGGGGGATATGATTACACTTTACAAGCCACCTGCAGATCTTGAGTAAACTACTATTTAATTGAATCACTCTTCTGAAATTTCCTTTAAAGAAAAAGAAAGATACTGACTCATTATGGTTTCTTTGATGCTTTCCAACACAAGCAGCTATAAGAAACAAGTAATTTTCCTTCCCTGGGTCCTCCCCTATTTGCTTCCTGAAGTGTCAGTATGCTCCAGGAGACTGTCCCTGCCTGTGACATAATACTGCTTATCCTGTCTATCATCTCTGTTAAAGATGCAACAGTTCTGATTAAACTACTAATGAGGCAGGTCTATTGCCATGGGTGGGTAAACCATGTCTACCAAGGCACAGCAAAGAACAACCAAATCAGGACATTGCTTGTGACCTTCCCAGTCTCCACCAGCATTGTCTATTTCTTCTAATTAATTTTCTATTTCTTCTACTACATCCTGCTCTGTCTACATCCCCTCAGAAATGACCATAAAATGCAGTGTTGTCCAAAGCCCTTTTATGCTGGAGCATCTCTTTCTTGAGACACTTCATACTTAAATGATCATTTAAATATTCTTCTGCATGTGCATGATATCTACACTCCCTCTATGCTTGTGAACTACAGAGGAAAAGCTAATAGTAGCTTAATAATACACTAAGGTGATGGCAACAAAAGAAAAGCTACAGCTTTCCATAACATTAGATTTACTATATTAAGTTTTTAATACTGCAAGAGATTAACAGTGACAGATTCTCTTGTAGAGTAGCAAAAGCTATTGCAATTCTTGCAACTTTCACATTAATCACATTTAAACATGCTGCTAACAGATGGGCATCATGGAGTGCTAGATCTCTCACAAGCCAGTACTAACAGAAAGAATGTCTAAGAGATCTTGTGGCTTCTACAGTTCAGAGGCATTGTATATCCAGGCACCTTGTTATTGTTTTTGTTGTATATTATCTAGGATTATTAGAAAAGCTCAAGTTAAATAGATGACAGACTTCAGCATACGTGAGCAGGAAGGGAGAGGAAGGGGGCCAGAAAGAGTAAAAACAAGACCACCCACACAGAGTTCCTCTAAGTCCACATTTCACGTGTATGATCGTGATTTTTCCACTACACAGGGCAAGCGTTAAGGTCTGCAGTGCAACTTTTCCTCTGACACTCCTATCTGCAAAAACCTTTCCCCAAAGCCCAGACACAAGCCCAAGCTGTGAAAAATGAGCTGCCAGGCTCAAACCTAGCTGGACAGAGAATGACAGTCTGTCCTCCCTCCCCTTTCATTAGTGCACATGTCAGGTTCAGGTGGCCCTTTCTGACTGAAGCTGGGAGAGCACCTGAAGAAAACCAGTGTTAGAACTTGGCACCCAGATAGAATGTAGATGTTTAATAAACTTCCCAGGATTGTTTTTTAATTAAACCAAGTCCCAAGGTAAAACCTCATCTTTACATGACTGTAATTAACCAGGACAAGCTGTCTGTAATGTAAAAAAGCTCAATCTTCTCTATGAGCCAGACCTCAAAAGAAAGACTGGCACTTGCAAACTCAGCCCAACCTAAGGCTAGTCCTCAGAGAGTAAGGCCTGCAGATCTCCTCAGTTCCTGCCTACAAGGAATCCTGCTTGCTGAAAAGTAAGATTGGAGAATCCCACCTAGGGGTACTGCCTTCATATGGCACCTGAAAGCATTAGCCCATGAAGGACAGAAGCATTCCTGATGTGGAAGGGTCTCAGCCCTGCAGATTGCCTGTCATTTACAAACCAGGTCTGTGTGTCGTGGATCTATCACCCCACAACCCAGCTTGCTCTCACTGCTTGTGTGATAACTCCTCTGAGAGGAAGGATGTGCTGTCACTCAGCCACAGACCTGAGAACAGAGTGACAAAAAGCCTGTGGCACTTTACACAGCCTACCCACTTTACACAGCCTACCCACTTTACACTGTGACATTCACAGAACTTAAGGGACTCGTCTGAACTAGAAACTTCCTCTACTCAAGAGTGAAAGACAGGCTCACCTTTGGACAGGATGGATGGGCCAAAGTTTAGAGTGCTAAAACTTGGTGATCTGAACAGCACTAACAACCTCCCCCTAAGCTGTCATGAAAAGTTGATGAATGAATCCAGGTCGCCTAGGCAGCAGAATTTTAGCCGCTGGGTCCTCCTTCTCAGTTCCAGCCTGCAAAACTAAACATCCCCAGCTCACTCAGCAAAACTCACTCATCCCCAGCACCTGGATGGGTCGGAGTCTGCTCTATACACCTACCAGCCACTGACTGATAGCAGCAAAGTCCACCTAAAAGCTGTTTGCTCTGTTTCCTCATAATCCACATTCCAGTGTCCACAATGTGCTTGGCCAGGACCACACTGACATGGGGCTTCCAGGGAGCAGAATTCACATGATACTCACAACTGACCACCATGACTCCAAAACATAGCGGAAAAAAGGCTGTACAGATATGAAAGGAAAATTCAGGTGAGCTTCCACAAGCTCTACAAATTTGTAAAATGTTCCTGTAGTGCTATTAGGGCACAAAGTAGAAGAAAGAACTCTGTATTATGTCAATAAAAATAATATTGGTATACAATTCAGCATCTTCATATCCAAGGAATATGATCAGAAAGGAAAAACAGGAATTACTTTGACACTGGAGACGTAACTTGGACAAAGAAATATTGTAGTATCAGCCAAAGTTTGCCTCAGTCAGCTCCAGCCTTCAATACTAGAGCACTTAATTATGCTGTCCAACATTCAGCTCTAGGGCTCTGTCCATCTGGCTCACGCCACTAGAATCAAGAAGCTACAGAAGAGCAGACTGCAGCAAACAAGGTCAGTATGTGCCAACTTCTGTAGAGACATATTTAACAAGCCCAAGGTTGGACTGTCTCAAAAGGGAACAAATGCATGGGAGACACCTCTTTGTGAAAACAAATACAACACAGTCCTTCAGTGCATCTGCAAATGACACTGTATCACAGAACCACAGAAAGAACTAGGTTGGAAAAGACCTTTTGAGATCATCAGGTCCAACCCATGACCTAGACTTGCATCATTTTACCTTTCACTTACCCATCTATTTTCCTGGAAGATTTTATTTCACTAACTTGGCTTTTCTACTTTTTAATTTTATTTTTCAACCTCTGCTGTAATATAGCAGGGGTAGTTCATTCAAAAGCAAAGTCTTTACTCTTGCAAGGATGCAAGTACCAAACAGCAGAATTCCCACATCCCTAAGCAAGAGGTATCTCACTTTGATCACCCATTACATGCAGTAGAAGAGTTTCCATCAGTAGCATCACAATCTCTGAGTCCAAAGTTATCTTCCATTGAGAGAAGGAGGGAATGGGAAGGAAGTGAACTCAACCATGAGATGCTTTTGGATGAGGATACAAATTCAAAACAAGTAAAAAACAAGATACATCAATTATCTTCAATTTTTACCTATGTAATAAGAGGTGGAGTACTAAATATTTTCTCTCATTTGACCAGTTTGCTGCTAATGTGGCTGTAAATTTCTTCTTCCATTTATCAAGCTTTTCTAATCTCAGTGACCAATATGATTTTGTCCAGTCTTTCCACTGATGTTCTTCCATTATCTAGATATGCATTTCTCTCTGTATGTATATATATATGTCTGTGTGTGTGGGTGGGTGTGTGTACACAAAGATGTTCCTCCCCTAGTGACACTAGGGGAATTTTGAGGAAGAATCTCTTCTTGTTTTTATTCCCCATTGAGGAAAACCTATTTCAATAAGGTCTGCACAAAAATGGGCACACTTACTTATTTTAACCTTTTAGTCTCACAGTCCAAGATGGTGCTTATCAAGACAGATCTAAAGCCAAACAAGACTGATAAAGGAAATAATCAGCCTGAGCTATGATATTTTGCTGTTCCCTCTTATTTTCTTTAACTAATTGCCATTTTACTGGGTTCTTAGGAACAAGCAGATAAATGAAACATACCTTTAATCTACACTAATAATTTGTGTTAAGTTCCACTTGGACAATTTCATAAAAAAATGGTCACATTATAGCTGCTGAATGTAGCTGTAACCCATTCACTCATTTACAGACACAGCACTTCTCAAATTCAGGTGCTCATTTTCATATGTACTTGTAGGCACATGATTTTATTTTTGTATCGGAGAGAGAATCACGCTCTAAATTTTGTGTGTATTGACAGAGGTCCCTAAAAAATATTTACAGCACAAACTGGGTAAATACCCTAGGTCATACTTCAATCTGGACACTGATTCACATCAGCTAACAGAGATCTATAATTAATGATAAACCTTCAGGTGAGCCTCCTAGTCTCCTTTAGGAGGGTTTTGTCCAGAGCACAGCTTATCCAACCTCTGTCTTGGCACCAAGGCTATATCAAGCCTGTAGCACCTGTAACAGAGGCCTAAAATTACTACTGAAGTAATGAAGTAGTGATACTTATTTTAGAATATTAGCAGAGTAATGACTGCCACAAAATAAACTTCATCTACAGTGCAATTTGAAAGTACAGGAAGTTAAACCAGTGCTTCTAATGTGCCAGGCACAATGAGTGCATTTACAACATCTATTAAAAGCAGGTTATGTTTGGGGGAGGGGGATAATTACATCTTAGCAGGTAGTTTATTAACTGAACAAGACAGCACCACATTAAAGATAATCAATGGAGAATAAACCAGAGTTGTAAAAATTAATACTGTTCATTCACACCATGAAGGGAGTGAGGGGGTAGTGTCTGTGCTATTAAGACAGAAGTAAAAGTATAGCCCCTGTGAAACCACCATGAGAAGAGGAGTAAAGGATAGGATGGCACAAAATGAAAGTCATTCAAGGCATAAGTTTCAAAAAAACAATACTGAAATTGAAAAGAAATAATCAGCAATTCTGGAGGGAAAAGAGGAATACAAACAACCAGTTTTGCAAACAGTAGAATTAATGAAACCTGGTTTTCTCCAGCTTTTATGTCATGCAAAGACTGACTTTCACATGAAGTAAACGTGAGCTACAACTGGAGCAATTTTTTCCATTAGATTGGAACATTCTATGTGATTCCTTCCCCAGTGGGTTTTCTAGTTTCTAATAAAGAACAAGACCTTCCTCCAAATGCAGTAGGAGTAATCTGTCCTCTCCTTTACCTGGCAGCCTCTTTTATGATTTCTACATTGTGGCAATGTAGTTGAAATTGTAGCTGAGTCACAAATATAAAATTCCTGAATGGCTGGTGTGAGATACCAAGCACATCCACCTCCTTCCCTGCTATACACACAGAATATGCTATTCCTTAATACTTGTTTTGGATAAGAAACAAGGCTAAAACAGTGCTGCCAGGATAATCCAACTTATGGGGAAAATTTGCCTTTGGTATGCTAACCGTGTGCAAGGCTTCAGGCAATTTTCTGCAGAAACCAAGACCTCAGGTTCCTGCAGCAATGCTTGTTGCAAGGAATAGTCAACACAGGAGGGGAGACGAGATCTCAGTGTGCTGAGATAGGAGCCTCTGTGATTATTTTAACAGCTGGGGTAGAGGAGGACCAAAGGAGCTGAGTTTAGTACAGCCTGAAGCAGAAGAACCAGTCAGAAGCTGGTTTGGATAAGTATGAGAAAGTCATCCCCCCAAAAAATACAAAAAAGAAGAAAAGCTTGCATTAAAAATTTGGGCTGTGCAGAGCAATGTAGCTCCAGGGTTAAGGCTGGGCATATGAAAGTCGGTGGTCAATCCATGATATATGATTTATTTTTTTAGAAATTTATTAATATACATCTCCTGACTCTCCTCCTGTATACAACACTTAACCAAAAACCACTTCACCAAAGAAAAGACCATGCTTATGACAAGAACCGGCCCTCTTTTTCCTGCAAGTAAATAAACTTCACAGGCAAAAAAAATGGAACTGAGTAGTATCCATTCTTTGGACCAACTCTGATTTGCATGGTAAGTATTAAATCATAATTAATCTCTTGTTTCACTTAAAATTAAATCACCCCGTATCATAGATCACTAGATCACTAAGAAGTGGATGTAGTGAAATGTACAGCATCTTAAAAAAGTTTGCCTCTGAGCATCACAGTGAGTTACTGCTGCCTATCTTGAGTTTCATCATCCAGAAGATCTGATTTCTGCAATCATGGACAGTTCAAGGCTTCTGAAGAGAACAACGCTTGGCAATGCCTTTTTGGAAAAGTATAAAAAAAAAAATAGGCAAAATTGAGCATGCACAGTGAGCCCAGTTTTGCCTTTAAAGCAATCCAAAGCCTCTGGACACACTGGAATTTTTCAGTGTGCCTTACATATTCTGCTCCTAAGAATGACCCAATTCTGTAGCCGCTGATACACACATCTTCAAGAAGGATTAGTACCTTTTCCACCCCAGCTCACCCTCTGTCCAGGTCAACTTAAAAGTCTGTTCAAACACTGTCAAGATAACAAAAAACACTTTGAAAAGGCAGGGGGGAAAGCTGCAGAGGCCTGAAGACTGTGCATTTTTATAGCACAAACACATGCTCATTCCCCTTAATCACATGCACACACTTGCAAGGCATCTCCACCAAACTTTCTCAGGGATTTGGTCTGAGAGGCTGTAGTTCAAAGTCCAACCGCCTTGGCAGCTGAAAAGAAAGAGAAAACCATGGTGGCTTTGTAAGAATTACAGTGATCTTATTAAAAAAAAGTATGTCACTCTCTGCTGGGACTTAACATGGCAGTGCCACGCAGCACTCATTGAATTGAGCAGCATTTCAAGCACACAGCTCCTGGTATAATAAGACTACAGGCTTAATTGGGTTCCTATCAGTATTGCTTTTTTCCTGCCTTCAGCCAAGAAGGTATAAGAAAAGATTGTCCAATACAGATACTGCAATTTAAAGTCTCAAGTTAAGAACACAGTGGGTGTATATCTACTATAAAATCTACCCTAAAAACATGCCAGTTGTTAAACTAAGCAGTGCATTAGAAGCAGTTAGATATAATGAGAATGTAAATGGAAAGTATTCTAGGGAGATATTTCAGCTAAAAACAGCATACGCACTATGCTATCTTTTATTTTAATCATGCTTTAAGCCCTGCCTTTTTGAACTTTTTATAAATTCTGCTATCTCCCTTTGCAGTTACTTACATATTGGTATATAAATTCAAAGACGAGAAGCAATTAGGAATGAAGCGAAGACTCCCTCTCTTGATGCTAATACATCAAAGGAAGTGAAAAAACCTTCCCCCCTCATACACACTGGGTAACACAGAGAGTTTCTGCTCTTCACAGCCTAATAGCTCAAGTAGCTCCAATCGAGGGTCTGATGTCAGCCTCTGATTACATGGAGATGCCAAGCGATTGGAAAGAGCAGCTTCTGAGAAATCCCAGCTCTCTGACTCCAGCGACCACGCAACCCTGCAACAATGCATTTCAAACACACACATGTATTACTCACATCAGCTGGCCCTATTTTTTTCCCCACTTTGGAGATCATAACATTGCTATTAAGAGTTCCTTGGGAGTATCTGCTTGATTTAGGTACACGTGTGAAGGAAATGTGTCCGATCAGGGGCTTTTTTAAACAGCTGTCGCTCCCCTGCACCCAATCTCTTTTGCTGTCCAGTTTGGAGAGAGGAAGAACCAGGTGCTGCCTTTAAACAGACACACTTCAGAAGTCTGCTTTTGTCTGAATGGAGAAGAAGAGGTTGGGACTGGCTGATGGCAGGGATCAGTAAGGACTGCTCCCATTCTTTTTCTGCACCTTTGCACATCTCTGCCAGATCAGCCTAATCCGATCCTCAGAACAGGTAAACCTATGTAAGGAATGCCAACAAAACCTGATTCTCCTGATTCAGAACAGCAGCTGAGTGGCACTCTGAAATTGGGTATTTATATTTCCTTCCTGCAAGTCCTTCCCACAAGTCCTTCCCTCAGTCCAAGGACATTTGAGAACTGTGCAAGAGTTTTTTGGAAACACTCCAGGCCCTTCATCTTTCAAAAAGGAAAACTAATGCATCTCTTATGCATTTGAATCAACAGGTGAATGACCTCCCCATGCCCTCAGCACGTTAGCAGAGTTCATTTATTTCTTAATCACCATATCTCCCCTGTATGAGCAGGGAAACTAACCAAAAATAGGAATGACTTCATTAATTTCATTGGAACATTCATCTTATGTTTCTGTATGAACACAAACATTATGCTATTAAGGCTTTTAAATTGAAGCACTGAGTTTTAAAAGGGGCTGTAGGAAGAATTTCTGTTAAACCATTAGATCTGCAGAAAGTTCGTGTCTCTTACAGGTCTGGTTGTATTTTCTCTGCAGTTTTGCTCCTGTGTAAAGGAGACCTTATTGGTTTTAAAGGAGCTAAAACATTTCCAGCAGAATTTCTAATAAACCCACTGGAGACTCTTGCTTGGCTCTTGAGCATGAGCCAGAAAGAAGCTGCAATAACTACTATGATATTACACAGCTGCGTAGCTCCAGTGAGGTGGAAATCAAGCATTGAATGTTTTTTGATGTGTTTTTTTGACTGGCAGGCTCTCCATCTAGCAACAAAATCCCCAAACATTCAAACCTGGTACATTAGTTTAAGTACTATTTGTGGAACGACAAGCAAGGAGCTATAGAACAGAAAAAGGCTTTCTGAGCTACACGAGTGTAAGACCAAGGAAATTATATTCAGCAAAACTCTCGAAGATTAACACCTGTATAACAGGGAATGGCTTTGGAGGAAAACCACTGCTTTCTGCTCTTCATCTGTTACCAGGCTCTGCCAGACAAAGTCTACTGAGTCTACCTGAGCACTGAGCTCTCAGAGCCTTTCCACCGAGCTGGCCTTGACAGGACAAAGGACTGTAAACTATGCTTTTATCTGAAAAGAGACCAGAGGCTGCATTCCACAAGCTAACAGGACTGAAAGTGACAACCCCAGCTTTCAAAAAGTTTCATCCCTGCCAAAGCCACCTGACAAATTTCATTCCATTACCTTCTATCAGATACTAAATGCATGAGAAAAAATACCTCAAGCAAAGCCTCCAAATGGTTGTGTTCCTGGGTTAAAGGTATTCTATCACCATGCGGTAAACAAAGATAAGGCATTTTTCTGCTAAATGACAGTACTCTAGCTAATGGTGCTCTAGTAATGTTAAGGTAAAGTGGGGATGGGATCCTTAAGTGAACAGGTTTTTCTTCCTCTGTCCCTTTGTTGTTCTGACAGCAGTAAAGGTAAGAAGGAAAGGCCATGCTTTGGCCTCCTTCTCCTTTCCATTCTGCTGATGTGCCATCAATCCTCTGCATTTAGAAGAAACCATGCACTGAGGAAATTCTCCAACATTCCCACACCCCCAGCTTGGGTTATTTACATTCACAGGCAAACTACAGGCAAGTGTACCAGAGAGGTGAGTTCTGTAACACAAATGAGCACACAGTGACCAGCACAACACCAAGAAACCAAACCTGGCAAGTGAAGCCAAAGCCTTTCTCCTCTTCCAAAACGACAAGTGAAGAGGTTGTGTCATTCCATTCGGGCAGGTAAAGGAAACAAAGCTGAAAGTGATGGATTACTACATCCAGTGTACAGCCGCTTTTCTTTGGAGGTTCTATTCTGCACCCAACAAAGACTTGCCAATTAATATAATTTCAGTGTACAAAAGGAGCCCTGAATACATCCTCTTGCTTCATGTCCCCCAGGTTAGTGTGCACCTCTAAAAGTGTAACTACGCTCACACTTAGGCTCACTAACTATAAAGGACAATAATACAAAGTTAGAGGAAGCTACAAAACTCTTCTGTTTTGTCTCCAGCAGTATCTGAGATATTTTTGTGTAAATGTATCCAACCCATGGAGATCTACAGCTGCACCTCAGTACCACAGAAAATCCATACCATGAAAATTGCACTTTCAATCTCAAGGCTCTCGAGAAGCTGAGATAAAGTGCAACACTTATCTTCCCAACATGGATGCTTTTTTTCTTTCAAGATGCATCTCCTCTTAAGGTCTTGTGTACCTCTCTGAAGATCTCTCACCATTCCTAAGCCTGGGATGGCCTTACAATGCAACTGAAATCTGAGATGGAAGCATGACAATTTCTTTTTTACATTTCAACAGCAATTGAGACTTCAGCACGTTAAGTCAAGGAGGAGGTGCATTTTCTGATGAGCTTTGGCTCCAATACATGTTTTGTAAAAACGGTAAGACTGTGGCAGAAAATACATGAAAACCTTGTAAGGGATTAAACATTTCCCTGCAGTGCTCAAAACCCAAACAGAAAAGCATTATGTCAGTGTGGCTAAAAGCGTCACTAACAAAAACCCCAAACCAAAAAAAAAAAAATCAAAACAAAACCACCTAAAAAGCACAAGGAAAGAGACTAAAAGCAAGAGTGAAACTTGCCAGGCTGTTCTCAGTAACCAACTTCAATCAAACAGAATAAATTAATGCAGAGCCTAAAATTATAAAGAATCAGTTCAGAGCTGTCTTTTTTATCTCAATACTGACACTTCAGTATTGAAAAAAAAAGAAAATCCTACAGAGGAGCTCACTGTAGAGATCCAAGGGCCTCTGAAGAGCAGAGTAACACGGGAGATCCCCACACTTCGAAGCAGCTGCATCACTGACTGTTAGCAAATAGCAAAATCAGGAATGGAAAAGTGGAGAAATGAAGATACAGCAGGCAACTTCTGGAAACCACACAGCTTTTAGAAAGATTGGCTATTGGTAACACATTGATGCTTTTGAAAAAAAAGCCTGGAATGTGTGGAATTCTCTGGGATGCCAGGGTGCAAAAAGGATCTCATTAGCTAGGGCTTTCAAAATCTGCTGCCCGGTTGTTGCCTATTATTCAGAAAGCAAGATGGCTTACATCATCAATTTCTGTAAAGTACAATATTCCACTTAAACTCCCAGATCTCTAGTCCCCAAGACTGAGAAATCATCTTTTCAAATAACCATGGAGGCACTGAGTCCCAAGTCTACACACTAGTCCAGCACTTCTGTGTTTCCGTATTACCAAGATAATCAAGCATCTAATAATAAAACTGGGCAGTACCACACTGCCAACAAGAAAACTCTAAGCAACATCCAGACTGACAACAATCATGTTATTCCTACATGGTTCTCCTTTAGAAGCAGACCCCTGGAACTGCTCATGATGAAAAGCAGTTAGTAGTAGTAGTTAGTAGTAAAGTAGTTAGTTCAGGAGCTGAGCAGGAAAGCATTTCTCACCGTTGTTTCTCTTATATTCATATTCATAGAATGGGAAAGAATTAATATTTGCAAGATGCCGGCTGGCCAGAGGCTTAAAAGAAAGATGAAAGGACAAGCAGCATCTGTGGAGGCAGAGGCGAGGGACCTTGAGTTTTTGAAGATGACCTGCTTGTAACTACCCAGAATCCACCCTTTATTGTACCTAACAAAGTTTTCCAATCACACTGAACAGTGACAAAAAAAAAGGCAACACATAGGTAAATACCTTCACCAGTATCTTGGTAGAGGACTTTAAACAATTTTCTTAATGCAGACTATACACATACTTGCAAATGTTCACTATTGCAACAGCAACAGAGCTGAGAATGTTAAGGCCTTGTGAAAATGACAGCAGTAGTGATAAGCATTACTGGAAAAATGCCAGTTTTAATTACTTTTAATTCTTCATTAATATTCCCTGAATCCAACATAGATGTTTCAATATAATGATACATAATTTTCAGTATAATATACAACATTATTATGCAAAACTGTATTATATGCTGCTTTCAAGATAACTCCTTTCCTGCTCCTCTTCCCCTTGGTATCATCTCTGCCCCTCTAACCACTGGCTCCAATAGCTCTTGAGATGGCATTAGCCCATGATTTCCTTTTTCTAATGCAGCCTGAGTGTTCACAGGGGAGTCTCAGAATACAGCTGGCTTATGAGGCCTGGAGAAAAAGGCCTTTCATTGTCAAAGCTCCTTCTCTGGGGTGTGTCCAGTAGCATTATTCTCAAATCACTGTACTGCATTTGAAGTTGGAATATGAAGAATGTCTCACAGTGGCAAGATAGGCCAGTAGTTTTAAACCAAATACTTGAAAAACTTGTGGTTGGGCTGCACTGTCCTGGTGTTAACATCCCAGCACATGGTGTCTGGGTGAATGCACCAATAAGCCCAGCCCTTCCAGACTGATAATGTGCAATAAATTCAACGCAGCCATTACAGTCATGCCCTGGGTGGGGTGGCTGCATGCCTGTCACCAGCTTGTTCCTTGTGCTTGCGAGTCCAAACCTCCAGCCAGTTCTGAATTATTCTCAGATGTGTCATTTGGGCTGGACAGCCAAAAGACAGCCCTGAGGCCATCCCATCATTTCCATGCTCACCACAGGAGATAGAAGTCAGTGTGCTTTAGTGTGATGCTGATTAGGTCCTGGACAGATCTGTGACCACCTGCGATTGCTCTCTTGGTTTCAAAAAAACAACTGGATGTAGTAACTTGAGTGTAATACTTTCAGAAGTGAATTATGTAGGCACTTAATGCATAAAACAAACATTAGCATAGTCTTGCTGAAAGTAATAATGAAGGAGGAGGCGTCAGCCCAGAGAGGAGAAAACACAATATCATTATACACTCCAGGGAAGGTGGCCAGCTTCCTGCCAGGCAGTTTTATCTGTCCCTTAGGAACAGTGAGCGATCTGCAGGCCAAAGGGAGTATTGCTGTGGGTGTGTATGGATTTTGGGGGAATGTGAGGAGATAACAGAGTGGTGCTGTTCAGCCCTGGGTCTCAGCTGAAATGCTCAGATGCAGCACTGTGTAAATGCAGCTCTGCTGATCCAACACTGGAGGGGGAATAAAAGCAGCCAGAGGAGGCACAGAAGTTGACTGTTCACGTACGCTGGATTGTATCGAGTCTTTCACCTTCGGGGAAGATGTGGTACAGCACTGCATGGAGAGAAGTGATGAGGACAGGGAGGTGTGCCTTGAGCAGCTGTACAGCTGCAGGCAAGACACACACCTATTGGAGGAGGGGTGGGGGCAAGCCCAGCGTTGTGGAGGATCCCTTGGCTGACCAGACCTAGGGACATCTGCAGATCTATCAGTGGCACTATGCTGTATACAAGAAGAAGGAGGAACAGCTGGCAAACACAGGGAAGATCATAACCAAAAATTTCTCCCCTCTTAAAGAGAGAAGGATTTAAAAGAAAACCAAACACTAAAAAAATGTATCATCATAGGGATAAAGCCAGACTCTCTAATTAAGCAGATGACATAACTGTGCTGTAATATCAAGATTTTGCTCTGTGATTTGCAAACAAGCTGCACTTGCACAATCCAGAAAGAAAAAAGCCATACAGATTAGAACAGCTAAGCTCTGCTCTCACTTACATTAGTATAAACCCACACTTACTCAGCTCAAAAGACCTACAGATGAGAATGTGATACAAGGAGTTTCATTTCCTCAGACAGTTCCCTCACTAGCCCAGCCAAGCCTCCTTCTCACTGCAGTTTCCAATCACAGCCCAGCACTCTGCTCTGATTACACACTCATGCTGAAACCACAAAAAATCTCCCTCATTTTGTTCTCATCTATGGTTGATGCACATTAATACATCCCCAGCAAAGTCACTGTCACTGTACAGATGCTGAGTATGCAGCTTAAATACCGTTGAATACCTAAGGCTTGTTTCTGTTATTCAGGACAACTTCATTCATCCTACAAGAATGACGTTTATTCCACAATGCTCCAAAGGGGAGGAAATCCAAAGCACAACTTTTTAAATGGCATATTTATGAAAAACACCTAGAAGAGGGCATGGTCTTGCTTATCCTGGTGTAAACTCACTTTGCTGTACTTAGTGGAGCCTCTCGGGATTTAGAGGGGTACAGCAAAAGGCAAAAGCTAAACCAAATTCTCCTTTCAAGCCACTGCTTTTCCTGAAACAGATATTGAAAGGTCAGAACCAATACCAATCTCTGCTACTCCAGACTTCCAACCCACAGCCCTATCTATCAAAAAAACCCATGTATCCACAAGTGCTTGGGAAGCGTATGCACCAGCGAGAGTACAAAATCATTACACTGCTGTGAACACGAGCCATATTCAGCAGAAATCAGCAGCTGTTACAACTACAGAGCTTTTCACTGCTTTTATAGTTTGGGTGGAGAAGAAACAGGATTCAAGCACTGCTCATAACGTAAGTTCTATATTGCCTTGATCTTTATCCTCCTCCCCCTCCTCCACCCTCCCCTCTTCGCTCTTCAGGGCCACTCTTTAAACAGAAAGAAGTCATTAGCCAAACTTCCCTCATTTTATGGCCCCGACAGCTGGGTAACGACGAAGCAGTTTTATTATTTCTACTTAAGAGCGTTCGATCGGGAATTCAGAGACACTTCAAAGGGGAAGATATCTGTCGGGGAAGGGGGACAGGCCAGCAAAGGGAGAAAACCCAAATATGCCCAAGTGAGGCGGATCACCTCCATCAGTCCCGGCGCCCAGCTGACAGACCTCGTCCCCCTCCCTGGCCAAACCCTTGGCTGCAGAAGATGCGTCCCGAGAGCCCCGCCAGCCAGCTCCTTACGTAAGGCACAAACCACTGACATCATCCCTCCCGCCGGCATCGCCGCGGCGCCCGGCGGCGCCCGCAGACCCGACCCGACCCGCGCCCGCCCGTTCCCTTCCCACTCTGCTGCCACGCCGGGGCTCCTTTCCCACCGGCTCTGGCCCCAAACTTTGCACGGCAGGTTGCCAGGGGATAGCTTTCCCCGCCGGGCGCCCCGTGCTGCGGTGCTCTCCATCCATCCCGCGGTGCGCCCCATCCATCCCGCGGTGCACCCCAGCCATCCCGCATTCCGCGGTACTTACGCACTGCCTCCTGCTTGGGGTCGAGGCCGCGCACGGCTCCCTGGAGGCCGGCGATGCGGCCGTGCAGCGCCCGTACGCGGCGGTGGGTACCCTGGATGTCAGCCTCGACCTCCTGGAAAAGGGTGCAGGCGTGCCGGGCCACGTCGGAGAGCTGTCGGAGGATCCGCGACAGGGCTACGTTGCTGACCGAGCAGAGGTCCAGCACCATCAGCACCGCTGCCGCCTCCCTCTCCCCGCCGCCAGCCGCCTCGGCGCCCTCGCTCGCCGTTCCCGGCTCCTCCGGCGGCGAGTCCCGCGGCGGCGGCGGCTCCGCGCCCCAGCTCTCCTCCAGCACGGAGGCGGCGGGCTGCCGCCGGCACAGCCGCTGCGGCTCCACGGTCCGCTTGGCGAACGGCATGGCCGAGCCCTCGGCCGGAGCTCTCCCGGGCTCCCGCGGGCACTGGCGGGGATCGCTGCCCTCCTCCTCCTCCTCCCCCTCGTCCTTCTCCTCCTGGCCGCCGCCGCTCCTTGCCCGCCGCCGTCACTCGCGGGCGGCCGCCGGCGGGCGGCTCATCGCCTCGCTCCCTCCCTGCGCGGGGCTCCTGGGCTGCGGGGCGGCCGCCGTGCCGCCGAGCATC
>JAYDZK010000001.1:98911972-98932492 GCA_034509185.1 Euphonia xanthogaster | reverse complement strand
GGGGGGGGGAAAAAAAAAAAAAAAAAAAAAAAAAAAAAAAAAAAAAAAAAAAAAAAAAAAAAAAAAAGCCTCATTGGAGCATCCCCCAGAGCAGCAAATGCTGTAATTTCCTTTGATATGAATATTAGTTTCACATTCATATATCCCATTGACTGCAAGCCCAAAAACATGTCAAGGAAGAAAAATACCAAAGCCATTTAAGCCTTTAAAAATAATAGTGGTTAAGAATGTGCAATAAATCCAAGACCAAATCAAAATGATGCTGGGTATTGCTGGCAAATTTCAGGGTCCCCTAAAATACATTTAACATTTCCAACAGCTCTAGTATGACAGGTATAAGTATCCCCACCATTATCCTAGAGAATGCTGATGCTCATTTTGTCATCTCAGAAGAAAGGAATTGTGTGGAGGACAGTTGGGATAGCTTTCCTAGACTCCATATCAGAACACAACAGAGCAGAGTAACTGCAATACTGGAGCAGCATTCAGCTCCAAGCTGGACTTTAGGGAAACAAGATTCTGAATGTGGGCTGTGCCACTCTGTATTGGGAAAGGGCAGGTGGGTGCTTCTTCAGAAGATAAAGCTCTCAAACTGAAGTCAGGCTCTGTTCTATATAGGAAAGCTCTGTTGAGACAGCATCACCAACAACCTTAGCTGGAGTGCTGAGACACCTGACTCCAGCCTGTGCAGAGAACTGGTTAATTCAATCTCGACAGTCCCAAGTAGGAACATTCACAATGATAAAAAGTTAACAGAGGGGGTTATATCTTAATAAAACACTGTAAAAGGAGAAGCAGACAATAATAAATTGTGTTCTTTACAAAAATATATAATGCCTTCTAGGGAAGCAGAAGGGAAAAAGATACTTTACTTCCAGTGTGAGCTCCATTCACGCTCTTCTTTGCTCTGACTTCTTAATTGCACTTGATTTGTTAGCAGTGGGGGTTTAACCTATGTTGTGGGTATTTTCACTGTTGTCTTTAATTTCGCCTGCTGGCATCAGGCAGTTTGTGCACATCAAGCCAAGTCTGCTGTCTTGATTCAGGACTCATATGACCTCAGCTGACATTTTGCCTGTATCAGAACAGTGGGAGTACACTAGTGTAGAGAAAAGAAGATTTATTGGGAACAGAATGTGAAAACCCCATCATCCTCAGATGAGCTTTTATCCAGTATTAACAAAACACATTTTTACACATTCCAAAATAATTTGGCATGTGCAGTTTTCATGCTGAACATGTCCTAACTCTCTGTCATACAGTCAAAATGTGAAAGCAATTTCAAGTTTCTGTATTCTGGAGCCAATCTAGCTTGCAGTTCATGTCACCAAGTCAAGGGCAGTAAAATGTCACTTCCCCTTATGCTCATGATGAAGAGCTGAAGGAGATGCTCTGGGAAAGGCTAGAATCAGGTCGGTGCCCCCAGACTTTCTGTTGCTTTTCCCAGGGGCAGGGAACTTGGCTTGGGTGGGTGCTTGCCTGGCCTGTACCTTTCTGTGCTGTGGTGTGGCCTCAGCTCACTCGGCCCTGGGTGCAGCTTGGAGAGCGAAGCACGCTGAGCTCCCTCTCTTTGCAGTGCTGAGAGGGGAGGCTCAGGCTGCAGCACAGGTTTCCTGGTAGTGCCCCATGCCAGCCTTTCCCCCCGGGGCTTAGCCAGGCTCTTGCCTTGGGCTCATCTGAGGTGGATTCCAGCAGAGGAAGAGCAAGAGTGACTCAGGTTGGTTTCACCAAACTGATGAGTTTCCAGTCTCACGAGCGAGAGTGCATTAGGGTATCGCAAGCTCTAGCCTACAGTGTACAGGCCATATTCCAGCTCAGTGTGTCAGAAGTTTAATTTATTGGGAAACCCGTGCTCCAGGAGTCCAAAATAGCAAAAAAAGAGGAGAAATTAGAATTGAATACTACTGGGGTAAGTAAATGCAAAAGCTCATGCTGCCCTGCACGTACTCTTTCCAGCTGTATGATTTCCATTATGAATAGATTCTCCCTGCCAGGAGTAACTCTTTGATTTTGAAAGAAATCAAAATAACAAAAGATATATAATTACTTTGTAGGTGGGCTAATTCCTTCTTCCATCTCTTTGTCCACGACAGAGGCAAGAGGAGTAGTTTTATGCTTGGTGGCTTGGCGGGACTTCCAACCCTCTACTAGCAGAAGGGAAAGGCACCCTAAACATTAATATTTTAAATCTTACCATAAAGCAGCGAAGGTTGATTCCTACTCTTGAGCAGGCTGAATAGTTGCTCCATGTAGCAGAACTGGTGCTGAAAGTACAGCCAGTAGCCCAGCTTTTAAGAAGAATCTTCATCTGATATAAATAATTTTTAGTTCGAGACCACTTGTGGTCTCATCATGGCCAGTCAAATTAGCTTCCTGTTTTGTTTTACAACAAGTAATACTCTAAGTGCTCTGAAAATGCACCATAATAGCAAAAGTCTGACGAAGTAAGTGATTACTATTTCAAAGGTAAAGTTTATAGAGGCATAATGAGTCATCTGCTCTTAAACCAGAAAAGTATGGTGGAGAAAAGATGTCTTTGGGGTTTTCAAAAGAGATACAGAAACATGTTAAATGGTGGAACGTCATTAGAGTCTACATTTATTTTAAGGATAAACAGAGCTATTACACAGTTGCCCACCTTTATATCTACTCTTTTTGTTTTCTGCCTAATGGGCTTTCTTCCTTGTGTACAGAAAAAACCCCAGCCCTATCCTGTTTATAGTTGAGTTGCAATATGCTGAAAATTATTAGTTCAGATTTTGTACATTAAGTCTGTCTGCTGGCAAGAGGAAAACCCTCTCATATTATCTAATTATGTCTTCAAGCAGCACTAATGAAGAAGTTGCACAGGCTGGGGCCTGTTCTCTCCTCTCTGGAGGCGTCAACAGAGAGTTTGTGGTTGTGGTCACGCAGGAGTGGGGAGGGAGTCTGGGGCTGCCAGGCACAGCAGCCTGCGGAGGGAAGGTTAGTTCTCAAGAGCACAAGAGTGGAGTCAAGTCCACAGCCCCAGTGTAGGAATGAAGCCTTGATTTGTGAGGCTGAGACCCCCTACCAGTGCCTTCTTCCCCTGCCACCTTGGTAGGCTCGGCTGGGATGTGTCTCGGAGGGGATGGAGCCCTCCATGCCTTGGGAAGGAGATGTGCACAGCTCTGCCACACAACTGCAGCACGCGTCTACAACTCTATTCCTGGCTGCAAGCCAGAGTGAGAAGCAGCTGTCCAGCTTTGGGGAGGTTGTGTCTGGCTCTTGGAGAGACTCAGGTATAAATTCCCTGGAGTCAAAGGAGCTATTGATGTAAAATAAGACAACCTCAATGGGGACTCATGCTAGGCAAGCCAGGCTGCGTACTCAGAGCAGTCACTGAGGCACGGCCATGGAGATCAGGGAACTTGCTAGTTTAGTAACAACTGCAGTTTGGCTGTAAAACCCACTGTAAAAGTCAAACATAAAAATCACATCTGCATTCCCTGCTGTCATTGCTTACCTGTTACAGAATTGAAAGTCACTTGTTTTAGTTTAGCATTAGCTCTGCTAATTCTGTAAACACAGTTGAAACCATAGCACAGGCATACATTTAGAGTAGTGCAGAGAATAGTAAAGATACCAAAGAGAATCAGAAGAATGAAGAAAAAAGAGACTCAAACTTAGATATGAGTTAATTGGGATTTTCTTCTACATCTCATTAACCTCTTGGATGGAGATTCCAGCAAAGCTGTGATTTATTTACCATAGATGCACTCAAAGGATACTGCATAACTTAGAGTTCTGGCACTGTGAAAGTTATTTGCAGTAATGAATTTTTAAAATTCTTTGGAGGAAAGTGAGCGCATATTCCCTTCCCCCACCAAATTAAAAAAAAAAAAAAAAGAAATTGCAGAGTAACATTCAAAGGCTCATTAAAAGCAACCAGGGAAAATAGATTACGGAGACTTCAAAGGCTCACAATACTGGTTAGGAATCAGCTCCCTTTTTCAAAGGAAGTGTTATTAGCTAATCCTTGAAATTTGGGTTTTGGCAGATGACACGGTATTTCCTGCAGGTGCAGAAACTAGACAGTATTAAAAGAGTTTTGGTAGTGCACAAGAAACTTCTCAACTGGACTTATGGTTCCCTCTGCTCAAGTCATCTTGGGTGCACTCCCTCTTCCCTCATACATGTACTGAAATGTAGCAGCATTTCAGGAGGCTCTAACTACATTAAGCTCTTTATTGAGAAAGCAAGTCTGTTAAGAGAATGTTTTCTTTATTTCCTTAGTAGGAAGAATAATACATTAATTATTGCTATTATCAGTAATATTGGAGGGAATAACAGAAAAGCCAATGCAATGAATAATAGCAATAGCATCTACATAACAAGTACACGAAATAAACACTATATACATGCAAACATTCCACTCCACATTCCTGCTTACATCAGTATGGATATGCTTTGGCATATTGTCTCTTTTAAGATCATCTTTACAAGGTCCCATGTGTGTTTTTGTCTGCTCTATCCATGGCTAATCCCAACTCCTCCATGAGTTAGAAGCCCCTGCTTATCTAAAGAGACAAGTCCAGCCAGATCTGTCTAAAGTCCTTTGTTATGCTGTGATCCTTTGGCTTTGATTTGAAACTTGCCTGTCTCACAATGACAATTCTCTCACTGAGACTTTCACCTAAAATTTGGCCCAGAAGATGCCCAAAGCTATGTCTCACTGTTTCCATGGCAACGAATTGCTTGAAGTCAAATACCCGAGCTTAAGATGCCCTTAGTAGGTAGCAGCCTGAAAAGGAGCACCAGAATGAATAAGCAACGATGGAGTAGTGGCGAAATTTGTAAACTCATTCCCATTTTCAAGAAACCTAAAGAGGTTTTTTGCAGGTATTAATTTTCAGATATAGTCTGAACAACATTGCTTATAAATTCAATTAAGACTTTCAGGTGAAATTTAAACTACAACAAAAGTGAAGTTCAGAACTTGCAGAAAAGAGGTGATGGGAGCTCATTAATTCTAGCATTAATGGTAGAGACCTGTGTCTGCCTAAATTAGGAGATGAAAATGTCAGGGGGACACAGTAAGTGCTTTGCACATGTCTTGGTGAAAGTATTTTGAAGTGTTTTGAGATTTTGGATATGTTACACAAGCACTTGCATTTGCTGTAAGAGACAGCCACTCCTGTTACTCACAAGTCCATTCTCTGACGTGTGTTTTGTCCCCATACACAGTATCAGGTGTACAGTGCTGGCAACTAATATCAGAAAACTTGACACAGTTACAATTATTTGAGCCATGTGTGTACACACCACAAATCAGACACAAGAAATCACATTGAAAAGTTAAGCTAGTTCAAAAATGAATATTTGACTTGTCTGATTTGCTCCAGCACCTA
This sequence comes from Euphonia xanthogaster, assembly GCA_034509185.1. Taxonomy (NCBI): domain Eukaryota; kingdom Metazoa; phylum Chordata; class Aves; order Passeriformes; family Fringillidae; genus Euphonia; species Euphonia xanthogaster. Next base: position 98,927,123 of record JAYDZK010000001.1, on the reverse strand, counting down.
GAGCAAATACATTTTTACAATACATATTTTTAATTAGAGGCCTCTGAGCAGTCTGGGAGAGCTGGGACAGGCAGTAGAGTATGACTGATGACATCAAATGGGATTAATACAGCATTATTAAATGTCACAGGTGTCACAAACATTATACCTGTATGTGTCCAACCCTTCCCCCAAAAATCCAAATGCAGGCACAAAACACACCTAGACCCATGTTTAACCTATTGCACAAGTGTTCCAATTTTAAAAAGCGTCTCTTGTTGGCCCTTATTTCTCTAGTTTTATGGACATTTGCACAGATGTGCCAAAATGCCTGCTGAAAAGTTTAATCCCATATAATACTGTTTAGAGAACAAGAGGGCTCTGGGGATTTTAATTTTTTGTTAGAAAAGAGGTTTAAAGCAACTTGGGTGCTATAGAATATTTATTGCTCAAAGAAAAATAAGCTAGAAGTTAGCAAGTGAAATAGATATTTTTGGAACTAAAAAAGCTACGTCGTGAGTGCAGGGCATTTGAGCAAAGCTGTAAAAGTTGTTAAAGTTCTCACTTCTTTTGCACAGATTTATTTTCCAGCAGATGATAGTAAATTTTGGGTGTACTGCAGGATCTCTTTCCCACCCCAACACAGACTCTTCCCTGTGGGAAGAGGCCATTGACAGCAGGTAGGGTAAGAAGTAGAAAGAGAGGTTGCAGAAAAAGCACATTTTGGGGGATACTCTGACCATAACATGAATCTCCTAACTGTAATTATAAGAAAGGTATCTAGAACCATTGTACATGCTCTTTACTTAATGTCATGGTACAAAGAGTTGTTCATCTTGCTAAGACCAGAACTGTGTTCTGAAATTGTCCTTATCTGGCCCTGGTATAGAGGCACTGTCTTCCTAGTTTGGATATCTCAGCGATAAACTCAGTACCAATAGTCAGGGGGAACGAATCTGGGTCCCAATGTCTCGCTTTTAGAGGAGGATATGCTCACAATATATCTCCACATCTTCTGTATTAGATTAGTGATATCAGGGTTTCCAGTAAATTTTCTGGAGTCTCTTGCTCTTCACATCTAGAAGGCAGAGAAACAATGACCTGTGGGTGATGTTGAGTGAGGATGAGCTATAAGAGGGGAAACATCAAAAAAAGACAGCGGCCACAGTATATTATAAAAGCCACAGTGGTTTTAAAGTACTTCAGTGTCTTTACCCAGCCTAAGTAGGTGGGAACTTTAGTAGTACGATAACCAGTTTAGAGGAGGTGGCACTGAGTCATGTTCTATGACTTCTGCTGCATGGAATGTTTTTGAAGGCAGTGTAACATCCATTCATCACCTGTTACAAGTGTTCTCTGTTCAACCAGAGAACACTTCCCTGCTCATTCACTAGAATGACAGTAAGACCTACATCAAGATCCTTGCTCTGGCTCATTGTAGTTGTCCTGGCCATGTCTTTTATGTCAATTTCTCCATGGCTGCCATAGTGTCTGCTATCAATTTTAGTTTCCAAATGATATGTGCTTATTGCTACTTTAATAAGAACATTTGTTTACTTAAGAATATTTGCTATTTTGCACACATCTTGACAGCAGCCATGGCTGTATAGGCAAATAAAAATGTTCTGAGTATCTGAATAAGAACTGAGAGCACTCCCTGTGGTTCCTTACAGTATAGTCCATGCTACCAACACTAGGCTTCCTTCTGTGCAGGGGCAGTGACGTTGCAGTGAGGCTGTTGGCTCGAGAATATGTCAGGATGCTGTTCAAATGAGTGATATGGCACCCAGAATAATTAGGACTATGCTACTTTTGGAATTGCTTGTAATCTCATCGTCAAATAAAGAGCTTTGATAATCAAGAGGAAGGAGAAGCATGAGGAAGAAGGTGTATTTTTTTCAACCTTGTTCCTACAAGTTTACCTACATTTGTTACTATTTTAACATTTGTCACAATACTTAAAATCTTACCACAGGCAAAATGTCTCAAGAATATTGTTTTCACTTCAAAACTAGACACAGAATTCCAGTCCTGTTAGTCTGCCTTGACAAGCAGGCAACACCAAGCATTGTAAAGAAAAATCAAATAGAAATGGCAATGCAGAAAAATCCATGTGCATAACATATTAAAAATTCACTGCAACATCACTAATCAAGTATAAGGTCTTAGGTTACATGAAATTAGTTACTAAAGTAAAAATTGTTCTTGAGAGCTACTTATCTTGCTCTCCATAATTAATTTAATACCTTAGATGAGGAGAATAAAGGTTAAGGCTTACTCTCCAGTGGGGATCACTGTTGAAGAACAGCCTCTAATTTTTCTTCTACAGAAGTTTAAACACACCCTAAAAACACTAGACAAATCTATACAGCTCATGCAAATGCATTGGAATTTGGTTGGAGTAGTTCACATCAACTGTCAAAGTGAATCCTATGCAAAGGCAAAACAGGTGGACTGTAGAAAGTAAGTTATGAGGCAATTATCAGGTAATTAACACTATATGCATAAGAAAGAAGTGAAATTAAAGATGGGAGGGTAGGTAGAATTGTTTGACCTCATTCAGGGCTTGGCCAGAGTGCTGTGCATTTGTACCAGCTGACTGACCAGCCCATTAACTCTGTTTGGGTAACTTCAGTGTAGGTCTGTATCCTCACAAGCAACACTTGAGTTCTGAATTTCATCCCTTTAAAGATATTTACTGGTCTTCACTGTTGGTATTAGATTTCTTACTGAACTTGCTATAGTGCTTCCATTCTAGATCAAGAACTCCTATAAAATGGAAAATACCCCTTTAGAGCAGCATTAGTGTTGTCTGATGTGCTGTTTTTTGACAGCATGGTTGTATTCAGATTAAAAAGCTGTTATTACTCTTTGTTTTCAGAGGACAGCAACAGCAGGCCTCAGGCCACAGGAGGCAGACAGAGTTGCAGGCAGCCCTTACATACTTGTAGAGGTATGGTTTTAGTAGAATAGAATAACCACGTGATCTAAGTCAGACCTTTTGCTCCCATAAATCAGGGTGATGCCACCAGTTCTGTCACTTGTAGTGGCCAAAATGCAGTTCAGGAGCTTTCAGTCTGTAAAAAGGGGAGCAGGCAGCTCATCCAGCATCAGGAATGAACGGAGGAGATATTTTACTAGTAGTTCCAAACATAAAGATGTTAATCCTTGCCTGAAGGGATTATAAACTTCAGATTTTTACAGTTCAACGAGCAGCCCCTACCACTGTTAATCGTCCCATATAACTCTTCACTGAGAGTAGGTTGAATGGTCTGTTGCAGGAAGTACATTCTCAGTGCTTCAAATAGTCCTACCAAAGTTGAACCGAGTTGGAGACATCTGAAATGCAGACATGACATTTCTTACCTACTACAAACATTTTGTGTATTTTTTAACCATTAGCGTTTGTCAGGGTCAGCAACTTCATGGTACACAAGGGAAACCAGAGAGCAGGAGAAATATATTTCATTTTTTCCTGAGGTAGGACTGAGCTCTGCCTTCCTCACCATGCTGGTTCAGTCGTGTCCACACCTGTAGCATGCATCCGTCTGATACCTGAAGATGAGACTCTTACCACAAGCACAAAAGAAATCAGGATTTCAAGAAAACCCTTAGACATCTTTAAGGAATTACTCTTTAAGAATTACTCTGAGAAATTAACACTATAAAGAATCAGAATTAAACTGTTATTTTTAGAAACAGAATCTCTGTTTAAGAGGAAAATTGCTGGCAAAGATAATTCAAAAAGTATGTTCATGTAGGTGTAAGCCTCATTCTTTGTTTAATGCTTGCAATCTCAGCATCTTTGCAATTGCAAAATACCAGTTCCTTCACTTCTGTGCATACCCATGTCCTTTCATGTCATTGAACCTTCTTTCTTCATTACATCTGACACACTGAAGTGTGTCAGACAATGTGGCTAACCTGTGGTTAACACTTGCTACAAAAGAGAAGATTATTTGTAGCACAAAGTATTTATTCTAGACAACTTGGATGTGGTGTAAGGAGATGTATATGGAAAAGACAAAAGAAAATGCTTCTTCTCAGCTGAACAGATGTAAACCTGTGACTTCATGATGTGCTTCTGTTGCACTCCATTATAAAATGAAGTTGAACATTTAGTTCTGCTCCAGTTTTAGCATCAATTCCACAGATAACACAGAGCACTTCACAGACTTTCCAGAACATTTTTCCCCATAATGTTTATGGAGAAAGTAATTTGTCATGCTACCTTGCAAAAGGCGTTTGCTTTGTTGACCAGATGCCAAAATGAAATTCAGACATGGATGGCCAGAAATAAGATTTACTTTAATCCTACTAATCCTGAGCTGTTGATTGGTACAAGGCACCATTATAGCCGGGTAAGCTTCCCAGGCTTATCGTCTGATTTTCTTTGGAGTCATGAGATCACTTTGGATTCTCAGTCTTTCCCTTGTAAAGGGCAATGTTCCTGTCTCATGTTCCATTTTCTGCTGTAAACAATAATGAGCAAAAGAAATAATGTACTTTTGCCAGAAAATGTAGAAAACTCAGGACAGGTGTTGTATTGAGTGGTGATATGCTTTACCAGGGAGAGTGGAATGAGAAGGTGTGGGCTGTCCTTGAGGAGATTAGCAGCCTGTCCAGGTAATTACAGGGCCTCCTTGTACTGACTTCACTAAAGCCCCAAGACATCTTCAGAAGCTGTAATTGTACATACAGAGTCATAGAATCATTTCAGTTGGAAAACACCTATAAATCATCAATTCCAATACTGCCAAGCCCACCATTAAACCACATTCCCTAGTGCCACCTCTATATGTCCTCCAAATAGCTGCAGGTGTGGTGATGCTGCCACTTCTCTGGGCAGTCCATTATAATGCTTTTTTTTTTCCAGTATCCAATCTAAACCTTCCCTAGTACAACTTGAGGCCATTTCTTCTTGACCAACACTCACAGGTCCTTTTCCATTGGGCACTTTTCAGACACTCTTCCTCAAGCCTGTAGAGTCACATGAGGTTGTTGTGACCCAAGTGCAGGACCCAGCACTTCACCTGGTTGAACCTCATGCAACTGGTCTCATCCCTTCAATCCAGCCTGTCCAGATCCCTCTGCAGAACCCTCCTACCCTCCAGCAGATCAACACACATGACCAACTTGGTGTCCTCTGCACACTGACTGAGGATGCCCTTGACCCCAATCATCAGTAAGGATGTTAAACAGGACTGGCCCCAGCACTGAGCCATGGGGGGCACCACCAGTGCCCAGCCACAGCTGGATGTAATTCCACTCAGCATCACTCTCTGCACCCAGCCATTCAGCCACTGTTTTACCTTCCACCCAAACTGAGAGCAGCCAGTTTCTCCCTTAGAATGCTGTGGGAAATGGGGTCGATGCTGTCAGGTAGACCATATCCAGAGCCTTGCTGTCATGCACTAAGCAGATCACCCTGCCATAGGGGGAGGTTGGTCAAGCAGGCCCTGCCTTTCCTAAACAGGTGTTGGCTGGGCCCCTGTCCCCTCGTTGTCCTGTGTGCACCACCTGATGGCACTGAAGGTCATCTGCTCCATAAGCTTTCCTGAACTGACATCCTGTAGGACTGACAGGCCTGTAGCTCCCTGGATCCTCCTTCTGGCCCTTCTTGTAGATGGGCCAACCTCTGACAGGAAGATTTAGCTTTTTTTTCTCTAATGGGAAGAAGGGGAGAAACAGAACTACCAAACCATTTTCAGCTGGATTTGAGGATCATCAGAGATCTGGTGGGATCATATTGATGTTTCTCTTCCATCTGGAAGTAGCCAATAGACTTTCACGAGTTTGTTACTTATGAGGTGGAATGCCACTCCAGGCATGAGGTACTGACCCAGTCCCATTAGCAGCTGTACCTGAATGCTCACACAACCTGGCTGGAGAACAAATAAGGCCTTTAGAGTAAGGCTGTTTCTTGACAAAAATCTGCTTTGTTTACTTTCCTTAAAGGTACTGATTGCATTATGTGTTCCAACTTGACAGAGCTGCCTCACAGTACAGAACATCACATTTGGTGTGCTTTATACCTGACTGAAATGTTATCTCTAAATCTGCTGTCTGTATTCAAGATCCTCTGGAAAAATTCCTGCCCTTGAAGCTTATCTTGTTGTAGGGTAGTTAGAAGGACACCAGTTCCAGTACATCTGATGTACCTTATTTTGCAATATTATCAAGTTAACACCATCACATCAGCAACACAATTGGAGTTGAAATAAAAAGATACATATTCAGTTTTAGGCTTTACTTTATCTAAGGACTTGTAGATAAAACTTGAAAAGACAGTAGATAAGTAACAAAAAGCTTCTGAGTCATAGTTTCACCTAGAAAGAAAAGGTGAAAGTTTTAGAGATGAAAACAGCTGAGTTATGTTGATTTTTCCTTTAAGGTGTCTTCAGGGATCTATACCTCAAAAGAGTTTTTGAAACTGTGACTGTTTTTTTTAGTGTGTTCATGGTATCCCTGAAATGGAGCCTGTTCTATTTCTGAGGTTTATGGGTGCTATGCTAATACAGGCAATAGCTGGTAGTAAACAGCATAACCTCTCACACACGGTATCTGTATAGGCCAGATGATTGAGAACACTTCTTATGATCCCTTTTAGCAGTGGATGCAATTAATTTGTTAACATTTCCCTGTAGTCTCACAAAGAAGCTGAGCAGCACGGAAATATAAACTGGATAATAAATGTACATCGTGGATCCATCTCAGCCCTAAGAAGTCATTCATCATTTGTACTAAACATCTTCAAACACACTCCTATTCTGCCAGTGCACAATGCATTCTTGAGGCCTTGAGGTCCTTCCAAACATAATAAAACTGTCCATGCCACTTTTGTTAGGGTAGAAGTTAAGAACTGCATAACTGAGGTCAGTTGCTGTACTGGTGAGATGTGTCCCACTGATGAACATTTCTAGTTACTGGTCTGCAGCCAGCTCAACGCTTGTCACTTTCCTGAGGAATTTCGAAACGTCACTGATTTACAGAAGTACTATTTGCAAATAATATCATGAATATATGATTTCCAAAACTCAAGGAGTGAAAAATGGCTGAGTGTCCTCTCCCAAATCCTACCTCCCAAAGGCAGGATATGGAAAAAAACCACCTTTGAAAAGTGCTACCTGGCAGAAATGTCAAATGGAAGGAAATACTTTGAGAAGACACAGATCCAAGCTATGCCAGGGTTTGGGCTACAGCAGGAGGTAGAAATGCTTGCATCTGTGAGAAGCTGCTTGAGGGGAACAAAAGAAAGTGGCATCCTGTCCAATATATCTTATCTCCCCCAAATGTGGTGCATAGACATAACTTGTAGGCCTGACTCTGTGCTGCTGAAGTCAGTGGAAATCTCTGCCCTGGCAAGAGCATAGTTGATTCCAGTGGTAGGAACTAGACAGTGTTGAAAAGAGCCTTTTAGCTGCTGTCATTAATACAACAACAATGATTTTCACTGTTAACGGTCTGTCTTATACTGGAAGAGAATCTCTGAACACCCTTTTGAAAGAGTATTGTGCTTGCAAAGAATTATTACAGGGAGGTCAGGGGATTGCTCCAGTAAGTTAACTGAACTTCTCCTAAAACTTCTGTCCTAGTAATTTCAGTGGTGATCTCATTCTCCAGTCAGACAATGGGCATTTCTCCATGTGTTCCCATCAAGAAATGGGCAGCTCAGAGATGATTCTTACTGTCCTAGCTTCTTGATTTCTGATTATATACAGCTTATGGTTCTGACAGTTCACATAAATAGTCTTATTTAATGCAGACCTGATGATCTCTTAATGCTTTTCTAGGCTAAGGTTTCAAAAGAGTTTTCTCTTTAATTTAGTTTATGGCAGCACTGTATTTCACAGCTGGTTTTAATGTATTTTTGGAGACTATATGGAATCAGTACTTGAGTTACAAGGTATGTATATCAGATGGAGACATAGCCACCATTCCTTGGCAAGCTGTTAGATCAAATGAGCTGAATCTCCTCTACTTTATTGCCTAATTAATTCTTGAATGATTGCTGAATTGCTGGAGTGGGAAACCTTCCAACTTTGGTCACACTCTGTATTGGGTTATGTCAGAAAGGATTGGAAAGTGAGGGTTTTCTTTAATCTGGGTTCACAGAGGGAAACTTCTAGGTAGGTGGGCAGGGATTGCTTTTGCCTGCTTTTACAGCTGAATAGCAAGAGGAAGCAGCTCTTCAGCCAAGGGTCAAAATCTCCAGGGAGGAGCATATCCTACTGGGAAACAGGACCATGAAAATGCTCACACTTCTCAGTTGCCAGCTTGCTGATAGACAGGATGGGCTTGATTTTCTGCAGTAAAGTCTTCCTTGTATGACTAGATCTTTTGTGAGTTTTGCAGGCACTTCCAGTAGTTGGACTGCAGATTAGTTGGAGAGGTAAGTTATGGGCTGCTGAAAGTGGAGTCACAGCACAGAAAAATTTTTCAGAGAACTGACCCTGAGGAATTGAAGGAACAATGACTTAGGAAGAACATTGTTTCTGGCATGGTGATGTTAGACACAGGATTGTCAATGAAAAACTTTCTGGAGCAGCAGTTTCCTGTTTCTGTGGTTATATCCTGGTTTTGAGCAGAGATAGACTGGTATCTGGCAACATGACAGGCTTACACTCCCTCCAGGAAAATACAAAATGTTTATTCTACAGCCATGGGCTTCAGGAGCTCTTGACACACTTACTGCCTCAGGTACAGGAGGGACAAGTCCTTAGGTCCTTTGGGTATCTCTGCACGGAGCTGCCCCATGTCTGTTAGCTGCACCTTGGACATCCCAGCAGGAAGGAAACGAGATCATATGCAAAACCCAGTACCTTACCTCTCACCCATCCCAGTGTTGCCTCCAACAGTGACAGTGATTAGAAATATGAGTCAGAAAAAGCATACAAACCTACTCACCTTTCTTTCACACTTCCAGCATCCACAGTTTGATGCCAGAGGGTACTTCCCAGTCTCCTGCCTTTAATATTTTTGCATATAACTGCTGTCAGTGAATTTGCCCAGCTTGTATAAAGCAAAAGGGTGGAAGTGTAGTTGGCAAGGATACTGGTTTGTAAGATATTGTGGGTGTTGTGGCTATGCTTATTCCTGGAATGAAGAATGCAGCTGAAACCTTATGAATGAATGACATTGCATCCACTTACTGGGTAAGCTCAGGCCAGATCTCACTGTGGGTCTAACTGAGGTCAGTGACACATTGCATTTGTTTTAATGAATGAGATAAAATGGCCAAAGGCTGATAGAAAATTCTAGATATGAAACTTAATGTCTGTTTTACATTTGGATGGCAAACAGCTTTGAACTGCTGCCTTGGCTGGGCATTAGGGAGCTCTTCTTCTCCAGCAGATTGAAGCTGCTAGATAGGAGTCAACCAGAGGTGTAGGAGCTCAGCACTGCAGTGAACACCAGCAGTGGATCCAAGGCAAAGTCCTGTAACAGTACTCAGGCAGACTTTGTTTTCTAAATGTTTGTTGAGATGCATTTTTTTCCCTGTATGATTTCTCTCCAAGTATCACCACCCTTTTCCCTGGCACTTGGCTTTTGTTCTCATAGAGTCATAGAATCACAGAATATCCTGAGTTGGAAGGAACCCACAAGGATTGCTGAGTTCAGTTCCTGACCCAGAACTTCTTCTGCTATGCAGTCCTCTGAGGATTTGATGGTGACCTCCTCAGATGTAATCTGGATTTTCTTCGCAATTGAAGAATTCCACCTGGAAGACTGGTGCTCAGATGGTCTGCAGGCAATGCCTTCCTTCCCAGTGCCTTGGCTCACATCTGCAGTAGTTCCCTGGGAGCAATTTTCCCTGAAAAGCTGTCTCTGATGGGCCACAAGAGCAAGCAAACTTTTGCAACTAATAAAACTGAGGCAACAAGACCCACTGTCTTTTTTTGGATCAAAAGGCTTCATGAAAAAATATGGAATGTAACAACATTCTAGCTGAGTTAGACCCTGAATAAATAAGTGAAAAAGATAACGCAGAACAGCACCACCTCATGCTGTCTATCACTACTGCAACAGCAAACACCTCCTTTACCTTTTCACTGCTCTTGTCACTATCGAACTTCAATGGACTGGGAAAAGCAATTGAGAAAAACAAGTTTGTTTTAAAATAAATGTCTGTTGCCCAGACATTTATTCCAGTTCCTCTGTTGAGAAACTACTTTCATAGACATATGGGCTTATACCTTCACTGGTCACACTACCCAGGGATCACAAATCAAAAAAATGTTGAAAACACTCCTATATAAACTGTGTTAAACTTGTACAAAACCAGACCTGTTCCAAAAGCCCCTTTGTCATTCAGTGGTAGCTACAAAAGGGGAAGACTGTTTCAGTGATATGCTTCTGTTTTGGTCTCTCCAAGGACTGGAGAGAGTAGGAGACTGAGTTCCCAACATGACAGGGAGCACACAGGAAGGTAGGTGCTCTCTAAAGTATTTTTACCTGCAAGAGTGTTGTCTATAGGAGCTCATGGTAAAAGCATGAGCAGAAATGTGCTTGTTCTTTTGCTGGCCTCATGAGAGAACTGCACTGTACACTGGATTTAACACTGAAGACACCTGCTTTCCTGCAGTGTGTAATGTGTAAAAATGAAGGGGATGACTTGTTCCTGTTGAAATACTGACTCATCAAAATTTGCAAAAGACTAGCTCTTCTAGCAATTTTAGTGCACTTTGGAAGTCTCTGCTCAGAACTAATGCAGACAAGGACAACATTCTACATAAATTCATTCCACAAAATCACCTGTTTCTTTTCTCACCACATATGTAGGAATATCTTAGGGAAACACCATGCCTCTTAAAAGAGAAATTAAATGAACATAAGACTGTTCATATAAATAATGTAAATCATATTACCTTAGAGGACTGCTTTTCATACTGATTTAATTTGTCCATATTTCACACTCAGTACTTTCTCTTTTTTCTTTTTCCACTGCAATCTATTTACACTATCAACTTAGCTGTGGATGATTTGTCCTTAGAGCACGTCAGAACCAGTGTCTAGAAGGTGAGGAAGAAGTGGCCAGAGATGGTGGCTGAGAGCTGTAAAATGAGGCAGCGCTAATGCACCTCCTTGGGTGCAAGGAACCCTTGAATAACCCAGAAGAGCAGGATGGAGGGAGGCAGGCATGTTGTGTTGTGGCAGATTAAGGAGGCAGGGGCTGCTGACCTTGCTGAAGAACCATGCCTGTGCCTCCTGCAAGAAACTCAAGACACCCCTCATGCTGCACAGCTATGGGCACTGGCACAGCTGGGCTCATGCCAGCGTCACTGGTGGAGGTGCCCAGGATTTCTTGCCTGCCCCATAAGCCCCGTCAGCTGTAGTTTGTGTTGTGATAAGCCTCCTTGGACAGAACCACATGAGAGTGCTGTAAGTGAGCTGTCCCACAAGGAACGTTTTCATTCCAGGAGTATTTATTTGTTTGGCTGCTCTGTCCTATGCCTGTGACACTACAGCATTTATCAATAGATACAAATCACTGTTTGTATGCTCAGCACCTTTCTTGCATCTGAATTTTTTCCAAACCAACAAAGTTACACAGATCTGGCTGATATGTCTGAAGCCTACAAACTTCCTTTTTTCTGCTCCAGCCTATAATAGCTGGCTGCTGGTGATTAGTCTGCTAATTAGCAAGAGTGGACCAAGAAGAGAAGGAAAAAGAAAGAACTTTTAATTCAAAGACATATCCCCCAGGCACATAATTGAGGGATCACCATCTCCTAAGAGAAGTTGCTTGCCCTGCAGTACACGTATTTATACTTCACATTGCGTGCCATATCCTGCACTTTCTTTTGGAAGAGTTAAATACAGCAGAAAATTACACTTAATATTTTAATAACCTTTAACTGTGAACCCCTAGCCTCACTGCCTTGTACAGGAAGAGACCCAGGAAAAAAATACTTATTGGAGAAACTTTAATTAGCTATGCAACTTGCTCAAAATTATTGCAGACTTTCAGCATTTTCATGAAGATGGGCTTGGTTCCTCAGGCTTGTTCATACAGAACGACCTGGAGCTATAAAGCTCCACCAGATGCAAACCCAGCAGCATCTTTTCTACCAGACACAACCCCTCAGTTTCACCACAGCCTCCCTTGCAGAGTCATTGTGGCTATCAGATGTGAGAGCTTTGTTTTGTTTGCAGCTACATTTCCCACATTAATGAGCAGCCTCAAGAATTAAAGTCCGAGTGAGAGGACCATCACAGAACCTCCAGTGCTCTGAAGGCAGATATGCAGTGCCCCTCTCTAGCTCCAGGTGCTCTCCCTGCCTAAGACAGAAAAGATGCAAACACAGTTCCCATTAGGGGGTACTCCTGGAGGACCACACAAGCACATTCCTCCTCAAAAGCGGCCTCCAGCCTTTCACTGTGTCAGCACAAAGAGTAATTCACATGCATATGAATGCATTTGGCTAATCATAGTGTAGGGATAATTCTCTGTATATAATTACATGCAGTGCTAGGCAGTTAACACTGCAGGGATGTTAAGGTCTTCATCCATGTAAGAAAGGGGATGGAAGGTTGTTTTGCAATGGACAGGCAGTTTCAGGCCTACTGGTATATTGTGCATAGACATTGAGCCAAAATTATACATAACTCAGTGCGGTCCTGATTAAAACCAAAAATAGCTGCTGCTGGTGATGTTCAATTTAAACCCTATCCCCTTATCTTTGTCAAAAACTTATGTCTTTGCATGAGGATCTCCATCATACTGATAACTGAAGCTGCCTGGCTTGCTGCATTATTATTAAGCCTGGTCCTATGCACCGTGCTTGCTGTCTCACTTTCAGAAGTTCTGAGCAGCTCTATATCTCATAGACAGCAAGGGATTAGCAAGTACTTAGTATCCCTGAATATCATCACAGCTTTGTCTGGGGTTGAGACCTTTCTGAAATGAGTGAAAGAGAAATATGGAGCCATTTGAGTAGAAAGAAACTAATACAAACCTGAAAGCAGAATGTCCTTCCCTCTATTTTTTAAAATATCAAGTACATTTCAAAACTGGAGAATAATTACAGAAGAAAAGTAAAACAACATCGTTGAATTAGGTGTCAAGAAGGTGGAGAAAGCAATTCACGCCACTGGGGATACAAGAGACAGGAACTCAGAAATATGAGCAAATCAGCAGTAAGAGAGATCCAAGCAGTCACAAGCTGAGGCTATTTTCCAAAGCTCAGGAGTCAGGGTAAAAAACGATGAGGTTTTAAAAGAATAGAAACTTCTATTCCAGTTTCTAAGCATGGAGAAGATACACCAATCTGCTTTTGTCCAAAGCTATTTTTTACTCTGCTGTCACCACAACTAGAAGCTTAATTCATACAAGCCAACTTTGAAATTACTGAACAATTAGCCAGCTTTCTAAGAAACAGAAAATATTAATAGACTTGTGAGAAAGTCTTATGAACTGGCAAAGCTGAATTAGGAACCCCTGGTGTCAGAGCAAACCCAAACAGAGACAACAAGAACTGCAGACTGAAGCCAGGGCAAATCTCCCTATAAATCCTGTGTGAGCCAGTGATTCTCTGCGTGACCTTTGGCAAATCGTTTGGTCTTGGTTTGTTCCTCTGTCTACTCAGCTGGAAAACTGGGTTAAAAAAAAAAAAGAAAAATGCAGGGACCGACTGACAACCAGATGCTGAGCATGAGCTAACTCTTTCCAGGTAAATAATTTATTTAAAAATAATTATGATAACAAAATGATACGTATATATCATGTTTTATTTTATGCATTTACTACTGGACCCAAGCCCATTTTCCCCAGAGGACTTACATGGCCACAGTTGAGAGGAGGGATCTGGTGCCAAATCAATAGGGAGAGCCATCAATCCTTGCAGGGTATATTGGACTGCCAAAGACAACACTGTGATAACAGCAAATCCCACCCAGATTTCCAACCCAGCTCATGGATGAGGCCAAGGCCGAGGGCAAATGGTTTTCTTCTATGCAGGAAGGGACAAGGAAGCTACCCGGACCCCCAGGAAAGCCCCTGAGTTGGTGTTTGTGGAGCTGGGGAAACCCCACAGGGACAAGGTCTCCCATTGGGTTGGATCCTGGGAAGTGTTCCTGTAGTTTCTACCAAAAGACAAGCTACTTTCCTTAAATCCCATTCCCCCACTTCAGAATAAGTTAGGCTCAATAACCTTTCAGGGACACACTGCAGAAGCCATTTGCTAGAGCTAGTTTTATGGAGAGGCCGGGGACCTGTTACAGAAGCAAGGGGGAAAGGGCTGTTGGATTAGGGTTTGGGGTTTGGTTTGTTTGGACTTGCTTTTTTTTTTTTTTTTTAAAGATTTGATTTATTGCCAAAGTTCACTTACTAGCATTTATTTACTGCTGTTGGCAGGCTAAGCATTCACACTGCCTAACAGATTTATCTGTTAGACTGCTGGGTGGTCACCATTCTTGTGTTGTAAGATTAATTGTAAAGACTCCTAGGGCAACTGGTACTGGGAAGTTTAGGCCACTGAAGTAAAATAATACTGTATTTTTCTCCATGGCCATATCCATCTGCAGCAGGGAAGTCAGGAACTGTAGCAGACCAGTGGTGCAACTGCTCAAACCAGAGGAGGGGTGGTGGCTATCCCAGCACAAGCAAGGCTTGTGTACTTTATCAGCTCATTTTCCAGTGCCAGCAAGGCAACACAGCACTGAAAACACTGGAACTTGCCTCGCTGCTTCCTTTGTTCCTATGGGAATGCCATAGCTATGGGCTGTACATTTTTTACTCTCAGGGATTTCCAGACCTACTGGCTCAATTTAGCCACCAGGGAACATGAAATAAGTTGCTGGCTTGGGAACTTTTGTCTGAGTCCGCAAAAGGATCTAATTATCTTTTGACACCTAAATGCTATTGATTTCTCTTAGTTTGATTTGGAGGTCAGCACAAAAATCCCTTTTGGGACCTGTGCGTAAAGCCAATGATAGTGATAAAAACACAGTTAACTGTAATTGCTGTAAAGAAACTGAGCTTTTCTTATTGTCCTGCCACTGTGGTGAGTTCAGAAAATGTTCACAGAAAGCACTGAGCTGGCACTAGTCCATCACATGTCTCCATTTGGATATCAGAGGTCAGCAGTTTGGGCTGGGAGGGAAATTGCTGGCTTCCAGCCCTTAGGGCCAGACAGCGATCACCAACAGCAATGATGTGGAAGCACAAAAC
>JAYDZK010000001.1:98888049-98911872 GCA_034509185.1 Euphonia xanthogaster | reverse complement strand
CTCTTCCGATCTCAAAACTTTCAGTGCTGATGACTTCTCTTATTTGAGCCATGAGCAACACCTGCTAAGCCAAGAGGAACTACTTTCATAGAGGTAACTCCACTGGCTTCACAACCTTGTGTGACCTTTACAGCCACAGTTTTACAGGGAGCTATTGGGGATGCCACGTGTGCTCACACATGTGCCAGAGGTGTTTAACCACTGACGAGGGATTCATGGGAGTCCCATTCCCTGGCAGCACCAGTAACTATTGTGTTTACAGTTCTTAGAGTGAGGGGAAAACTCCATTGTAGAGAATATTTTTAGACTGATAATTTTTATGGGTTTGCACTGCATAAAAGTGAACTTACTTGCCAATTCAAATATCAGTTTTAATAAAGCTTAAAGGACTTTGCCAGTTTGGGAGCATAGGGCACCACTTCTCTGGAATATAGAGATTGCTGTCTGAGATTTTTTTTTTTCTTTTTATGCTTCAGTGACCTTTTTTTTTTTTTTTTTGCATTAGCATTAGCTTCTCATTTCCTTACAACTGAGTGGGCAACAACAAGACCTCAGACACACAGGGACTGCTGCTAAACTCACAGGCACACACAGCAAGCAGAAGCTTCACAGTAGCTCGACCAGACTTCAGGCAGCAAATAACCCCCTTCTGGCTTTCTGATGCTCCAGCTACAGTATGAAAAGGTCAGGTGCCAGCAAAAAGCTGCAGAAGTGTCCCCTTTCACTCTTTGTTCCAGGTCCGACCCTGGGTTACACAGTGCTTGCGCAGCAGCCCATCAGGGAGGGAGAGCAGCTGGCTTGCATCCAGTGGCTCCCAAACCAGCCAGTGCTTGGACAGCACAGACTCCCCAGGAGCTGTGAGCTCTGATGTGTGACTGGGCGGAATGAGTTTCCCACCCCTGGTCAAGTTGGTGGAAGGTTATTAGCAAATGCATGGGCCTGTTTGCTCCTCTGTTGAACGAGCAGTCCAGCATTGGTCTTGCCTATTATTTTTCTATAATTCCCCTTTCCAGGGACTTTTCCAGGTTGCTTTGCTCCTGCTCCTCTATATTAGCCATAGCTCTGCAAAATTGCCTCTCTTCTACAGTGGTTTCATCGCACAGCCCTTCCAAAGGAGGACAGACCTTCTGCACTGGTTTCTTCTTCCATCATGAAGCCACATTTGCCACCTCTGAGCAGGTTTGGCAGACTAATCCTTCTCCTCTGCAGCTGCCAAGCCAAGAGCAGGGTGATAACATGAAGGTTATCACGTATGCACACACCTTTTTATTCCCAAATACCCAAAAACTTTACTAGGTTTCCAGGGAGTCATCCATCAAAGGCACAACATGGGCAGGAGGTGGGAAGGGAGCAAAGAACTGAAATGAATTTTCTTAAACCAGCTCTAGACCTCTACTTTTTTCAGGCTGGAGCAGTCCTGGATTACGAGAGCATTTAGAGATACCTGAGAAAGAAAGTGAGGTGGCACCATCAGAGGGCAGGCAAAGCCCCTCAGCAGATACATGTACTCAGGCTTTTGACTTGTTGGTCCATGAAAGGATTTGCCTTCTCCATTCCAGGGTCCCTGGAAGCAAATCTTTGTTCTCACTCTGACAAACTAATCATGCAAATGTTCTGCTGTGGGACAAGACTTTAAGTGTTGCTTCTTAGAGGTTTGAAAGGCTTGCTAAGCCCTATGAAAACTTTGGGGTTGAACTAGGTGACCTTAAAGGTGCCTTCCAAACAAACTATTCTGTGGTTCTGTGAAAACCTTGAGAGCCCACCCCCAGTTATGGTATGTTAATTAATGGCCATAAAGTAGGTTGCTCCAGACTGTCAGAGAAGTATGTCCAAGAGCATCCTGGGGCAGCCTGTTCTTTACCACATCACCATGATCACCCCCTTGTACTCTCTCCCCATAGGTGGCTCAGTCAAGAAAATGGGCTGACAAGAGTCACTTTGCTCTCTCTGATGATCAATCTCATGCAATCAAACCCGTAAGCCCCCTCTCCTTTGGCAACTTTGGCCATAAAGGTTAAAGTGCCTGTACCCTGTCAGGGACAGAGTGAATAATCAATGATAGAAATGGAAAAAAGCTTATAGAACGTACTAGACTTTCATTTTCTGATTTACTTAATTAGGAAATTAATTACATTATTTGAGAGATTCTTTCATGGTTGTATCTTGCATCCATTTCAGTAGAAGTTTTGAATGAGTGAGAGTTGTAGCAGCTGATTCATGATAACCACTGATATATAACAACATTAGGGCCAGAAAAGATGACCCCTTGCAAAGTTACCAGTTCTCAGCCGAAAATGAAGTCTTTTTTCTAAAGTGCATTTGTAAATTCAATGCATGGTTAAATTTTATTCTCTGCCTTTGAGCACAGTGGTTAGTCATAAAAGCAGATCAGAAGGTGGGGAATAGAAAACACAGCTTTGCAACAGCTCAACTCCTTTTCCCCTTTCTTCTTGTTTTTCAGAAAAAGGGATAGATATTTTTCACAAGCAGAAAGCTGCTGTTGCCATTTTTTTAACAGAAAGGCCTTCTTGCCTCTCTCAGCAAAACTGGAGCATTCTTGTCTGTAAAAATGTCACATCTTCACCTGGGGCAAATTCATGGAAATTTACAAAGATTTACAACAAGAAGCAAAGTTTTAATTTTCATGAATATGCCCCAGGTGAAAATGTGACATTTTTACAGACAGGAATGTACCATTCTCCTCAGCAAAAGAGTATTTTCCTAAAGAAATAGCAGTTCAATTTTAAAAGCTGCCTTTCATTACATTTTTTAGACCTACAAAGGAGAGTTTAATGCACCCATAAACTCCTCTCCTTTTTCCATTTTGCTGCAAACTGGATCTTCTCCGTTAGAGAGACAGTATTATTTTTATTGTCATTATATTTAGGAATCTTAATCATGGCTCAAGATGCTGTCATGCCAGGCACTGTGTAAAGAGAGAACATAAGGCTGGTTCTTGCTCCAGAGAGCCGAGCCCCCATGGCAAGAGGCAGCAGCACCAGGGAGCTGATGGAAACGAGGAACAGATTATCGGCAGAAGAGCTTTAAAAGTTGGTGTTCCACAGCCACTTTGCCTCCAGCTGGGAGAACAGTCACCACCTATCAAATCACAAAAGGTTTGAATTGGAGCTGAGGATTAAGGACAGACTTCAAGGATCTTGCTCATCTTCAGCAGTCAGAGAAAGCTGAGGCGCAATGCCATCAATGTGAAATTCCCCATTTGTCCTGCTGTCACTCGGATAACAAGTTGCTTGTATATGAAGACAGGACTCATATAAAACACCAGAACAGAGCACCAAAAAGCAGAGAGGGATTTAAGGGTAGCTGTGGCATGGGAAAGCAACAATGTAGTGCTGGTGCAGAAGCTGAAAGCATTGTACTGGGGTGCAGTATCAGGATCACCACTTATGAACTATCTGACATACCTCTTGGCAATTTAGTGCTGCCAAGGCCCTGCCTAGGGTATTTCATTCAGTTCTAAGCACATTTTAATTTTTTTTAAGAGGATGAAAAAGAAGTATGTCCCAAGTACAGTTCTTCAAAGCAGCAAAATCAATTAGAGATCTAGATAATACAATTTATGAAGTAAGACTAAAGGAAATTATGTTGTTTAGTCTAGAAAAGACAAGACTGAAGGGAGATAATAAGCATCTTTAAATACATCCAAGTTATCCACAGATATTGGGGAATAATTTTAATGAGAGAATGGGAAATAATGGACTCTGATAATTCAAAAAAAAAATTCAGGATGAACATAGAAAAAATCTCAAATAATAAGGATGATTAAGCACTAGATAGATTGGCTGGGGAAACTGTAACATGTCTATCATTTTTTATTTGTTTTTGAATAAGAGCTTAGGCAAACATCTGTTGTGAACAGCTTAGGTACAAGCTGATCCTGCTGTTGGGCAGAGAAGGAATCAGATCTGTGGTAAGCCATCAAGGAGCTCTGAACCACACCAACTGCCCAGTTGGAACTGCATTTGCCTGAGGGGTACAAAAACCCCCAACCAGACTGAGTGGAGACACATGTGAGAAACTCTGAAATGTGCTGAGCAGGACCATGTCTCAGAACCCTTTCAAAAGTAGTCAGAAAATTTATGGCATATAAGTAGAGTGTGATATTTCCTGTGGCATGTCTTAGAGCTAGGGGTCTTCAGTGTGTGTGTGTGCTTGAGTACTTTGAAGTTTTATGCAGCTTTTTGAGGTGATGGACTCTGGCCCTCTGGAAGCCAAAGAAAAAGCTCTCAGTCTTTTCAAAAGCTTGCTCTTCAGTCATTCGTGTCCTCCACTAATTCAAGGGCACCTCTGCTCCACAGTCTTTTCCAGACCAGTTTGGGCAAGACTTAATCAGCATTCATAAAAAGAGATGATTGCTCTTAGAGAGTGTAGAGAAATGGGAAGCAGGAAACGTGGTTACATTGATGAGAAGTACAACGAGTGAGGCTTGAGTACAGCACTGAATCAAACCACAAAAGTGCACAAAAAAGGGATTCTGGAGACATGCAGAAAAGCCAGCAACTTTTTCTCTCACAAAATTTGTTCTGTGGTTTGGAGATTTGGGTCAGACCACACAGATCAGAGGGAGTTGGAATGACAAGGGTGGGAAGCAGAGAGACCCACACTACAGCAAATGAAACCCTAGAAGGGATTTATAGGAAGTGCCTCAGTCTTACCCACCTTTCAAGTGGAGCAGGAGGGAGAGACTATGGCTGCCACAGCATCCTGCTGCTTCCACAGTGGTAGGTGCTGCTGCACAGCTTTGAAACAGGCATGTTGGGTTCTGAAGGCATGAGCATGTGAAAAAGATTACACAGCCACTCTGCAGCTCTATTCTGTGATATGTAGCTTGTCCTGAAAACGGGGAAGAAGCTGTCCCACTGTCCCACTACATGAACAAGTACCAGGATGAAAGACATGTTGTAAGATGTAGTCATTAAACTTTCTGACACCTCTTCTGCGCCTTACAGCATGGTGGAATATTTAGGAGTATTTAGCTCAACAGTGTTTTGCTTGTTTCTCTTTGAACATTATGACTTGATACATGAAGACTTTGCTCCTTGGGAAGAGGAACACCTTGTGATCCACCACAGAGAAGGGATGGTCAGGAGACAGGCTGTTGCACAGAAACCACTTTGGTTCTTGCCATTCCATCCTGCTGCTATCTGCAGCTGCAGCTTGCTGTAATCAGTTAAAAGCAATAGTTCATTGACATCACAATTCTGCAGGAACATGTACTCACCCATCCTGGCATCACAGATGCATGTGTGCCTTCCCACCTCTCCTGCTAATACCATGGGATTTACCCAAGACCAGCTGTGGAAAGTGAAAACAATGATCTCCCATTGCCTCCATGAGGAAGAAAAACATCTGGAGAACCTGCATTCAATACCTCAGCTCCCCATCTGCAATGCAACTCCTTACCAAGCATTTCTGCCCAAAGAAACAAAACATAGGGTGAGTGATACAGACAGAAAACCATAGTAATAAAAACTCCTAACCCATCTCAGACCTGTCCCACATCAGGAAGATGCTGCATGTGGAAGCTTTCCCTAAAGGTGCTGTCTTTCTGCCTAGCACCAGTGCAGCTCTGGTGACAGACAGGGCAACCAGAGAAACATGAATGTCAACAACATTAGGAGAGTTTCAGCAAGTGCACCCACACAGGGACCAAGTTTCCAGCAAACAAGGTGGTGGGGGTGAATCTGCACTGTGTATGCTGCCAAGTGTGTTAGAAGCAGGTGGAAGACTTATATCTACCTACACAGACTGTCTGAGTTTTCTTCAGAAATTTACAAGGAAAATGTAGCTCTCTGCTGCTGAGGAAAATTAATAATTTCTACAAGATGTGTGCTTTGTGCTTGAGTTTCCTCCTTTCACATAAAGGACAATAGTTTTTTTCCTTTTATAGAAAATAATCTCTGGTTTTCCTCTTTTTTTTTCTTGCTCTTTTTTTTTTTTTCTGGGGGAGGGGTGGTGGAGCAGTGCAAACCAGAAGTGACCAGAAGGGTGTTTGTCCAGTGCAGAGGAGAGGTCTCCAGAGGAAATATTTTTCCTGCCAGGTGGTCTCCTGCTTCTCAACTTTGTGAAATGCCTGAAAGACCTGGATAGATCTACCAAAGGTACACATATGTACATGGGAGAGGAGGGTGAGTGGAAAGGAGGCAACAGATAACAAATTACTTTTGAGATTAATTTTGACAGGAAAACGCTCTGGAAGTCAGGTCGCCTGTGGAAACTGATTCATTTCATCTTGAAGCACAAATGTGGTTGCTAGCCTAATCTCCACAAAGCCACAGAGAATTTCCACTAAAGAGTTCATTAGACTTTGACAAACTATATGCACTGAGCTGTGTGTGCTTGCTAGGCTTTCCTGAGACAGTGGAAAGCATTTAATACACTGCCAAACACCTTAGAAGGGGAGGTATATTTTCTCATATATTTCCATGTAAAACCTTTTTGAAATATTTATTCAGTGTAACTCCAAAGCTGCCATATTGCTCCCAGGAACAGCTCTGACCTTGGTACCAGATGGGAAATCGAGCAGCTCAGCTCTGAAAACAGTCTTCCAAAGCTGCTCTCAAGTTTGGTGTTGCAGTTTTATGCAGGAACTTCCCAGTTCAGTGCCCATGTGGAGGGAAAAAAGAGGGAAAAAATTAAAATGGATGTTTCTATTCACCAGCTCAGCCCTCACAAAGTACTATTGTGTTTCCTTCCTAGGGAAGTGCCTAGGGAATTAAGACATTATTTCCTTAAGGACTACCTGCTTCAGTTGTTTCCAATGATCGATTTGCCTGTCCTTTTAGGCAGTCTAATTCACTTTATGCAGTCAATGGTAAAAAACAGCAATCAAATTAGATCATATTATCAGGATAAGATAAAATAGTAGTGGTTTTATTTTTTAAAGCATTTTTATCTCAATAGCACCATTTGGAGCAAGTCCAAACACTCAGAAATTCTGTAGATTTGCTTTTAAGAGCCCAGCAGGGGGTTTTCACAGAAAATCCTCCAGTACATGAAAGAATTTTTGAATAGCCAAGCCCATTTACTACAAGATTTAATGTGGGTTTTTTGCAGTGTGATTTCAAGTCTATGTTTCTGGTTGCTACTTCCTATCCTACCATTATATTTTCATTTTAAAACGCAGTAAAGTTTTCCTTTTTAAAAAAAGTTATTACACTAAATAGCAAAACAAGCAAGCCCTTAATAGGATTATTACTCCAGCTGTAACATCTTGAAGTTTGTGGGAAGAGAAACATCTTTTGTTAGAACTACTGACAGGCCTTGGAAAAACAGACAAGTCATTTTTTCATGCCTGAAGCTGCTATAGTCAAAGCCCAATTCTGTTTGTCCTCAGAGAGAATGATAAACTCTTATTTTGATGGAAAATTTATTGTCACAAGCACAGCCGTGAACTCCTGTGCACTTCCATTAGTGAGCTGTGCTCTTAAAAGCTAGTGAATCTGCCATTTTAGGCTCTGATACAGCCCAGCAAGCTTGTTTAAGTTGGTGATGTATCCTCAGCCACTGACATGTCAACCTGAGGCTGAAGGAGCGCCACGGCGATGAGGAGCAAGAGCTTTTGCACCAGGAAAAACCCATGTTGGCCCACAGCATGCAGGACCATGCTCCTCCCTTGGTTTCCCACAGCTTCTGAGCATGCTGTGAGGGGTGGATCCAGCCCGGAGACATGGACATCTAAGAAATCCAGTGCAGCTCAAGCCATAAAACCAGATATTCAGGTGAAGGAGATATCGTGACAATGCCCCACTGAAGAAAAGGCTTTGCAGTCTCTGTTCAGAACAACCACAGATGCCCCATTCCCATTCATGAGGTGGTTCAGTCCCCACAAGGCACGAAAGGATTCCCAGCTTTCCTTGTAGGAAAGGATCCTTCACAGGCCCTGCTGCCCTCAGGAGCACAGTGCCCTCCTGTGCCTATCCCATGGGACTCTCTTTGGAAGTGAGTCCATTACAGGCTGCTATCTGCAATGTAAAACAGTTCTCAGGTCTCACACCTGCTGCTCACACCAAGCACCAAGGCCCTTTACATTGGCCCTGCCACTGCACCCCTGCAGCAGAGCTCTGCGCAGGATGTGGCCCCAGCAGCTTTCAGGTGCTGTTGGCTGGTTCATCACTCTGTTGTTGAGATACGTAGGGATGGTGTAGTCTGCCTTACAGACCATGGGAATTAATGCTTTTTGATAATCTCCAGGCATTGCAGAAAGATGGCAACAGCCATCACAGCCTTGCCTCAGTCTCTAGAATCAACTCTCTCCAGCTGTCACCAGGAAGGGCCTGGAAGGATATAATGTGTCATTCAAAACCATTTTTTTTACTCTGAAAAATATTGATGAGTATTTGTGTTTTCAGCTAACAAAACTAAATCCATCTACTCAATAACTTACCTTGAACTCCTCAGCCACAAATATAAAAAAAAATTAGCTAATAATCCCTTTTGCCTCCATGAGGCTCTAGCTGTGTATTTTTCCCTATCTTTGCACACAGATGAGAAGGAGCTGGGCTACCCACTCATTTTCATGGCTGAGAAAGTTGCCAAAGTGGTAACTTACCCTGCAGAAGTTTGTAAGAAAAGGAAAATTGCCCCCAGCTTCTTCCCTTGTTGTTGTGCAAAGAGCATCCTTCAGAAACCATACAGCACTCGTGACCTAGTCTGCAGCCCCTCAAACATTGTGCTGACAATGCATGGGGTTTTGGGTCAAGCGGGAAAGGGAGAGGTTTCACCCAACTCTCCCAGCCAGGGAGCTGTTGGGTCCCTCCTACCACTTACTGGCATGGGGTTGTTTTGCATCTTTTTAGAGTTTAGGATGAAGCTGAGGAGTTTTCAGCACCATTTTCTGCAGTGTTGATGGCCCAAGAGCAGCACAGCTGACAAGCACAGTAGCCAGATCTGCCATGCCAAGGGCCAGCTTGGCCATTTGTCAGGATAATAATCAAAGCAACTAATTTGCATATAAATTACGTAGGGTTTTAATCAGAGATTAATAAAGAAAGGTTATGGTAGTTATCTATATTCTTATATCTATATTATCACAGCAGTAGTTCTTCACACAGCACAGTGGCCAGCATCACTTGCTCTTGGGGCTGCAGAGAAATATGGCAGGAAAAGAAAAACCCACTGCTGCACTGGATCAATCTTCTCAACACATGGCTCTTGCTTCAGCAGTGACTGGACCCCAGTAGAGCATGAGTTCCTCCTTTCCCTGGGGGACAGGGAGCTCTGCAGCTAAGCATCTCTGCCATGCCCCTGGCAGACAGGAAGCCACTGCTGCCTGAAAGCAGGGCTCAGACCTGAATGCTCACCTCCTTCTCCTCTTCCTCCTTATTCTCCTCACCAGGAGCCACCCTGCTTCAGCACAGCTCCAGCAGGCTTGGGCCGTCCAGACTCCCTGGAGTGCAATGCATGGACCCCGCAGCATAAGATGACCTTGCTAAAGAGCCACCCATCAAGAAAAAAAACCCATGCATCAGTCTTCACTGGCAGAGGATCACCTGCCTCCAGCATGCCTGTGACAGCTGGAAAGACACTGGCACAGGGTGTGCACAGACCAGTCCCCACCAGGGAGGGTGAAAGAGGGGAAAACATCTCTCCCCCACAAACACTTCACACCAAAATAACACAAAAGCTCAGGAAGATTTATACTCCTCCATATTAGCCCTAAATCACAGATTTGTCTGTTAGTTGGCCCTGTTGATTCCCCTCTTACACACTCTGAGCTTTTGTCTTCATGCATGCATAGGCTGCAGTTCAGCTAAAAAAATGGAGATTGGACTTCAAGTTCTCCCAACAATCTCAACCATTTCGCTTTATAAATGATTAGCTGCTATAGTTAGTCATATAAAAATAGAGGATTTTAAGTCAACACTGCCTAGAAACTGCTGTTGCATGCAAGAGAAAGGAAAAGATATATCTCTCATTAAGGAAATACAGGACCAAAACTATTCCCTGAGCACAAGTCTGTTCAGCACAGCCACACCAGTAGCCCAGCAGACTAAGGTCAAAGAGAATCTGCAATACAATAAAATAGCAGCTCACTTGTCCCTATTTAAGGATTCACATCTGTAGACAATGCTAAATAAAAAACTTCTCTAGCAGGAAGGTACTGTAACATGTCATCAACATGAAGGACTTGGGTGATTTTCCAAGAAACATTAAATGATCTGGGCTTTAAGATTCATTTTCCTCAGCAATGCTAGGCAAGAGCAGGCACAGCAAGATTATTTTAGCTTACTTTTTGTTAGTGGTTTGCAAACGGAAACTCAACAGCTTAACAGTTTAACACAGCTGGGGATATTCAGCTTCAATGACTAAATATGCCTGAAATATGTCGTAGCTGACTTGGAGGATTTTATATTTATTCTGCCCAAAGACTTGCTGTAACACTATTTGGCACTGCAGGTAATTGGCTCTGCTCAGTCTCTGCATTCAACAAAGGAAGGCTCCAGATTTTCCTGTCCATGGGTGAAGGAGACTGTTTTCCAGTCCATCTCAGTGGCAGCTTTCAAGATTTCTTTTCTAAGGAGTTATCCAGAAAGGACTGATTGCCACTCAGAGATGGGCTGGGCACAAGCCAGTGGGTGGTGAGCAGCTGGTGTATCAGGGTTTCATTTCTCTCTTTTTTCTTTATTTTCTCCCATTAGTATTTTTTATTATTATTTTCTTTCCATCCCACTGGGAATGAAAAGAAAAAGAAGTCAAATAAGTCTACAGCTACTTCTGAGAAGGCCTTCTATCCAGGTACAGATTCACAGGGATGAGCAGAACTGTGGACAGGAAAGGAGAAAAGAGATTTGCAGGTTCTCTCTCTTATTAGTAGGTCCTGTGCCTCTCTGGCTACACAGTTTTTCTTCCCTCCTCACTTCTCCTGATCTGTTGAAATTGGACCTGTCCTCATCTTTAAAAAACACCTGTCACCAGCATGGCCTTTTACTTCTGAGATGTTTTTGTCTGAGCATACACCTCCCCTCCTCCCAACTTCCTCATCCTCCTGGGGCACTGGAGGGCTGATGCCCCTTCCTCATCAGCCCTTGTTGGCCCAAACTGAGCATGTGGTGGGTCCTGGCTCCAGTGCAGGTGAGGATCATTCCTAGTTCATGTTAATCTGCCGAGGGAAAATCTCATTTGTCTTTCTCACTTCAATGTGCTCAAGATACCATACAAGGACCTTCCCAAAACCTTCCTCCAGATTATACTTTTCAGCCTGGTGGGGTCCTTGGTGAGGAGGGTGGAAATACATGGGTGAGATGAGTGGAAAGGAGCAAGCAGGACCTCTGGAGGAGCTGACAGAGAAGCTGCTGCCTGGTACAGTTGTGCATAAGGACCCAAACTTGTGTCTCTTTCTCACCACTGAAGACACAATTCAGTGAAAACACCCCTAGTCTCTGCTTTGCGAAGAGCTTTCAAGGTTATAAAATCCCCCCAAAAACCAGTGTGGAGGGAGCTTTAGGAGGTCCCGTGCTCAGAGCAACTCCCATTAGAAGAAGTTTCTCAGGGTTATGTCCATTTCAGTTTTGAGTGTGTCCAAGAACGGAGAAATGCCTCTGGGCAGTCTGTTCCAGGGTGGTGGTGGTGTAGTCCAGCAGAAGCAATGTCACCATTTCCCAGAAGATTCAATATGTGCCCACCCTGGGCCTGACACCAGTGGAAGGCCTGAGAGAAGGAAAGACTCCAGCTCCCCCTGGGACTCTTTTACATGCCCTGGAATCAAGCATTGTTACTTTACTTTCTTTTTTTAACAGGGGAGTGGGGCTATTAGGATCCTTGTGTCCAGAGAGGGGAGAGAGCAGCACCTGCCTTCTCATGCAATGAGTGACACCATGGGCAGTGGGGAGGCTGTGAGCTTTAGCCTCCAGCCACTCCCCTCCATGACTGCATCCAGGGGTGCCATCTGGCGTGATGAGAGTGCTCGGTGCACGCACCGTGGTCTGTCTCATCCTCAGTTCCACGATGAGCCATGCAAGCTCCTCTTTGGTTATTGGGAGGAACATGACTCTTTTGAGAGGGGGTCCTGAGGAGGGGGCAGCAGGAACAGTCTACAGCAAGCTCCCGGGCTGTCCCTCTGAACACAGCATGGCCCCCAATGGCATCTTGTGTGGCCTACAGTTCTCTTCTCCGTGTCCATCATGGAGAGGAGGGACACACCAGAAAATTTCCTGCATCCTGACTGTAAAAATAGAGTCAAAGCAGGACATTTCTTCTGCTACTTCAGGGCTCATTCTTTGTTACTGAAGCACATCATGTAACAGTTTGCAATTAAAACCATCAACAGCATGGAGGGCCATACCACAATAGCTTTGTAGTCAATTATTTGATTTATAATTAAACATGCTGAATTTCAGCTTACTGACTAGAAAGTAGGACAAGTACTTTGTGTTTGCCTGGTTCTAAAAAATAAAAAGCCAGGAATCAAGGCTGCAGTTTCAGTAATATGGATAATTTCTCTCCTCCAGTGTGGGCTGTCTAGACAATTGAGTAGGTAAGGACAAAATAAGTTTTGGAATGCAAATTTTGAGTATTACCATAACAACAATTAGAAGCCCCGAGATAAACAAACAGCTAGTGGCTATGAAAGCCCATTAGCCATGTGGGAAAGCAAGCTGGGTAAGACAGAGAGCCCGTGGGTCAGGTTGGGTGCCCCTGGGTTTGGCAGTGCTGCTTTCAGCTGCCATAGTCAGCAGTTTTGAGTCAGCAGTCTGAATCAACCCTGGGATAGCAATTTCCAGCTGCTTTTTCACTCACACACCAAAGACATGTCATCCATCCCTTCATTCCCTCTATACCTCTCCCTCAGATGGCAGGGAAGATTTGGAGGTGGTTTTCACATCAGAGTCCTGCAAAGGACACAGAGGAGTCTTTGTGTTAGTCGGCTCTAAAATAAGAGACAGAATAAAGAAAAGGCCAGGAATGTGACCATTCTCAGTCTGACTGAGGCACTGAACTTTGCTTTGTTAAAACCTCCAAACCCTTGCGCTTCTGAGGCCAATCAAACACATATTGGGCTGGAACACCTCTGCTAGGCACATCAGAACCTGACACCTGTGGCCAAGTTCTGCAGTTCTTCATCTGGCTTCCATTTTTTATGCACATAGAGTGATATATGATCTATTCCATGGGCATCCTGTACACAATATGCAGTGTGCTCGGGCCAGCACCAGGTTTTACTCAGCTGAAGGACAGAGCACTGCACTGGATTTAGCCATTTCAAACTCATTTCTCTCTGAGAAGTGGTGAGTGTATCTTAAAGGCTGTTATGTTTTTCTAACCACTTCATACAATTAGTCTTGAGGACCTTTTTAGAAAATTTTTGTAAAATGTGCCCTCTCCACTACTCTCTTGTATGCATTTGATTTTGTTTTTCTCTTCTGCAGCTTTGTAAGAGGCCACTAGAAACTTACAGGCTCTTCGCCTCCACTGGGCATGCCACAAAGTTTACAACAACTGCCAGCTCCCAGTTCCTTTGGGATTTCCATGCTCATGTAATGAGAATGAATGCTGAGCCACAGCTCATTGTTCAAGAACCCAAACATCTGTTTGTGGGATAGAGATTCTGTGTATCCCTACAACTTATTCTAAAAGTGACTTTCATGTGAACACATTGTGACTTTTGCTCAAGACTTGGATGCTTTTCCTACCCGCTGCATCATAGGAGTAGCAGAAAGACTTCAAACTGTGAGTGGTCAAATGCTCATTTATCTGGTATATTTTCATACCTGGAGAGACTTTGCTTCCTGTGCAGACAAAACTATCATTACCTTTCCTATACTCTGACTTTTGGACATCTCTATTACCTGTCCTGGAAAAATATTTACTTTTAGGATCATGACGTGGCAGTGAAGTAAGGTCTAAATAGTGGATATCTGCCTACTCCGCCTCTTGGCAGTAGAAAAGGGGCTTTACTTGCTGATTTGTACATTGGGACATTTGTATGTCTGCTTGCTAGTCTGCTTTTCTACAGTGGTGGTGAACTGTTCTCTGTAAACAAGACAATCGTGCCATCAGAACTACTTGCACGTGACATTTTAGCAAAGTGGAGCAGTAATGTTTTCTTGTTTCAGGGATTATTTCAGGAGTGATTTTTTCAGCTTTATCAGTAACAAGTGTGGCTTAGTGCAGAAGGCATAAGCCTAGCCTAAGCATAATTTCCAAAGGCTTGGGTTGTTTGGTATCACAGTGGTTGCACATGCAGAAGAGGCAGATTCCTGTCTTGAGAAGGTTGCAGTAACTGGCCTGGGGCCTTGCAAGAGTTCAGAGGAGCTCAGAGGTGTTCAGCTGATGGGTCAGGTTGCAAGAATGGAAAACCAGAGGCATTTAATAAATGCCAAACAAGTAATATTTTTTTTGTGTGTCAGGTCCAATTAGCACAACACTAAAAATACTCAGCATGGTTACAATTGGCACACAGAAAAGCAATGATGGAGAGTAGACATTACTGGATTTCAATGCAAAAAAAAAAAAAAATCAACCAAAAAAAGAAATTTCCACTTATAAAAACATGTATTTCTCTTGATGCATTCTTCTTGTTCAAATCCCATTCCTGAGCAGACAGACAGCAGTGGATTTTTTTTCCCTATTTTCATCTTCAGTAGACAGAAACACATGTTTTGTAACCACGAAGATCAAATGGTAGAGTACTAAATAAGGGTTATGTCCAGTATTACTTCAACAGCGACAATTGTTAAAAATAAGATTAAGACCGTTTTACAATATTTTCCTTGCTTTGTCATCCAGCCATTTTTCCCAAATTAACTTTTCAACTGCAGAGGGCGGGGGTTTAAGTATGAAGGAACCAACTGGGATTTTTGTGTGACTAAATGTTATTCCCTGGAGTCTGGGAAAGTTTGCATCAGCTGCTGCCAAATCCTGCCTGCCTCCCAGTGAGCACAAGGCCATGGCCTCTTGCTGGGGAGGGGAAGATGTTCCTCTGAGCCCAGTAAACGGGGCAAGAGGTGACTCAGAGTGACATGGAAAAATCTTCTTCCTCCCAAATCATGGCTCAGGCATAACACTTTACCAAGTATAGTTATTTGCCTCTCCACAGTGTAAAACAGGAGCATCCTTTTATCTTTCAGGCAAATATCCAGAACACCAGCACAGAACAGGAGCCTCTGGCTGGGTTTCAGTCTCTGTTGGCACATCTGAGCTCCTGGGAAGGTTGGCATGCTTAGATAGGCATTTCAACCAGGCAGTTAAACTTCTGCCTACCACCACAGTGTCACACCAGTGCCAGCATGGTGGGGACCATCTATCCAAGCAGAGGCCATGTGCGCCTTACAGATTAACATTTAGTATGACAAAAAAGTCAAAATGAGCTTGGGGTTCAGCTCCCAGCAGCAGAAACCTTCCACAGTGCATCCTCCAGTTCTTCATCCGGCCATGATTAAACTTTATGGTCAGTGGTGTGCGACCCTGTTGGCACAACAGAGCAGGGGTGCCCTCAGGTGCTGACTGTGGCCAGTAATTCTGAATGCCTCTGGCCACCACTATTGTGCTGTTCTTTACCCTCTTCACACACCACTGTGCTTCTCCCTCACTGGCTTTAGGCTGTTTTGTTTGATAGACAGAAGTATTTTCTGCTCCTCTTCCTCTTTAATGTCCCAGCCCTCCAGGGAAACGCTTACTTTCATCACACTTGCCATTTCACCAGCTGTAACCTGCATCTGTGACTGCTGGCAAGTACAGAATATTCTGGATTTGCCCATTCACTTCCCTGTGGTCTGTAATTTCTCATGCATGGACTCCAGTTGCCACCTTCATGGCTTCCCACAAGTATCTCTGTAGAAGAGGTGATTGCAACCTCTATCTGGAACACTCCAAGAAGGAAGCAAGTAGTAGTTGATTCCTACCCAAAGCGAGCTATGTATTTTTTTTTTTTTCTGTGTCTAGCATACATGAATCCCCTCCCATAGCCAGGTGTCTGAGTCTTACTCAGCATGACCTGGCTCTCTCCCAGAAAGCCGGTGTTCTCATTTCAAATCTGAGGAGTGATTTGTTTTTGAAAGTGTGCAAAAAGCCCAAGAAGTTCTCAGCAGTAATTGGCACGGAAAGATTATTGTCTTTTTTCCATGAAGTTTGCTAGATCTCATTATTGGAACTTCATTTCTAGTAGCAGTGCTGCCAAACATTGATTAGCACACTAAGAGGTATTAGAAAAATGCAGCAAGTGTCAAAATCCAGACTATGTCTCCAAGCCTCACACCTTGCTTTTTCATTATGTTCATTCACTTGCAAAATCCGTTTGCTTATTTTTGGAGAGTGAGAGAGTCATTAGGGAGAATTAAAAGGGATCTGCCGAAACCGAGGAAGAAAAGCTCAAACATCTGCACAGAATGGAGGGAGGGAGGGGCACTTCTGCAGGTTGGCTTAAGGCTGCGTGATTAGGACTGTACATATTCCTGGGAGAACAGAAATTGTCTGGAATACAGGTCTGCAGTCCAGAACCACCTTCATCCTGGAAACGCTGGTTTCTGCCATGAGCTGGGGTAATTACACCCACAGACTCATGAGCACAGCAAAAATGGGGAAGAATTTGTGGAAAGGAGAAAGCTGCTTATATTTTGTTATCTCTCAGTGGAGGTAGTGAGGGATTTAGCCTGATTACACAAGCTGCACCTAATCTTTCATTCCCCAGCACCTGCCTCTTGCAGGGACTCTCAGCAGATAATGAGTGACACACGGTGTGAAGTGCCAGCCCTATCTAATCGCCGCTGTCATCGCCGCTGTCACAAGGAAGCACTACGGGAGATAAATTTAAGCCTGACTGGTGTTTAGAATTTGGGTGTTGTTTGTTGCTATTTTAATGCAACCACTCTTCAACTCAGTTCTCTAACAGAGGCAGAAGGAGAACTGCTGAGTTACTGATCATGAGAAACAATTCCAGCTAATTAGTGTTTCTGACCCATATTGGAAAAACATGGTTGTTTTTTTCCCCCCTGGGTGATTCTAAAATGCAACTACAGACTTGAGTCTGATGTAGAGGACTCACTGTAACTGCTGGATTTAGCATCTCAGTACCTGCTTTAGGGATCCACTTTGTGAAAACGTTTTAACTATTTTATATGCAGTTTCCCCAAAGCAGTTTTGACTTCTCAAAGGTCAGCTGTAAGCTTCATTTTGTGGCACTGTCTTAAGCCCGCATGAACAACTATACCTAACAACACAAATGCATGAGCTGGCAATTTTTTCCTGTGAGGACTGACGTTTTAGTTTGATTCTTCCAAGAGATTATCATAAATGAATGTGGGAAAATGATGAAAAAATGTAGAGTCCTTTAATAATTCTTGCACTGAGAGATACAATAAAAGAAAAATAATTCCCCTTTTGTCTCTATTTTGTTGAATAGTCCTTGATGTTAGAGCTGTGATTTTATCTCTAAGCCCTTTTCTTAACAATTGCTAATTATAACACGCCAGAAATATTTCTCAGATAGTAACTTCTGACCTGATCATGCAGAAGTTTGCACTCACATTTAGACTTCTATGCTGTGAACAGCCTCCTTGGCTCAGAAGAACTGCTTCCTGCACAGAAAAGTAGAGCCTGTGTTTGAAGCTCTACAGGAGGACTGGAAGTTGTGCCCTCTCAAATGGTCTCATTCAGCACAGTAGCTGTGCAGAAACCACCTCTGCCTGACATTTGTAGAGGTCCACCCACACAAAAACAAATGCCAAAATTTTTGCCTCAGTCTCTGGCAAATTAAGATAAAAAGTTCAAAACTATTTTCACATTTATTTTTCCTTTCCAATGAAAGGAGTGTTTGACCGTCTCCAGTGCTAACACCCATTACCATTTTGGAGCATGCACAGTGTTTGCTTGGCTGGCAGTGAGTGCAATTATTGTCTGAAGGACTGAGAAGTGAAGTCTTTGGAAGCAGAACTCTGTGGGCTCTCTCCAGACCCCAGAATCCTCCCACTGTGTCTATAGGACACAGTGTCACAGTGGCTGTCCAGAAGTCTCTGGTGTGTGTGTGTTGCAGTGGGATTCACCTGTGAGCAATGTGGGTGCCCACAGCTGGAGGGATGTTATATACATTTCTACCCTCTTTGGAATATTCTGACTTGCAAGGAAAGGTACCTTCCTTAGTAGGTGGTGCAAGGTAAGTGAGGTTCTTACCCTGTGATAAGTGTTACACCAAGGAGTAGCAAAAAATCCTGCCTTTTTGTCCCACAGGCTTTCCCAAGGGATCCTGTCAAGGCTCCTGGTAGACCCCAAATCTGAACTTTGGCTTTTCTTGTAAGCAAATGAAGCACATGCTGACCACAGGGGCTGTGGACCAAATGGGCTGGTCTACTCCAAGACCAACAACCACGTGGCTTCTGCAGCTGCAAGTCTGAAAATCCAGAGGCATTCAGAGTCCTGGAGTATTGAACTCTGTTGGCTGACTACAGAAAGTTTGAATACCTTTTTGTTATCCCACTCTCACCAGCAGCAACTGGACTATGATTCTGGATGGTGAAACCCTGTTGCTGAGCAGCAAGTTTCTCTTCAACTGAGGCAATATTTCAGGAGTTATTATCATATTTTGTTTCAGAAGAGGAAAACACAGAATGATTTGTGTTTTCCATTTGTGTGTTTTCTGTTACTGCATAATATTTTCAAAGAAATATTCATATATAGAAATTTTGTGTATATCTATTACTACAGAAATTTTGCATGAAAATCATCAAGCTCTGCTCCCACTCACCCCAATCAGTGACTTCACTGACTGAGGACTAAACAGTGATCACTAGGTTCACTCATCTTGATCTAGGTTAAGATCAAGATGTGGATTTTGGTTTATTTCTTCAAAGAAATCAATTAAAATCCGATTAAAATGAACAGACCCTCTAAGGCCTATGAACAGCTTCCCAGCCTCTTCCCTGAGAGTAAAAGAGAAAACAGAGTTGTCAGTAGACTTAAATTCCCCATGCAGGGATCCCTGCCCCCACAGGAAAATCCTAAATGTTCCAGAAGCCAAAAACACTTCTAAAAATCCAGCTTTATGAGGTAAGTTTGCTCTTCTCTCTTGTGTCTGGGGTATGCTGTTAATTACTCAGAAACAATTAAAATGTCATAAAGGATCCTTCTGCATGCAGCAGCGAGGTGGATGGCACCACATACGCTGGCACTGCTCTTCTCCCATCATCTGGGAGTCAAGACACATTTCACATCCCACTGGGAGTACAGCACCATGGGCTGCTCTCTGGCAGCAATGCAGAGGTCCCTGGTAAACCTTATGCAAATGATCCCAGTGACAAATGAGGGAGGAGAGAAAAACAATAGATCCAGATTAATATTAAATTAAATAAACCCATTTCCAAAGTTCAGCACAATTTATCTCTTGGTCTCTCAGTCAACTTTATTCAAGACCTTCTTAAACTCCAAGTACCTTCTTTGCTACTTTTTTTCATATATTTTTCCTGCAAGAGAACCTGAACTACAGCCGTGGATAGGATTGCTGAATTACAACAACATGACTGAATATCCTGACATATCCTGTATATCCTGACATACTCCTAAGGTTTAGAAAATCCAGGTTTCTCTGCATTCCCTGGCTTTAGACTCAGCTACACTGTTCTTGTCCTTCATTGCTATTTTTCCAGCATGACTTGACAAATCATGGGTGTCTGGTTTTTTTATTTCAACCAAGACATCTGAGTTGATCTCCACTTGTTGGTTAGCAGGAAATTAATGCCAGTTTAACAAAGGTGGTGATAAAAAAATGTCCATGAAAAATCGCTCTGTACTTTTCTGAATTTATCCTCCAAATCTGACTTGACAATTAGGTCCACACAAAGAAATGTATTTGTGATGTTGTGCGAATTGTGAGCTATGTGTTGATCCATGTGTGTGTCTCTACAGATGGAATTGCATTTGGGAAAAAGGTGGTCTTTAGTAAATCATTTACTCCTCACAGAGGAAGAAAAGTCATTTCAGGTGGAATCCATGTTCCTCTGTAAATGCAGAGCTCCTAGCTGAGGAAGACAGCCTGGCTAGATCTAGGACAGGGACTTACCAAGCACTCTCCTCAAATACTCACAGAGCAAAGAAATCTTCCCAGCTGGCACTGGTTAGGAACCCACAAGCTGAACTCTATGTGTAAGATCCCTTCACAAGACTTCTTAGCAGCAGCCCTGGTTACAGCTGGTCCTGCGCTCAGAACTCCACTTTCTTTTTTTTTTTTTTTTTTTGGTTATGTTTTGGTTTGGGTTTTTTTGTTTCCTGTTTCTCCAAAGAGAGTTGAGTGGGCAAATATGAGCACTTGCTTTGGAAAGGAGGAGACCTCTATGGCTGCCTTCTCGCTATGGGGTGGAAGGAGTCACTTTTTGAAGACCACCCCAAAAATACTGGATCTGCATTCAATTAATCGTCGGACAGCCTGAGGGAATCAAATTCATCCCTTCCTTGAAATGGACCATGCAGGGGAGAATAGCTTCTTCTCATCACAGAGAATTTGACATTTATTTGGTGAGAAGAAAGAGGATCCAGGCACCACTTCAAAAAAATTATCTGAAATTTCATAAAAAGTCTCCATGGTGAGGGGGTTATTTTTACCTCTCTTCCTTGCCTAATTAATATTTACTGATTACATGTGAAGTGGGACAGCTTCAAGCTTGAGAGATCTTTTCTTGGAAGTACTTTCTCACTGAGTGATTGACTGAAGCCTACATCTCTGAGAGAGGCAGGAACAAGACCTCCATCAGTTTTCCCAGTGGCAAAAAGTATGTTCTTTAAGAATCTGAGACTGGAAACCAAGGGGATGGGTGTCAGGCAGTCTCAACTCCCTGGAGAAGATCTCTGTGTGCTAAGCCTGCAGTGGTCTTCTGTGTCTCTGCAGTGCTGTGGGTCAAGGAGTTCCTGCTGGTGTACCTCACTGCTAAGTCACAGCTTTGGACAGTGCTGTTGCCTTCTCACACAGCCTGGCAACGGGGTTTGGACTCAAAAAAGATGAGGCCATCCCCTCAAGGCTCAGAGGTACTCCCTGAGCTGAGCTGAGCTGCACAGCTCTCTGCCAGTGTCAGTCATCCCATCAGTTGTCCCTTGGCCACTGGCACATGATGGACACCAACAGGGCAAATGGGCTCTCCAGTGCCCAGCTTTGCTCCACTTGAATATTCACTACAGGATCAGCAAGATGGCTCTGCAGGCTGCATCCACATCACCTTGGTGTCTGCAGGCTGAAGCTGCCATGGGAAATAGGGAGGCTGCTTAAACCTCCAGCTCCTGTTTTAAAGACCCACTTCTGGAGAAGAGACTCCTGGCCAAGAGCCAGGCCAGCTTCTAGGAGACTGCTCTCTTCTCAGTGAAGAAGGAAAAAAGACTCAGAAGCCTTGCAGTCCCAAGATGCAATGTCCCACCACAGGTCTTATTTTAATATGAAGGCTTTGGTATTCCTTATATAAATGTCCCCACAGTGTAAATGGGCTCACAGCCTAAATTGTTCTAGAAGTGGAAAAAGGATCCCAAGGAAAATGTGGATAAATATGCATCATATGGTGGTACCAACCAGTGTAAATGCTGTTTTGCATATTTACTAATTCAACACTAACAACTGGACCAACTGCATGCTGTCAGATTATTCAGCAGTACTGTAATTTTAAAAGCCTTGTCTAATCTTGTTTAGCATTGTGGCTTTTGAGACATATGTCTGAGGTACTGACCCTCCTTACAGATGTGGCAGAAAATGCTACAGCAAGCACTCCAAAACCCAGAAGGATCTTCATGTAAGACAGTGGGATCCATTGTGACCTCCTGCAGTGGTTTGGCTGCACACATGCTCCTCAATGCTTCGGCACTTGGGTTTGTGTGCTGGGCCTGCCAGGGATGGCCTGTGCCCACTAAGTACCTGTTTCCTCCATTAACTGGAGCCAAGTGATCATCTCGCACTGCTGGCTTTAGTCTTTATTCATCCTTAAGCAGATTAATTACATCTGTGCAATCCCATTTAGATATCCAGCCACTAAGCTCTGCACATACAACAAGGAAGCCACCATGAAGTCACTTTGAGTCCAGCTGGAGCAACCATATATGCTAAACTGGACATGTGAAGAAACTCTTGCAGGGTTGAGGAGCTAAAGAAATGTGGCCTGATTTCCCAGGGAGTCAGCTGAGTGCTCAGATCTCCTGATGAATTCAAAGGATCTGTAGGTTCTCAGCACTTCAGAAAATCAGTTTGCATCAGATTTTTATAACAGAATGATGCCATGCTGCACTTAAAAATAAACATTTCCCTCTCCTGCCCCCTCTCTGTGTCCCATTTTAATTTACTTTTTTTCATTTGACTTTCTCCATAACTTTCTCGGTATGAGAACAGGAAAAAAAAAAAAAAAAGCTAATTTTTAATTAGAAAGTAATCTTTCAACCTATGATGTAAGAAAGGCTTTAAAACCAAGCAAAAAAAAAAAAAAAGTTGCATAGCCTGTTATCCTTAGTTAGAAAATAAATATGCAAACTATGTCACCATATTCTTCATAAATATCTTTCAGCTGTTCTTTTTAATAAAGAAAAAGATGACTTCTCATGTATTACTCTGAGTTTAAAGTAGTTCAAATGTTTGGTCT
Source organism: Euphonia xanthogaster (assembly GCA_034509185.1). Taxonomy (NCBI): domain Eukaryota; kingdom Metazoa; phylum Chordata; class Aves; order Passeriformes; family Fringillidae; genus Euphonia; species Euphonia xanthogaster. The sequence goes on along the minus strand of JAYDZK010000001.1, from coordinate 98,889,319 downwards.
ACCAACTTTGACAATGTCCCTTTAAGTTTTCTGATTTTTGTGGAAGATCTAGCCCTGGGGTTTTTTGGCTTAGATACAGTACTTGTCAAAACCCTTCAGACTCTCTTACTGAAGTGGCTGACGCTGTTCTGGAGGGTTTTTTCTTAATATTATTCTTTTTTTTTCTCAGTATGACCTTATTTCCAGTTCCAATTTCATGAGAAAATATGATTGTGTCAGAAATTTCCTTTGGAGAGAATTTTCATTTTATGGATCTGACAGATTTTCAATTTCATGCTTTGATTTGAGGTTTCTGTGATTCTTTTCCTCTTTCATTTTAATCTGACAGTCTGTGAGGCTAGGGGGATCTATTCTCAAATGGTTAAAGCAAAAGGTTTTGCATCAAGAGATCTGGATTCTATTTCTGGTCTAATCTCCAGACTTGCCATGTAATTTCAGCAATATAAATATATGAGTTTGTATGTTTGTGTGTATTTTGCTGGGTCCTGTCCTATAAATTCATAAATAGGCATTTAAACAGACAACTATGGGCATAAAAGGCAGTAATGGCTACCCACCCTCTTTCAATTAATGCTTTTGAGTATTTTAAGCTTCTTGGCTGTGAAAGGAAAAAAAGAATAATACTTGTGAGCATTAGGGTATCAGAGTGCTCCCTTCAGCAGTTGAATTTTGACATATTTAAAACTAACATTGATTTGCCAAAGCTTTGCATGTCTCTGCATCCATACAATATCCTAAACCCCATTTTATTTCAGCAAACAGGTAGGGAAGGCTGCAGGCTGCAGAGCTGAGGGGGTTGCTAGAACAAGTTTAGGCTTCCTGGTCAGTGACTGAGAGGCTCCAGCCACTGATAAATAGGTGCCTTGAGAGCAGACAAATATTGCCAGAGTTTCCTATTCATCTGATGGAGAGAAATTTAGGTGCTTCTGTTCCACAGAGCATACCTCCTTGGGAGACCTTCAAAGGCAAGTACTTGTCAATAGGGAAATTAGGTGGTTACTTTAAAAAGACTATTTCATTAGGTGCCAAAAATGTAGATGCAAATTATGTGCTTATGTTGGCTAGATCGCTGTCACAGAGATGCATTTGGCTTCAAGAGTCCTTCATCTGTTTCTCACCTGGTGGTCATTAATATTTTTATATTTCTATACTCATAGGTGAGGAATTCCTCATTTATAGAGGTTACCTCAACATTAAAATTAAAAAAAAAAAAAAAAAAAAAAAAAAAGAGGCCAGCCCAAAATGGACAAAAGCTCAAACTGTTGAGCAC
>JAYDZK010000001.1:98852312-98877784 GCA_034509185.1 Euphonia xanthogaster | reverse complement strand
TCCCTTCCCTTCCCTTCCCTTCCCTTCCCTTCCCTTCCCTTCCCTTCCCTTCCCTTCCCTTCCCTTCCCTTCCCGGCTTTCTAAGTTTTCAGTTAAAATGAGTTCTGCAGCAAAAAGTGAAGTCTCCCTATGGATTTATTACTCTAATAAGGAAAAATGATGGAATGCCTTGAGTCAGCAAACCCTGCCCTGTGTAGGTACAACCCACACAGGTAACTACTGACAGTTCATCAGGATCAGCAGGAAATAGGAGGGGAACTGGGAGGTGGCAGTGGCCCATTTAATTGTGCAAGCTGAGGAAAACAGAAAACAATGTCAGAGAGGAGCATCAAGAATGAGAGGAAAACAAAACTTGAGCATCCTTTCAATAGGCATGACTGGCAAAAAAGAGCTTTTAAAAATCTCTAGCAACCTTCAGAGATATCCGAATCAAAAGCAACAAGGGGCTGGGGGCAGGTGGTGGGGCAAGAAAGGGATGTGATGATAGGCTGAGGGAAAATAAATAGCCATGAGCTTGCTGAAGCTCATAAGTCAGCCCTGACTGACTTCACCCTCCATATTTGTCATGCAGACAAGACAAAACCCTTCAATTTTAAAGCCTCTCACATTCAAGTCTCTTTAAGGCACCTCACAGTAAACAGCAAAGTGTAAAGAGCTAAAATTACAGACCACTATGGGAATGACCTAATATGTTTACTTCTAGAAAATTTTGTTTTGAAATTATAACTAGTTTTATTTATTGAGGATTTTTAATGTTTTAAATTAGTCATGATTTGCATATTTTGGAAGAAACTGCATCAATTTTTTATTTAAATGTGGAAACAAAATGGAGCTTTCCTGGTTCTCCAGTCAGCACTAAATCAAGGAGGATTAACCAGCATGCAGTGTATTTCTCATTCAAGCTCATTTGGCCTCTTTTTTTTTCCCCTAGAGAGTTTTGGTCTCTTCAGCTGACATTACAGACCAATCACACCATCAGTGCTGAAAGCCAGGCTAAAATTTGTGGCAGAAGCTACTTCTCAACCAAATCCCCATGTTTACCTTGAGGAATGCCCATCATTCTCCAGTCCCAGGACCCAGACCTTGCTGTGTTGGTTGATGGCAACATTTACCAACTGCAGCAAAAGCCTCATCTGAGCAATTTTTACCTGGAAAGGCAACTGGAACAGTAATGGCAACCCATGGACCACCTTTCTCTATGGGAGTCAGGACACCCAGAAGCTCAGCATTGGGAGGTGGAACTATTTTAGGTCAGAAGACACCTGACCCCTTGGAGCCTTATTCAAAAGGGAAAGTTAGTAAAGGTGATAATTATTTGAAAGAAGTTCCTGCTGAAGTCTCCTGTCATCTAGAGCTCATCATTGAAAGGGAATTTAGCCCTCTACCTCAAGAAGTTTGTAAGCTCACACTAAATTTTCCAACAAATCCCCTAAGTTCTGCAAAGATCAAGTGTAAGAGCTGGGGAATTTGTCAGCTAGCTCACTGAAGTGAAGAAAAAAAAGTGGGGAAAAAAAAAAGAAGGGCTTTTAATAAATAAAATGCAACCAGAGTAATAACATAAGCATAGGAGATTCAGTATTATTTGTTTTTATACCAATTTTATGCTGCCCCCACAAACTCAGTATACCACATCTTTGTATATTAAGAAAATATGTGCAATATGGAAAGAATTAAGGACGTGTTGCAGAGGTTGCTTTAGAGGAGGGTCGTTACTTTTGGCTGTCTGAGGAGCTGTCTGGAGTCAAGGAATGTGTGTGTCAGCTGATTAAAGACCACAGAAGCGATTAGTGAGGGAACCCTTAACAACTGCTGCATGTCAATGCACATCTTGAGGTTAAGGAGTTAATTGCCTCTCAAAACTGTGGTTTCAAGACTTCTGTAGACCTGGGAAACAAACCCAATGGCAGTTTGAACTTGATCTGCAGTTTTCAAAATTAATTTCACAAATACAAAGGCTAGATATGTCTCCTTTTAATTCCTGAAGAGCATTTTAATGCTGTGTTAAACAGCTAATTCTGTGAAGAATGAGGCAGCCATGAATTACACAAGTGTTTACCCATCACCTCCCCTATTTGCTCCAACCTTCTATTTTCAGGAAAGCTTTTCCTTGATGTAGGAAGCACACTTCTCCAAGAGTTCAAGTGTGTGTACCTTCCACAAAAGCGTTGATGTACAGCACGCCCTTCAAAATGCCCTTCCTGACCTTGGGAACAAGCACTGGCCATTCTTCCCATCAAACCATCCTCTTCCCACCCATATAAGCCTGAAGGAATAAATATTGTCCAAAAATTAACAGGTTGAGATTTTATGGACTGAAGGAACAGAAAGACCTCTTGATGAAAATGCTCTGGTGTCTTTATTGCATATACATGAGAGCTGGAGCACTTCCACGTGGCAGCTCTGCCTGTACCCACCCTGGTGGGCATTGGATAAGCTCCAGCCTGGCAGATGCTGCCTGGAGAGCTGTCCTGGGGGTGCTGGGTGCCCCTGGCAGTCTGATCTCTCACCTGGACCCCAGATTGCTCACACTGCTCACACCCAGGCCACTGCTTTTCAACTGAAACACTGAAATGTCAACATTGAGAAAACTGGGTGGTCTTCCATCAGGAGGAGTCTCGGGCCATTTCCAGCTTTTAGAACTGACCCCAGATAGACCATGGAAACCAGGGATAAGACACAGATATTTTTCAAACAAGATACACACAAGACAAGTGCTGCTCATGTCCGCCACTGCCACTGCTGGGAGCGCTGCACTGTGCTAGCCCAGTCTCAGGATATGCAGGTATTGCTCTCTGTACTGCAATCTGTGAGCAAATTAAACCCAGAAAAAGCCCCAACTGAATAGAGGAAAAATAAACATTTGTTCAGGTCAGCTGCTCTAATCTGATCCCATTTTGCTCAGCTCCCCAGACAAGCCAGAGAGATACATGACAGACACAATCTATAATCAAGCAGATCTTTTCTTACCACTGACATGCAGGCATCATCAATTCTACCGTGGCTGGGGCCAGCTGGCCGCAGGTGAAGCCCTCCCTCAGCCAGCCTTGGGTAAATGACCTTTCCCTGTAGCTTGGGGCCCTGAAGCCTGATCCATGCCCCTGCCCTGGCTGGCAGGCCGGGAAGGTGCAGGGCAAGCTCACAGGCTCAGGCAGTGCCTGCAGAGAATGCATCCATCCAAACAGGAGATGCTTGGAGTGATGGCTGCGGCTGTGGACACTTTGTGTCCCTGCCAATAGCTGCTTAAACCAACTCTGAGTTTATGCACCAGCAGCTTTAAACAATAGGAGAGGTCCTTCATGACCTCAGCTAAATCTCCAACCTGAGAAGGGGAGAGCAGCTTTAATTTGCACAAGCACCTGCAGATTCAGATGTTTAGATCAGTTGTTTTGGGTTTGTTTTTTTTTTTTTTAAACCAGACTTGTCTTCTCTAGATATGAGTTTTCCTTGAGACATTCTGCATTTAATTATCAGCTGGGATAGGAGGCTCACAAGCACAGCTGGTACTGCAATATTTCAGTGCTTTGACTTTCAGGCCCAGATGGAGTGAGCTGTGCAAAAATGATGAATCAAGAGTAAAGCAAACTTTCTCAAACTTTCAAAGCAGCTGGACATGAGACAGAGCCTGGGATGGATTAGGAGCGGCACGGCCCAGCCAAGCCGATGAGTCACGGTGCCACCCTGAGGGGACACGGCACTGGGGACACCCTGAGGGGACACCCTGAGGGGACACGGCGCTGGGGACACCCTGAGGGGACACTGGGGACACCCTGAGGGGACACGGTGCTGTGGCTCCCTGACTGCCCAGAGGAACGGCTCTGCCACACGGGGCTGCTCTGAATCTCCCTGTAGCTCTGGGTAAGTGTCACTGTCATATTTTCTGAAAAATCCCTTCGCCAGGATTTCTTCTCCTGGGAAGCTGAGAAGCCTCAGAGAAAAAGGAAAAGAATATGATCTCATTTGCTTCTCCCTGTTTTGCTGCTTTGGAATGCGGTTTGGAGATTGTTTATCCAACATGTGAATTGTGTCTTACTTAATGACCAATCACAGCCAGCTGTGTCAGGACACAGGAGAGGTCATGAGTTTTTTTAATTAGTATCTTATCAAGCCTTCTATCTGTATCCTTTCTCTATTCTTCAGTATAGTTTTAGTATAGCATAATATCATATCATCATATCATACCATATCACAAAATAATAAAATAGCCTTCTAAGAACATGGAGTCACATTTCTCAATTCCTCCTTCATCCTGGGGACCCCGAAAACACCACAGGTAAGGACTTGGCTCTGCCCTTACTTGCTGAAATAGCCTTAATTCTCTTCCAGGAGCCCATCACAGATAATGGCCTTGTTTGCAGAAGGAGGTATTTGGCTACTGAGTGCAGACATGGGGACAGCTTGGGCTCCTTGGCTTGGCTGCTGATCCTCCCCTCAGCCCCAGCTGCACAAATGGCCTCGTTGCAAGCCAAAGGAAGGAATTAGTTTAGGTAAGATAACGTGGTTTTTGCCAGGTTGGTGTCAGCTTGTTTTTGTCCCTTGGTCGGGGTGGCAGCAGGGCTCATGGGGCATTGCCATGGCAGGAAGGAGCAGCTGCAGGGCTGGGAAGGCAGGAGAGCAGTGCTGCTGCAAGGTGGTTCAAGACACAAGAGTGACAGGCCACGATGAGGTGCTGGCTGCCCTCCAGAAGTGCTCTTCTATGCTTAGTCCACAGGGAGCCCAGGCAACTAGTCACCAGAGCTTTAATTCCTAACCAGGTAGAACCAAGGAAGGTTAACTAGACCTCTCATGGCTTCCCCAGACCACAGAAAAGGATCTGAATCCAGATTTACATGGCTCATGCCCTAATGCCTGGACTATCTTTCCTTTCTGGATGCAGGCATCTCAGGGCCAGACTCCTGTCTGCAGTGTCAGTGGCAAAGATTCAAACACCATGATAGCAAAGACAGCCTCAAACACTTTTTCTTCTCATAATTAAACAGATTATTTCCTTATTTTATGAATAAAACTGTAACTCACCCCATTAATACCAACATTTACCAGCAGCTTGCTGTCAGGGGCCCCTGCTGCCTGTCCCACTGTGTGGAACATTGGCTGGCAATGCTCAGCACCTGCCCCCAGTCAGTCCCACCAGTTTACATTTCCCAGTTGTCTTAATGCTAATGCTGAATAAAGTCCAGGTCTCTATTTCCTTGTCAGCTGGTTACAGATAAGGGGAAATGCATCCTGTCTCTCTTTGGGGGCCAAAGAATCCAGTCCGTAAGCTTAAAGGAGTGGATTTCTAGAAAGGCAGGATTTCAGACAGCTTTGTGGAGCTCTCCCTATTGCCTGTGCAAGAAAATAATCTCTTTGGCAGGCTCATCCCATATTAGCTTCCTGATTCATCCCCCCTCCTCTTGAGCCAGGGCCATCCATACCTCATTAGTTCACTGAGCCCTGTTGCACCTGCCACATACATGTTATTAGGTCACTGCTGATTAAATAATTCAGTCTCTCTGAAAAATTACAGTCCTCAAAAAAGTGGGTTATGTGCTGAGGCCAATCCTGTTTGCCTCAAGGAAAATCACTGCTCTCCTGCCTCTCCAGGGCACAGAAACAAGAACTCAATTTCATTAAACATCACCAGAGAAACACTCAGCTCAATAATTATGATCAGCTGCTGCCTAAACATGAGATACATGAAGGCTACAAATCATAAGCAAAATACAGCAAGGAATGTCTTCTAATTTCTTTTATAGAGCTGGATGTGGTGGTCAATGCAGATGGGATGTTCCCATTTCTAATGGGACAATATTATTTTATCAGAGAATCACACACTGGTTGAACTTGGAAGGGATCTCTGGAAATCCCTCAAGCAGGGCCACCTAGACCTGGCTGTCCAGACCCATGTCCAAATGGCTTTTGAATATTTTCAAGAAGGGAATATCAAGAAACTTCTCTGGGCAACCTGTGTTACTCTCATAGTGAAAAAGTGTTTCCTGATGTTCAGAGGGAACCTCCTGTGCTTCAGTTTGTGCCCATTGCCTCCAGTCCTGCCACTGGGCACCTAACAGTCCCCAACATTCTGGCAGTCTCCTCTGAGAAGGTAAGCCTTGGTCCTAGAAGAAAATACAGGACACACAGGTTTAGTCCTTTGCAATGGGTTCCTGGAAGTCACAGTTACTGAGCCCTCCACTAGTACAAGCACCTTTAGGCCATTACTCATACACTGAATACAATGCTTTAGGATGGGAGCAGTGCTGTTGCATGAGTATTGACAGCTGAACAGCACTGCTGCCTATTTGCTCTCTCCCAGTATTGACTGTATTTCTTAAAGCTCCAGCTGTTGGAAGCGAGGGATTTAAAAAAGACTAAGCTTAGCTTTAATTCAGAAAAATCTGTGGTCAAGAATTAAAAAGGGGCCCTGAGAAAAAATTCAGGGGCCAGAAGTCACATTAAGACAACTTCCCATTTAATTTTTAGATGTCACTGGTTTTAAGCTCATCTCATGGTTTTGAAATCTGGATTCATAAATATCATTCACTGAAGCTTGTCACACCTTGACCAACACGACATCAGCAAAGTGAAAATTAAACCTCTTTTAGATAAAATTGTTTTTCCTACTAATTTCTTACATTCCTAAAGAACTTCTAGAATTTAATCTAGTTTTGCCACTTTGTGATGTGTATCGACTTCACAATTTATTCCACCCAGACAAGGAAAAAGCCCAGTCTCTCTGAGCAGTGTGGCTACCCTTGACCTGCACAGTTACTGCTTTAAACCTAAAGCACTTGCCTACAGCAAACTTATACACACAGCAAACAAGTTCACATCTCCCCTGTGTCACCCACTTCCCATTGCAGTAAAAGATCCATAATAAAACTACTGTCAGAAAGTAACAGCTACAAACACATACATCTAGGTTGAGGATTAACATAAATAACTTGTGCCCTTCTAACAGATGAGGGGATTATATGGTATCCTGTTGTGTAGGCAGCGCATATATCAACCTCATTTCTTTTAGACAAAAGCTAAATTTGAGGCCTGAATTATTACTTCTTCCCTAATGATAAAAGACAGCTGCATAAGGCAAAATGTGCAGTGATGTCTGAGCACAAAAGAGTGCAACTCTCAAAAGGCTTTGCAAAATTCAAAGAGGAGCAATAAATACTCCTGTTTAAGGGAAGCAAAAATTGAGACATCCATTACTTTCATTAGAACTGATTTTGTTATCTCACTTCTCTCCTGCCTTTGATCTTGCTTCTTCTTCCTGAGACTAAAAAAGTGAGTCTGCTAATGAGACACCTGAGGATGTGAAATTACCTGCAAGATGGTCCTTCTCCTTGGGAGCTTCCCAAGCCCACGCTCAGAGTCACCATTATCATAAATTCCAGAGCAACTCATGAGCTTGGGATTCACCTTCTCAGGAGATGCACACAGCGATGCTGTCACTCAAGGGAGTGGAAATCAAAGAGCACAAGGTCAGTTTTTATCCTTCTGAAGAGACACCTTTTATTAGCACTGATTTTCAGGAAGACACAGGCATTGAGTCAGCCAGGGCCTGCCTCTCCAGCTCTTGCAGAAATTTTCAATGCAGTTGTCTGAAAAATGCAGTTACAGAATGTACGTGCTATGGGGCAGGGTGGCTCACACGTGCATCTGATGGCTTACAAAAATATTATTGCTTTGAAATGATGCTTCAGGTTTGATGCAAACCCTGCAAAAAGAGTGAGAGACAGAGATTCACACTGTCTCTTACAAACTTGGATAGTGTTATTTACAAAATATCAATTCATTAGTATGATCCCACCATTCCAGGATGCCAGCTAATGTTTGCAGGGCTGCCAGACAATGGGGAAAAAAGAAAATAAGAACTATAAACTCCTGGGTGTCATGATGCTGTGTTTTACAGAGTCATTGCTTTAGAAATGAGATGACAACAAACTGGCTTCAATTTGGCAACCTTACTACTACTACTACAAAAAAGGAGAGAAGCAACAAAACCAACTAGAGATGAAGAAATGGAAGAAAACAGGTTGAACAGATGGGAATTCCTCTGTCTATACTGGAGAAAAATAACACAGGAGAAGCTTAAAAAAATATGTATCAAATAACTGCAAAAGGAAAAGTAAAGCAGAAACTTCTGTAAATATGTCTGTATAGATCTTATAATGCTGAGTGTGCATTACAGGTATTTCAACTTAAGGCAGAGAGAAATGATTGTGGTCAGAAGTGAAGCAGAGGCTGGCCCTGAGCACACGCTTCAGGTTCCAGGGATGCCAGAAGAAACACCAGCATGTCAGCCAAGGCAGTGGTCACCCAAACTCTATTTACTGAATTGGTTTTGACAACTTTAGGGCTCTTCCTTTTTCCTCTAACACTTTTTAGCACTGCATAATGTCAGAGTGACATCTTGAATGAGATGGACCAACCTGGAGCTACAGCCCTGTGTGTCCTGTGCTAGTGCTGCTATTAGTCTCAAATACCATTATTTCTGTAAGTTTTCCCAAATTGCGTCATGCACTCTCAGGTTTCTGTGCTCAGTTGGAGCTGAGTGCAGATTTCCACTGACCATTTCAATATGCAGCTTGCAGAGCTGCAAGTCTACAAGAAGACTGTGTCCATCCAGATGATGTGTCATACGCACCCCTTGCTTCATCACCTGCAGCCAAAGCCACTCCCAGAGTCAACGCAATCAGAGCAAAGCCATAAACCCAACCATACATTTGTACAGGAGAACGAAAGCAAGATGAGTCCCCCAGGCTATGGGCTGAAAGCAGGACCAGCCAGTAAGCACCTGTGCTTTGTTCAGCCTTCCCAGTTTGTGGGAAACTGAGAAGCAAGTGCCAAATCTAGAAAACAAGGCAATGAATCAAACTAGAGAAAAGAGTAATGAAGTCCAGCTGAGGATCCAACTCATTAAAATATGAATTAGGTTAAGTTAGATTTATAACTAAGGTGGGGGAAATTAAACTGCATTTTTCTTCCTCAAATTAGAGCTTACCTATAGTGGTAAAAGTCAGAACAGGAAGAAGATGCTGCTGGCCTGCCTCCACCTCAACACCCATTACTTGTTTGCTCTCACTCTGACATTGCTCCAAGTGCACTTCATGGCCAGCTCTAACTGGAGCATGGCATACCTGCAGCAGCAGTTCCAAAGGCTGTATGAATAAATGCATGCATGTTACTATTTTCTCTAATATGAGTGATTGGGTGAGTGATAGGAGTAAATAGTTTGTAGTGAAACAGGAAGGTCAGGTTCCAAATCAGAGCCCCTAAAAGTCCTGGTATATCAAAAGTCCTGGCATGCTTGGATCAAAGTTCCTGAGGATTTTTGCAGCAACAAATTCAAGAAGCACAGCCCTGAAGAGGCAGCTTCTGAGTAATACAACCAGATATTTGGAGAGCAATCAAAGCAACAACTTTTTCTTCCCCCCCCCCCCCCCCAGTTGGTATGGTACTACATGCTGGAAACGTACCTTTCCCAAGGAGGGTTTTTTTAATCCCAGGAGACATTTTGACTGATAGCTTCAGGTGACTGATGATTCTGGCAGCACTGGTTTCTTTAGCATCCAAATGGAGACATCCAAAAAGGAGTGCTTTTTCTGTTAGTGGAGAATGGTGCTCCCAGTCTGACCCACTGGGAGGGCCAATTGCTTTTAGAAGTGCACACCTCCTTCACCCAAGGTGATTACTCTGAAGGGAAATTGCTGTAAGAACTCATTAATGAAACAGGAAGCCATTATTTCTGACCAAGTATGCAGTGTCCTTTACAAAGAGCACGAGGCTGGAAAACAAATCCAGGTGAGATCATGTGCTGGCCTTTTCCTCTCAGATAAGAGTGTGAAAACTGCAGTAAACAATGTGTGCTCTGTATTGGTCTGCTCAACACCGGTATCACTGCCTTAACACAACCTAAACCTGTGACAGACAGCACAAACTACTGAATTCCTGAAGTGACCTTGGAAGGGAATAACTCATGTATCAAGTGGCAGCCCTACTCCAAGCGTCCCAGCAGTGAGTAGTCCAGCAGAGCATTTTTAAGCACGTTCTTCTTTCGTGTGGGCATGGAGCAAAGTGGCAGAGGCACACTGATGTCCCCGCCACCTCAGGAGCATGATTACTTTTCCAGGGTCACATTTTTTCTCCACTGTGGTCCTGCCAGAGCTGACATACTGCCTCCTTCTCCTCCTTCCTCCTCGCTGGGCTCTGGATGCTGTTGGCTGTCACAGAGCTATCCTGCTCTGCTCCTACTCTGCTCCTGCTCATCTGCTGGAGGGCCTGTGGCAGAGAGGCATTACCTGCACATCTGCCAGCTGTTATACCCATGTTTTATTGAAAACCACAGCACACTGATGAGGTCCCTACACGAACCAAGGATGGCACGTAAAAAGATAACATTTCTTGTGGGACCAGCCTAGGCTAAGGAAGCAATCTCCTCCTCTCCCTCCCATCCTCTCTCCCTCCCACAAAAACCAGGCTAGATGCAATATATAGTCTTAGTCTTGTCTAGCCCATCACATCTCTGATGCATAAAGCATCTTCAAAATGTCCTCAGATATTTTTCCTGTCTTGTGCAATTTAAGCTAACAATCAATAAACATAAACCAATCCAGGATTTAACTGGAAATATTGATTCAGCGTGTAGTAGGGGGACTACTGGGCTAACACATCTGGAACATAGCTAATGCCACTCCTTCCAGATGTGTGCCCAAAATGGTGGGTACTGAGGCAATATTGAAGATATGAGAGCCTGCTGCAGGTGGAGCTCACATCCCCAAGGCCTCCTGCTCCAAGATGCATTTGAGGGCACTGTAAAACAGAAGGAACAACGAGACCATGAGGTGAAGGAACTCTGATTTGGCTATGAGCTACAGATGCCTAGGGATTCCATTTCTTTGTTAATTTTCCTTTATTCTGCTTTACTGCAAAACCCATGTAAACATCCCACTGAAACAGGCACACTTGTAAAGCAGCACTACCTTAAAAAACAGATAAAAAAGAGCTTTTGAAGCTTCGCCTACTTCTTTTCTTTTCCACTTCAACTAAGAACTTTTCTCTGGAGCAGGAAGATGCATTTTTAATTTTTAAGAAAGATTATTGGAACCATGAATTTAAACACATAGAGCCAATCTAGATTTACATGAAGGCACCCCAGAGTATCATCTAATTGTAAAAACTAAGCATGGAGGAGCCATCTAAATCCATCCCACTGCTGATGGAGAATAGCTCCCCACAGGATATTTAGAAGTTTTTAAGGCCTTGGCCTTGTGCCTCATGTGCACCAGAGACATACTTTTAGGCCAATAAAACATCCCTCTCATGGCTTAATGCTGGAAGAATTAATTTATCACTCATTATTTCTTCTTTTAAAGCTCTGCTCTTTGGATAGCTGTGACATAATTCTTAAAAATCACACTAGTTAAAGAGCAGAATATGCTGTACCCTCTGGCTCCCTGCCCACAAAGGCCAGCTATTCAAATGGTTTCCTTTTCCCAGTTTAATTTCAGCTCTCACAGCTGACAAGGGGCCAAACCACTGATCACAGGGATGCTGGGTGGAACTCCTGGAGTCCTCTCACAGGTCCTGCCTGGCCACCCTCTGATTAAGGGTCTCTTGGAGGCTGGGAATGGTTTTTCCTTCACAGTGGTGAAAGTGTCCCTCTTTGGGCTAAATCAGGGAGTTATGTCTGAATTCTGACAAAGCAAGGCCTGACAAAGCAAAGATGAAGTTTTGACTTAACGGGAGCCTAAGGAAATATGATTTCACTTTAAATAAGTCTCTTTCTGTCTCTATTGTGTACACACAATTCCAATGTAAGTGATTTCATCTTTCAAAGCTGAAGGTCAGCCATTTCAACATGCTATTTTTTCTACTGGGAGGCACAGTTTCTGGTCTCCTGGCAGATCTGTACCATCAACATCTTAAATAAACCACAAAAGCAAGGCAATTTGAAGTCATTGGACGCTTTTATTTTAGTGTAGCACCCAGCTTCATATCACATACATTTTCCAAAATTAGATGGGCATAGTATAGAACACTATACATTTTGCAGCTTACCATGGGGACAGTCTGCAGCTGTGAAAACAAATTACTTAAATCTGGCTATCTAATTTATAAGTTAAAATTCAAATATATAATAGCCTCGGGGCATTTTTTTAGATGAACAACCATAATGCTTGCAATACAACTTTTTTGTATCAAAAAATCTGTAACAGAGTAAAACATAATGCATATATTCATTGCACATATCAAGATAGCTGAAAAAAGCTTCAAAATACATAATCTCTTTTCAAAGATACTAAATCACTAAGATTTACTTCTTTTCCTGAAAAAAATATTTTACTCTTTAGCCAATAAAATATGTGGCTTCATGAACCGATGTGTTTTCTTGTCAAAGACTGTGTATGCTGGAGACTGAAAGGCTGATGGTACTGGAAAATGGACATCCCTCATTTCCCAGCTAGCAACTTTTGCAGATCTCTGCCTCCTGATTTGGAAGCTCAGCTGAGAGGAAAGCAACCTATGCACCACCAACAGGCAACTGTCACATTATGCCCATCCTAAATGCTTCCCATGAAGGTTTCCAAATCCCAGCCATCCCTCTGTGGTCATTTTACCATGCCTCATCACCCTATGCTGGCTAGCCTTGGCAGTGCTGTAGTATCAGAGACTGCTTTGGATTGGAAGTAACCATGAAGATCATCTAGTTCCAACCCCCCTGCTGTGGACAGGGGCTCCTTTCACTGTTCAGGTTGCTCAAAGCCCCATCCAAGCTGGCCCTGAGCACTTCAAGGGATGGGCAGCCACAATTTCTCTGGCAACCTCTTGCAGTATCTCACCACCTTCACAGTAAAGTTTCCTCCTTATATCTAATCCAAACCTGCCTTCTTTCAGTTTGAAGCCATTCCCCCCTGTCCTATCAGTACATGCTCTTATAGAAAGTCCCTCTCCAGCTCTCTTGTAGCACCTTTAGGTACTGAGAGGTGCTATAAGGTCAGAGGCTTCTCTTTTCCAGGCTGAACAACCTGAACTCAGCCTATCTTCACAGGAGAGGTGCTCCAGCCCTCTGATCATCTGTCAGGCTGGAACTGTCTGAATAATAGCCAAACAAATTCCTCTCCCTGATGTAGATACAGAATTTCCAACAGGAAAACTACTGCCATGTAGTCTGAAGATAATATTTTGACTTTAACAGGATATCCAACAATTTACCAGTAACAAGGCTGCCTTGACAAAACACACTTTTGTTACATCACCAAAACTCTCTGGAAGGGGGAACTGAGAACTTTCTGGAAAGAGTTGGTAATGTTTCCACTGCATCCTGGTATAATATTAATAACTAGGAGAAGGGCATTGATCCTTAAGGATTAATGTGTGTTCACAGGTAGTTTGTTTAATAGAGGAATGCCTCAGAAATGGGAACTGTTTGCCTTGCTTAATTTCCAGGTCATTATTTATTTTGAAAGGCTCAAATAAAAATGGCTTATCTACAAAGGCAATCAGTCACTACACTTAGCTGGGCATTTTTCTTTTTTCACCACAGAATTACCATAGATTGAAACAAATATAGGTATCAGGTGACATGAATGTTAACAGACCCATAAAGAAATGCATGAACAAATAGAATACACCTGAGTGCACACCTACAGACACACTGAGGAAGATCCTTATCTGCTCTGCCTAGCCCTGTTCTTCAGACAAAAATATTTATTTGCCCACTGAAGACTTGAGAAGGGGCACCAGGCTCATGGTCAGCACATCCTCTCAGATGCAAGGATGTGCTCCTGTTCCCACTAATCCTCTCTTGCTGAGCATGTTGTGCTCTGCCCAAGTATCTACAGAAACCACAAACTGAGGACAGTGAGAACTCATGCATGGGAATGTGATCCCACTCCTTCAGCAGGCTGGCAGCTGGGGCAGACAAACCTTAGTTGCTGCTCTGGGTCAGGGATGTGAGGGGCTTAAAGCTGATCACTCACCTGTAGCTCAAGAAAGTACCCTGAACAT
The DNA here is from genome assembly GCA_034509185.1 of Euphonia xanthogaster. NCBI lineage: Eukaryota > Metazoa > Chordata > Aves > Passeriformes > Fringillidae > Euphonia > Euphonia xanthogaster. The sequence goes on along the minus strand of JAYDZK010000001.1, from coordinate 98,863,801 downwards.
CAAGCCTGTGAGGTCTCACTTTCTGACCAAATGGTTTTGGATGTAGAAGCACCTCCCATCCAAAGTCTGAGAATGTAAAGGTTTCTGCAAGAAATTACGATTTTTCTCCACCCACATTTTTCTAAAGAAAAAGTAATTTTGAAGCAAATCTGTAATACTGGATTTAGACGTGAATTTGGACCAGCCAGGGACTATTAACAGTAGCCATAAGCATGACTGCATGGAGCAACCGACAGAAGCACTGTCATAGCTCCATGATGCCTTCTCCTCTCCTCAAAATGCTAACAGCTTCCCAAGAACAGACATCTTTTTTCATTTTGTGTGGGCTACCATAAATGCTTAACCATTGAGACATATAGAAGAGCAACCTCCTGCATCATATGTATAACACATCAACACCTCTCCTTGAGTATTTTACTTTACTGATGTGTGACATGGTGTATCATCATCATGGCTGATATTTCACCAAAAAGAATACAAATCAACTCACATTCTAGTCATTGAAGCTGAGTGATTTGATTGCAACACTAAAAATGCAGGGATTGTTAAATACTTTTATTTATTAATCCAGTGGTAAAGTAACAGCCAAGCAAGTATTTCATTGTTGGCTAAGCAAGTATCATAATTTCTGGTGAATAAAAAAACCTCCTGGATTTTAGAAGGGAAACATTTGAAAAAGACAGTATAAAGCAGACTCTTCCACTCTTCCCTTGAAGAGTGTCTATTCCATGAATAACTCAGGTGAAATAAATGGGAAATCAATAAAGGTGAAATAAATGTTTTTCAAACATGAAAAAATCCTCTACTGCCTTAAAAATGCAATGTACACACTTCTTTGTAGTAATTTAAAAGCCTTCCTTAAAAAATTACCCATAGAACAAAACCAAGTGTGCCATACAATTATTTCCTATGAAATAGTAAGGTCTTATTAACCAAATTACAATGTACGAACTAAAAAGCAAACAGGGCAAGCACTTAACCTCATTAAATCTCAGGAATGACTCAGTAGTATTATGAGCAAATGAAATAAATGATGATAAATTCTCAGCAATACCACTATTAGCAAGAGGGCAGTGGCTCTTTTGCAGATTCCCAGAAAAGCTTGCATTCCTCACATTTTGTCACTGACCAGGAATGACCATCTGACCCCAGCTATGCAACAGCCACATGAGAGAAGTCCCAAATCCAGAAGAACAGCTGTTGCTTGTTGACACAGCGATCTTTAGTTGAATCAAAACTAGTGCATTGCAAATAGAGACTTTCAGTAACAATTCTGCCAATGCTTATTTTCACCTGCAGACTTCTGGATTCACGTCCCCCTTCCACGTTCCTTTCAGCAAAAGTAGACTGTTTCCTTACCACTTCAAACACTCACAGTGATGCCTTTCTTATCTCTCAACAAAACTTTTGGCTGCTCACGGCAGCCATTCCATGACACACCCCAAGGAGAGGTTACCCAGCTGCTTCAAACCTGCTTCTCCTTCCTCTCAGCCCCAGGCCATCCTACAGCTACAGGGAGCAAGCATCACACCCACAAAGGTGACAAAATTGCTGCACCGTTTCTGCAAGGCAACCACATACAGTTAAATCAGGTCAGTGAGACGTGCAGGGTCATGTGCACAACAGGTAGGTGACATCCCCTTGCAGTAAAGCACACCATACCCATGGTGGGAGCAGGGCTGACATGTCTGAAGTCACCCAATCCAAGAGTATTACCCCAAGAAATACTGCAACATTCATAGTCAGCTTCCACTTAAGAACTGAGACCAAAGCCACCACTGCATCCAGGGAAAAATCCCTATGGGATTCAGCTGGCCGTGGATCAAATGCAGGTTAAAGATTAATCTTTGCTTCTTCCTTTAGAAAACAGCTGGGCATTAGCAGCTTTCTCCTATCAGTAGCATCTCCACTGATGTGCAAAGGAACCTTAACAAAAGCCTGCTGTAAAAGGCAATTGCTTCCATCTCACATTTTATAGTCTCATACATAGCACTTCTGCTATCTTCCCTCTTCTGGAAATACAGTTCTTGTACACATCCTTAAAACAAATCAGCAGCTATTAAGACAACAAAGCAGACAAATACAAATGTACATAGAATAGCTTTTATAAAAATGTCCTGAATGCATTTTTAACCTCTTGTTAGAAATACACTGTTGGTTAAAGGAAAAAAAAAAAAAAAAGAAAAAAAGCTATACACCAGCCATCTCAAACATGCTAAAAAAATGCAGAGACACTGGTAGTTGCAAGCAAGTGCTCAAATACTCATGATTAGAAACAGCTGTAGCTCTATAGCTCAAAAAGATTTTTTTCCTAATTTCCAAAATAATTATATTTTAGTATTTTTTACTGTTCTCTTATATGACTTGAACTAATAAAATACAAGTTCTCTAACATTAAAATACATCCGTGATTGCATAATAAACAGTACTAAGAAAATAATTATTTGACATGTGATTGAGGATAAAGATTCTGTACATCTTGCAAGTTCTTTTCCTGTGGTATGTTAAATCCACAGGTACTCTACAATGATACAATCCTACAGGAATCAGTAACATCCAGAAGCCCATCTCAGAGGATGAGTTTTCAATTTATGCAAGAACTCAGGAATGCTGTAGCTCTTAACGATCAGGGCAGGAGGTGCTGCCAAAACGCATATAAATCAGGAATTCTTTACATAAATAAAATACTCTCAGGTTATTCATTTCAGTGATAAACTGCATTAACACATTAGGCTGGGAAGGGGGAGGGAAGAAGGCGAAGCATCCCCCACTCGGAAATATTCCATAGCCAGGTATTTGTTTTCTGTGCCTTCCTCACCTGCAAAGGCAAAATGTGTGTAATGGGGCGAAGAGAGAGCCAGCAAGGCCAGTGCTCCCCACTGCCTTGGCAGAGACCCTGCTCAGCTGCACAGAACTCCTCTCCTTGCAAGGCTGCTGGACACTGCTCTGCTCCTGCACGGCCATGCAGGAAGTCACAAGACAGTGACAGGACGAAGCTGCTCCAGCTGCGTTTCCAAGGCGATGCGCTCCTTGTGAACCTCCTGCAGGAGGAGAGGTGTGTTAGAACTTTGGGGATGCTCACATGCAGCACCCTGCTTCAGGAAAGGGCAGCCAGGCAGGCTCTTGCTGACCTCCCATGAAAGGGCTCCCTGCCAGTGTGGGAGCTGGGCTGGACTGCAACTCCTCCAGGGTCTGCTTCCCCCTCTGGGCAGGCTCAGAGCCCAGAGTGGGAGTGCACTTGAACCCCCCTGAGCCTCAGTGCAAAATATGCCTGAGGAGTACCCATCAAGCTTTCTGGTCTCCATTAAAACAGCAGAGCTCTGCTCTGTCAGAAAGCTTCCAGTCAGCAATATGACTTGAAGGACAAGTTCAGTTTTCTCTCTTTTGTGAACTTAGACAAACTTCTCTGTCTTTTCCTGCTGCAAAACACAGGTAACAGTACTGGCCTGCTGAAGATGGAAGCAAATAACACCTGACCCAAGGAAGGATGGCAATGTGCTCTCATTAAAAGCTTTCATCTCTGTGCTTATTTCATCTACTGTCCTATTTTGTGCTCTGATTTCAATACTGCTGGAGATGACACGGAACTGATTGCAGGGAGCTTTAGCACTGATTTTCAATGCATTCCTTACCTTCAGCTGCTGCTGGAGCTCACTGTTCAACCTGGCGAGAACAGCATTGGCTTCCTTGTTTTTTCGTATAGCGGTCTGAATAGCCCTTTTCTGCTTGGAAGACTGCCTGCCAGACAGATAAATACAAGACATTTCAATTAAGAGTCTCAGCACTGGCTGATGCCAGAAGAGCAGCCACCCATTCTGCATAACCCTCTGCACCCTGGACTATGTGTCAAAGGTACAAACTACAGATTTAAGAGAAGAAAAATGTAACAGTGAAATAAGACGCCTGAATCAGATGGAATATCTGAAACTTGTTAACCTGAATGACAGAAATATTTTAGGCTGTCTCAATTATTTCAAGATCACTGCATTCTCATTGAGCTCAAGAATGATCCCCACATAGCTGTGCTTATTGCAGTATCTTTGCATTAGCTGTTTTCAGAGACTTGTAAAATTTAAAGAGTCAGGAGGGACTAAGAGAAAATACAAAAATCATTCTATACAGAAAGAAAGGACATTGGCATGAAAAAAAATTCTGTCTCAGAGTTTTGCTGATTCTGATGTTTCTTTACTTCAAAAATTAATACTTTAATTCAAAGCAGTCATTTCCACCAAAACCATCTGACATCACAAATGGGAAGATGACTGATTGATTTCCCTCAGCTCTTTTGCTGTTAAAATAAAGGAGGTGCCTTTTTTATTTTAAGAACTTATTTTATTAATTAAGAATTTTTATTGCTTCACAGTCTGTGGTAACTGATCTGAAGGAAATTACAGCTATGCAGACAGGTATAAAAAGAGACAGCTGCAGATAAGGACCAACCTATTCAAAGCAAGAGAGATAACAGCAAAAAAGAAAGAAAATACAGAAAATACTGGCTGAATATCCAAGCCCCTTTCCAAAGAAATTATTTTAAAGTTTTACATAAGGAAACAAGAGCTCTTTAATGCCTGATTAGATCTAAAACAGATGGCCCTATTTAAATATGGTCCAGTGGCACCCAGTCCCCATTAGCTCTTCTCAACAGAGCTGATGACACTGATTTTTGCAATAGACTCTCTCTCAGCACGGCAACAGGACTTTATGCTGTTATCTTCCAGTGAACTGTCAGTTTTCTGCTTCACTATTTTCCTGCAAACTGCTCTCCATAGGCTATAAAGTAATAAATGATAGGAAAAAATAAAAGCAGAGCAATATATGTCTGTGGCCATTTTAACATTTTAGGAAAGATATAGACAAGACAGGATTGAGACGTTAACAAATGCTGTTATCTTTGAGCCACTATGGAATATGTACTCCCAAAGCACAAAATAGTACTTTAAAAGCATCCTAGGAGTCTTATTACTTATTCTAATCTCCAATTATGCAGCACAGATTCAGTCTACTGATAAACAGTCTGCCAAGAAACGCTCAATTGATTTGGGCAGCTTGATTTTGTTTCAGACTGAATCAAATGTCTTTTGCAAGGCCCTGGGTGATGGTGGGGTATCATGTTTGCACAGTGCTTCAGCTCAAGGAGATGCACAGACCCAACAGGGTTTCAAGTGCCTTTGCTTACCACTTGTACAGCCCCTTCTCCATCACTATTTAACACACATAGAGTGAAATTCCTATAAGTCAGCTGACAGCTTTGACAGCTGTATTTACAAGAGCAAACAACACACATTGTGTTTGGCCATTATCAGACAAGTGGTCTGTGGCTCGTCTCACACCAGTGACAAGCTCGTTTCCAACATGCCTCGCAATGAAAAAATATCACAAGGATATGACCAACATCAAGCATTTCATGACTCAGCTTCCCAGGCATTTATTTGGTCATATCTGTCCACATGGAGGAGCAAAATTCCAGAAGACACATCCAAGGCAGAAACACAGACCCTCACATATAAAACAACTTGTGTTAGAAATGGTTGAATAGCTAGGCTTGCTCCTCAGCCATGTCTAGCAAGTACAGAAGTAGGAGACCTTTGAAGAGGTTATCTACCTATCAAATACCACTGAGAGTCACTACAGGCTTAGTCTGCTCTTGAGAAGACTGAAGTAGATTTCAGAATCTACTGAAGATGTAGATTTCAGAATGTAGATGTAGATTTCTGATGTAGATTTCAGAATCTGTATCTTGTGAAGCATTATCAGAAACAGAACCATTAAGTGCAAAATTATACAAAGAGCAAATCCTGCTACATCAGATCCCATGCTGCACTTTGGCATGCTTGGTACAGGTTTTTACTTTTGGACTGGGAGGTGGGGCTTGACTGCTGGCAGGGAAGAAGTCACATTTATAGTGGGAGAAAGCTCAGGGGTCTCCAGCCCTTGTGCCTCTGTCCGGAGCTTCCTGCGGGCGGGTTTGGAGGGTGGTTGAGCAAGAACAACCTCCTGAAAGGAAAAAGCACAGCAACATTAAGTCAGGCCATATGTGTCCCATCATTAGCCTGGAGAATACTTGTGTCACACAAATTGCTGACAGCTGGTTAAGATTTCATAATTTAAAGACGTACAGAGCTTAATTCCAATTTGGTAATAGCCTCTCAGGTTTCTGACTTTGAAAAAGGAACAATAACTCCTGCAATCCCTTCATGAATGAAAGGGTGTTTTACCTTCATCTGGATGACAGGCTCTTCACAACTGGGTTGTTCAGCTTAGTGTGCATTGGGTGGAGGTGGAGGGAGGGGTATAAACACACGTACTAGCCCCCAGTTGACCCAAAAGCATTAAAAACAGAGCAAGATTTATTTTTGACTGTGCTCAGTTGGAAAGAATCAATAATTAATTACTTGCATCCCAACTTACTGCCTCACATGTCTGGCGTGGAGCCTCTCCCTTCTCCCCTCCTCTCATACATGAAGGAACACTGAATATAGTTTTGAAATACAAATACATTACATTATCCATGCAAAATTAACATGTTGAAGTATAAAGGCCAGCTATTTCTCTTGATAAGTTACATAAGAAAAATAGTCTGTGTTTTCTAGGTAAAGCAGAGCCTTGCATTTTTATGACTTCAGTGGTAAGAAGTGTTTTCATTATTGTAAATTAAGACCTCCTTTCTTTTGCAATGAGAAGTAGTTTTACCACCTTATAGCTGATTTTAATTATAAATATAAATGTATTCTCTTCAGTGTATTTTATTATTAGATCAATTTCACAAGGGATATAGCTATTACTGCCTCATTTCATGAATGAGAAAGCTAGGACTCAAAAAGTTGAATTGACTTGAGAGAGGTTTTTTCAGCATCAAAGACAAAACCAATGACCAAATTTCACTATCACACATTTTACTGGGCTGGATTACCTTCACTACTGTGTTTTCACCAAACGTTAATAAAATAAGGAAAAAAAATTAATGGGGAAACATTTAATGACAAAGCAATTACAAGGAAAAAAACCAACACTGTAGTAAGCAGCCTGACCCACAAGAAGAGACTTCTATGAGTGATATAAAATGTAACCAATATAAGACGATCAATCATTCATATTATAAGGATTAAAATTCTTAAAAGAATTTGAATTATAAGGAAAAAGGTTTAAACATTAAAAAACTGTTTTGTAATTACTGAAAAAAATCTAAAAATATTATCAGATGTTCTGATCAGGATGTCAGCACATCATGACTGCACAGATCTCTGGTAATGCCATGCTCTGAAATCCTCTGCACAGGCACAGCTCCCTGCTAACACACCCCACACAGCAAGGGAGGAACTTGCATATGCCTTCCACAACTATAGTGCCCAACACACAATGCCAGTCTACCTCAAACTGCCCAAACCCTACCAAATCCACAGGGTAATTCCCTCTCCCCTTTCAAATACAGTAGTGTAAGCAATGATCCAAGCAGCTCCCTTGGCAGGGGCTCCTTGGCTGGTTTCTGCTGCTGCACCAGGCTTTGCAAGGTGGTTTGGCAGTGCAACAACCACCTACCTCCCACAGCCCATAGCCTGGGGCATCACTGCATTTTAGGGAGCCAGGTGGGATGAGAGTGAGCATGAGGTAGGAGGACCACAAGGACTTCATTTCTCCAGCAGGGCTACAAAGCACAGCAAGGAAAAAGCAGGGCTAGGCTAGAAGTAGCATATGATGAGCACAAGCACAGCAAGGACACTGCCCAGAAAGCACTGTCACATGCAAAAAATGATGACACTGGATGTTTGCCTGTGCTCCATGTTACACTAAGAAGTTGTGATGGTGCTCCCTGAGCAAGGTACATCCAGCACCTGCCAAAAGTTCTTGGTTGGGCTGAGTAAACGTCTTGCAGGTGCTCTCTGGCTGCAGATGGGGCTGGAATGGGGAGGATCTGTATTTGCTCCCTATGCAAACCTGTTCTGGCTGGGGCTGGTGGATGGAGGTGGTCAGAGCATGATCAGGCCAGGGAAAATGCTCACAGCCACTGCTAAGGCCACTCCATCCCTAAGCAAGGCCCTTTGAAGTGTGCCATTTTAATTTCAGTGCTTACTTTTTACAACTGATAGGTCCATACAAAAACATATTAGAAACTGCACATCTTGAGCAAATCTCTCCTAGTCTATGCACATTTAATGGCAGATCCTGACCTCTAGCAAACAGGTGTTTACATCAAAATCAAATACTCAATAACTGAAACCAAGAAGTGCATCACAATTTGGAGGAACTACAGTAAGACAGGGCTGGAGTACAATCAAACTCTTTTTTGATTTCCCTAAGGCTCCACAAGCCCCTATTGATTTGAGATAAATGGCAAACTGTCACTCTGAAAGCACGTGCACCAATGTGTACATAAGAGGTTTCTTAATGATTCATGGGAGTCAATGTCACATATGATCACAGTTCTCCTCCAGTGTCTTGACCTCCAGAAAAGGCAAACATGTAAAAACATAACCCTAACCCTCTGTTTAATTGCTTTTAAACTTAAAACAACCACATTTGTTGATTAAGGAAAATCACTCCAGAATGGTATGATGTGTGCACATCTCACCTTTTTTGCTGAACAGTTTTCCTCGGCCTGTGCTGGGGGTCTGTTCATCTGAGGATGTAATTCAACCTCAGATGGTTGCTCTGTCTGCAACAACAAATCAGTCACTGCTACACCCAGAAAATGACTAGCAGTCACATACAATAAAGTCAATGAAAGGAAATGTTACACACAAAAGAAAAGTTACTTTAACAATTCAACAGTAGGGAAAATGGAGATCTAGGGTGACAGCTGAATGGATGACATATGTCTTTTGCAGATTTTTAATGAAACCATATTCTTGCATTTTATTGTGCTAGGGAAATGGGAGAAAAGTTTTTTAGTGAAGTTTTTTTTTTTCATTAGGAACCATGTTCCTGAATGTAAACAATCTAGTACCCAGAATTTCTTCTAGAATTACCATTATGGCCTAAATACTGTGAGAAAAACTAAGAGAATGGAAAAAAGCTAGAAAGACCTTGGATATGCCCTGTCACCTTATTATCACCTGAAACCAATGAAAATTCATAGGAGTAAGCCTCTGTCTTTGAAGTTTGTGAGGCTCGAGTGACAAAGCCGGTATCATACCAAAAATTCCAGCAAACTTACTGAAAACACAAGTCATAAAAAAGCAGACAAGTCTTCCCTCCTCCCTTCTCACATTTCAAACAGAAACCCAGCTGAAAACTTACCACCCAGATCTACACATCTGCAAAACAGAACACCTGATTCCCAAAATATCTGACTGAGAAGCAAATTAAAGCAGAGGATTAATTACTTGCTTTGCCTCTCATAAAAGTTTTTTACGCCTTTTGATTTCTTCCACCAGTTGAGGGCACAGCACCAGTGAGGGTGGCAGGATTTAGAAGTGCCTGTCCCCAGGTGCACAGCAGCAACCGTGATATTGTAAACATGGTGTGGCTGTTTTCTGTCCACAACATGTGGGCTGGCTCTCCAAGATGGGAAAGGCAGGCAGGAGCAGGAGGTTGAGGCCACTTGGCACTGACACCCAGCCTCTTCTCCTCTTTCCCAGCTTCTGCCAAGTTGGAGCCAGGCTGGCAATGGCCCCCAGGCAGCAGGGCAACCTGCCATCCTGCTCCATCCTCAAATGAGGCTCATTCCTACACAGGTGAAATCCTGTGTTTAAAACCAAGCCCAAGGCAAATCTCACACTTTTAAGGGGCCAGGATTTTAGCCATAATAACAATTTGTTGCACACCAAAGAACCTAACTCACTGTTGCCAAGAGGTTCCTGCACAGGCCCACCAAGCTCTGTAGCAGTCACAAGTTTCCAAGTGCCTAACTGTAAGTTAAATAAAAACAACAGAAAGCACTGAATCTGGTATATTTAAAAAGGAGGAACTTTTCCATAGCATTTTTATTTTTTCCATAACAGACACAATAAGAGCTGTAAGAAAGGTGCAGGGGCAATGTGGTTCTGTGGTACTGCTCTTCTCCAACCATACAGTATCAGACATGTGCATAAAGGAGGAAGTTTTGAAACCAATTTCTTTAAAACACATGTGAAATTCCTCAGAGAGGGAAGAGAGGGACTAAAAAGATTTCTCTCCCACCCTTTTTTAAGTGTGCTACATCTGCAGTGTTATCTGATGGTTAAAAAAAACCCCAAAGAGCCCCTCACACTGTAATATTTCCAGAATTTGAATATGAATATCTTATTTTTTTTTTAAATTTTAATAACTACTGGGTGCTAACATTTGAATTTCGAAAAGCTTTTTATATATTGAAAGTCTTCCTCTGTAAATGTAGATTTCTGGTCAAATAGAGTGAAATGGAAAAAAGCAATTTTTTTGTGCATCTATAAAAATGAAAGACCTTTAAAAGTCCATTGAATGCAACAGAATATTTCTTTATCAGCAAGCTGAATAGCCCATAACCTCCCTGATTTTTACACTAGCTTTTTATATATTTGAAAGAAACGAAGGCTCTAAGCACTGCTAACAGTAGCCTGGCAAAGTCCACAAGGGTTTCATGAATGATTTGGGGACAGCAAGGCTCAAATAATGAACAGAACCACACAGTAAGTCTGGACCACATACATTTGACAACCCATTCATTCATTTAGGGACAGCAAGAGTAAATCCTGCCCTTCAGAGGGATATGTAATACACACACTATAAAGTCCTCATGGTATAGCTTTGCTGCACAACACATAAAAGTGCCAGGGTACAGGAAAGAGAGCTTTTAATGACCCTTTAGTGACAGGGAGCACTAAGTACCTGCCTTAACCTAGCCAGGCAGGCAGTTTCTGGTGCTCACAGTCTTGTTAGAGTCTACACTAAACCTTGAATCAAAAGCAAGAATATATTAACTTATTCCACAGAATGGAGAGGAAAAAAAAACCTCGACCAACTCCATATTATTTGTGTATAGATAAAAAAAAAATGCAGCTTTGAAGAAACAGTTCGTTCCAACAGTGTAGAAGTAGCTGAACAAATTGGTATTCTATGATGTTGGTTTCAAATAATCAGAAAAATTGAAATCATGGTCAGATAAAGCACCTAGAGAGGAAAGAAAATTAAAAAATAAAAAACAGAACCCAAACTTTTGCAGAACCAACCTTTCTTTTTTCCTTTTTTAAAATAATCTTATTGCAGAAGAGAACTGTTTTAAACCAAAGAGAACTGGAAAGGAAAAGAAAGGGTAAACCTTGTGTTCTAGTGAAAGCAAATATAAATCACAGTGACAATGTCAAAAAGGGTAATATTTCAAAATCTGTGAGAGCAGGACATTTTTTGTGAGCCGTGTGCTGCGATGTGTCTGTCAGGGCCAGCCTGCAGCCCATGCTCAGGGCTGTGACACCTGCTGGCCATGGCTGGGTCACTGGGCTGGCCACATCTCCCTGCTGCCAGGACATGTGGATGGCAAATTTCAGCAGCCAGTGGTGCAGGGGCAGGTGAAAATAAAGAAATAACTACCTCTGACT
>JAYDZK010000001.1:98841828-98852212 GCA_034509185.1 Euphonia xanthogaster | reverse complement strand
AAAACAAAAAAATACCACCACCCCCCACAAAAAAAAAACACAAAAAAAAAAAAAAAAAAACAAAAAAAAACAAACCCAACCCTAAAAAATCCCCCAGTTCCGGGGATCAGCTCCTGCAGCATGAATAAAACGAAGTGACTGCCATGTCCCTAAAGTGCCACCTAGCGGCCCGTGGGACAGGCCACTTCCGAGCGCTTGGCACACGCACCGTGCATCACTGCAAAGGTTTGCTGGTGCAGCCGACCCAACAAAGCCCTCTCTGAAAGGCTTTGTGAATACATCTGCAAGCTGATGTGTCCCCACATGGTCCCCACACCGATTTTAAAGGAAAAGTCACTCCTGCTTTTTCTTTTGGCAGAGGGATTCTTCACAGATTTCCTTCACTGACTTGGATGTGGGGTATTTGCAGCCTGCTGGTATTGGACAGAGAGAGCCTGACTCAGCAGTACTCTGGTCCTCTAGTGGAGTACAGGGAAAAGGATGTCCTTCAGGAGCAGCTGAGGTGAATTCCCTTTAGTTCTTTATCATTTTAATACCATGCTTAGCATAGTCTGCCCACAACTCATTCAGACACATGGCAATAAATTACCTCCCTCCAATCACAGAAATGTCTTAAAATTTTCACCCAGTTATTTTCGGGTTTAAATTCTTCACCGTTGATTTATTAATTATAAATTATGCAATATGGTCTTCCAAGGGAAACTCCATTTATGGTACTGTAGAAGTGCTTTGATGGAGGTGTTTCACATCCTCAGAGTGGAGTAAACTACTGACACTGGGAATGCTGCTGTGCTATCTGGTATGGCTGGGAGCACATACAGGGTTACAGGAGATGGGAAAAGAATGTTCTAGTCTTCTGCACTGCTTATAGTGCACTGCAGAGTCTGCAGACCAGGCCTATGGGTATCTTGATTTTGGGAAGCAGGGTAAGACACCACAGGAAAGAGCAAGACAGTGTTCTTATTCCAAATCTCCTGAAGAGATTCTCTTTGCAGAGACCAATCCAGTTATACTAGCAAACAGTATCTCCTGTTTCCCTAGCACAGTCTTGACTTTTCTAGGAATAGCCATACCCTTCTCTTCTTCCAGGCAGAAGGTAGAACTGGCCAACAAAGTTTCTGTGCAATGGCCACAGATAGAGCCCAACCTGTGTCCTGTGGCCAACACTAAGCATTAGAACAAATAATTCCTCACCGTTAAGAAGAGTATTAAGAGTTGCAAATGCTCATTATTTCATGGCATGATCCCCGACCAGCCATTGATAATCTCCTCACTGCTCCATGTGACAATACTTAACAGTACCTTTCTACAAGAATTTGTAACACTCACTCAAGCACTGAGTGCTTGAAGAGCCTCAGATGAAAGACTTTCATAACTGTAAGAGAACACAGTATCTTAACAACTAGTTCTTTGCTTACATTTCCAGTTCTTTTGCTTTGCAGTGCTGGATTATGTGTAGATTACACACCCACTTTTCAAGACAATTGGTAATTGATGTTCCAGAACAGAAGATCTACACCAAGCTTTCATAATTCCTGTCACCTGACAGCCTTTTTTTAAGAGGTCAAGTCTATATATTCGATCATTGCCACAATTCAATTTCACCCACACTTATGCTCCAGGCTAACTTTACACATGGAAATAGTCCCATTGTAGTCACTGGCACTACTCACAGAAATGAAATTCTCTTTGTGCATTCATTGGAGTAGCCCATAATCATTACCTATATAGTGCCACTGCTTAGCTCTGCAAAAAAAAGTATTGAGAACAGCTTATCTGTAAGGAAAAGCAGGCTACTAAATATGCTTAACGCTCTGCATGTACCCACTGCAATCTTCTATCATCTCTGCGTAAGTTCATTTAAGAAGTACTTTGCTCCTTTCTAAACACTCATATTTTTGTGCTTAAAGCCAATTTCTGGGAAGTCGAGACATCTCAATTCCAGTTTCTGGGAGTCTCCTGCATCCCACACTGAATCATCAATTCTTTTTATTGCTTATTACAAAAACTGAAAATGGTAAAACAGAAAAAAAAAAAAACCCACAGGGATACAAATGCAACAAGCTGCCAGGGTCTTAGTGGGCTGCCTGCTTTCTCAGCACTGTGCAGCCCTGAAGTTTTGATAAGCTTTTTCTTTCCCTGAGCTATCTGAGGGCTGGTGATAAGGTTGAGGAGAAAGGCAGTAAATACAAACAAATTGCTGCAATGTTCAGCTCATTCACAAGGAAAGAATAGGACCCAGATGGAAGCATTAACAATCTGTTTTAATACTTCAACTTCCACAAAACCAGATTAACGTAAGCTAGAAAGGCATATGTGCATTCCACTAGAGATACAGGCATTGGGTTCTTAGCTTCTTTCTTTGTTGTTATGATAAATGTGAAGCCAAATTAAAAAATTGTTACAACACATTTTAATTAAGATACTCACCTTGTTCCACTCTTCCAGAAACCTCTTTAGAAAGGATTTTACAGCATCCACCAACTACTCCTCAAATTCAATTTTAACTGTGCTACTTTCCACCACTTCTTAAATCGCAATTTATTTTGTCTGGCTGTCTTAGATGTAATACATAATTTTCATGAGAGGAAGATAATCCATTTGTATTATATTAAAGTGGCAGATGGCAAAATCTTTCATGTTATAGAAGACTTTCAGTTTCATTACTGTTACATGCCTCTTCAGTACCTATTGCACGGCTTATACAACATATGTTATTCTGCAGCCAAAACCATGGAGATAATAAAAAAAACCCAACCTTTCCTTGCACAGTGGTTGTAAATGCAAGCTAAAAAGTATTCCTTTCATTAAATATAAAGTATTTATTTGGAAGAGTATAAAATTGTATAAAATTGCATGGTGCCAAAAGCAAAATATTCACTTTTTTGCGGGGGCAATTTTTATTTATGTAACAGAAAAGTTCCTTCCAGTAAAATTCAAGGTGTCCTGCCAGCACTTGAAATTTCTCATGTAATTTGACAGAATAAAGGAATGCCTGAGTATTTTCTCCAAACAACCTTGTAAGCAAGTCCAACCTCATCCTCCAGGTATCTCTGCTTTAGCCAAAGACACTGGTGTGGGGGGGACACCTGGACCACCTCCCAGCATGGAGCCTGCACGTGGCCATCCTGCTCTGGAGGCCCAGAGGTCTCAGCAGGATGGATGGGAGTCCTTCCCCACCTCTCGGCCTCAGCTTGGGCATGTGTAATTGATAGTTAAAAATCCAGCCTGAGCCACATTCGTGGCTCTCCATGGATTCAGCAGGATGTGGAGGCATGTTAGTAGAGACAACTTCTTGAAATGGGTCCCAGTTTTCACTTGCGATTCAGGATGATGAATGGCCAAAAAGCTTCAAGGAGCTATGAAGTATCAAGTAACATTTGGAGAGCAGAACATTTCATACATTAAAAAGAGTAATATCTTTGCTTTCCAACACCACCAGGGGCTGTGACTGGGCAGGGTGATCCACCCATCACCCCTTGCAGTGCTTCATTTCCAGGATTTCACCAAATCAATAACATCTAACAGTAACGATGGCCACTAAACTGACAGCTGAATTCTGAGCTCATGTAACACAGTGAGATTTTAACCTTCAGAGCTGCACTGTATTCAGGGTACTTCAATTTGATAATGTTAACAGCTGCCCAC
The DNA here is from genome assembly GCA_034509185.1 of Euphonia xanthogaster. Taxonomy (NCBI): domain Eukaryota; kingdom Metazoa; phylum Chordata; class Aves; order Passeriformes; family Fringillidae; genus Euphonia; species Euphonia xanthogaster. Next base: position 98,848,564 of record JAYDZK010000001.1, on the reverse strand, counting down.
CTACTCTACTTCACTTGAATGCTTTGCCTTCACCCATAATTTTTTCAGTGCCTGCCAAAACTGCCAGCATGGAATCAGTGGGAAAAACACATCCCAAGGTCTCCAGAAATAAAAGTGCAGCACAAACCACTGTGAATTTACAAAACCAACAGGCTTAAAATTGTGGCTCTGGGAAAAGAGACCAGGAACATCAGTTTTTTCAGCCAAGATACACAGAGTTTTCTTCCAGTCCCACTGTTTTCAAATTCCCTTATACAGCACAAGCAGGATTGAAGATACGCCTTCATTGTTGGACAGGAAGGTACTGAAATACAGTAATTTAAATACAGGAACATTGATCTAACTGGGCAACATTGCAGATAGTTAGCTGATGTTGGCTAAAATCCTAAAGTTATATTTGCTTTTCGGTGTTCATCCATAATTCCTATTAACATAAATATGTTACGAAATCTCCCAGAGAAAGCAGCTGTGGTAAATGACTTCTGTAGGCTTAAAAGCCAACAGTAATAAAATATTATTTTGTTTTCCATTAAAAAAATAACAGGGGCTTATATGAAGTGTGCATACATGTTTGGCTCCAGCGGAATGTTATTCATAAGCACCCAAAGTTATTTTCTATCTGAAATCTGTGTCACTGCAAATCAGCTGCATAGCTATTGCCTTCCTACCTGCACCTCCATGTTACTCCAATTTTCTCTGCACAGCCCTGGATCTGCACAACAGTTTTGGGGCCACCTTTATGCCATTTCTCCTTCATGAGTTAAGTTTACTATCAAGTTAGGAACACACTATGAGGAAAACTTACCCAAGCTGCTAAACTCCATTCTCTACAAGCCCAGAAAAAAACCCACAGTTGTTATCTCCAAAAGCTGCAGGTTATCTGTTCTATATACTACAGCATGGCATGGGAAATAAGCAGAGGTAAGGCACTACCAGTATCCTAAGTCTACAACAGCTTGTAGGATATGAAATATTTATGGCAAATAAAGTTGGGAAACCGATATGGATAAAATTATCCTTAAATCCAAGAAGCTACTGCAGACTTGCTAAATGTGAGATGTGCTACTAGAGATCACAGAAGGTGTCAGTGAAATTACACACAGCCTTAAGCACAAAAGGAAAATATTTCAAAAAAACATATCCAAAAAAAACCCTCTCATCTATGTGTAAGTGCTTTTCCATACATAATCTTTCCAAGAACTCTTTACAAAATTGAGGCAAAACTTGAATGACTTTTAATAGGAAAGCAATATGAATTGATGAATCTAATAAAAGAGTTCATTCTGCAATTCACAATGTCTTACTGTAAACATCAATTCAAAACAGCTTGGGGTGCAGAGAGCTATGGGCTGGAATTTGGGTTAAAAGATCGTGAACTGAAGATAATGAGGTATCCACACTATTTAAACTGGCCTTTTGTCCATCTTTATTTATTCAGGTTATGTACAGTCACCATAGGGACCTCAGATAAAAGCATCACTACATCAGAGAAGTGTCTGGTGAAAGCTCTGAGGAAACCTTAAGCACAGCTAATGGACTGATACAAAGTCAATAAAATGCTGACTTTGGCAATGGAGACACATCCTGAGAAGGAACTACCATAGCCTTTTAGAGGCCATCAAGAAAAAAGAAACACAGAGTTAAATCCACAAGCTCAAAAAGCTGTCGTAAAAGTAAAAAGAGATGCAGCCACCACCTGTAAAGGTGTCTGCCCAGCAGAGGTGTGGAATAGCATGGGCTGGCAGTGGCAAGCTGAGCAGAGGAGCCAGTGCTGCTGCTATTTGCCAAAAACTGGCCAGATCCTCACAGCATCCTCAAGCCTGCCACAATAATCCTGTGCATCCCCTGAGCTGTGAAGTCAAGGCCACTACAGCATCAGCTGTATCACCTTGTGCTCTGCTCACCCAGTGACACAATCCTTGTCCCTTGTAATACAGCTGGACTATGGAAGCAGAGTTGGATGTGGACATAATGTAGGAAGTTTGTGATATGAGTAGAGATGTTAAGCACACTCTGAATAACCAGTGATTCAGTAACTCAACAAGGTTGAGTATCTTGGAGGTTCTGATAGGAAAAATAATGTTTTCCTAAAGGCTGAAATAAATTCTACTAAAAAGCACTGTAACATAGGAGCAAAGTCAAGGTGCCATTTCTATATTCTGGACTTGTGATCCACTGAAATGTAACACCTACCCCTGGGCACCTCTCTTTTATGCACTTGGATCTTTACATCCCATGAACCCTTTAATCTCACTCTGAAGAGCCAACTGGCTCAATCTGCTTCTCAGTCATCCATAGAAAACCATAGACCTCCGAAAGAAATTACTTCCCTCTCCTCCTCCATCAACTGATTTCCAAAGCTGAGCCAAAATAATCATATAATGAGCATATTTTAAGGTGCACAGCCACCTGAAATATGCAGGGTTTGTTTCACTTCCAAGCTACATTTGTCATTAATAGTGCTCAACTGCAGGAGTACACTAAAGTATGATTTTCAATAACATTGTTGAAAAATAAGTTAAAACAGAAATTTAAGGAGAGTTTGGTAAATTTTAAAATAAGAAAAAGCTGAATATGAAGAAAAGCCTCATGGCTTTTCTTCAGGTCTTGATCCTGTCTCAGCTTTGAAAGCAGATCCCTTCCTCCAGCTTCTCTGTGCTCTTTAAATCAAGGGCCCCACTGGACTATGGCAATCCATATGCTCACTATTGCTTACATGATATTTGCAAAGGTCAGCTCAGCTGAATTATGACCCCATCACACATACTTCCCTACTCTCTGTTACCTTTATCACAGAAAGGCATGCTTGGGGGAAAAAATAAACAATGTGATGAGCATGAAGTGTATTATGTTTTCAAGAACTGGTTTTAGATGCAGTTTTGAGAGACATGAGTACAATAGTATTTTGATGTTTGATTTAATATCTTTAAATAGTATCAGAAATAAATTAAGTACATGTAAGCGATGCATGTTAGCAAAGCATCAGCTGCATAGTCATTACTGAGAAGACAGAGAAACCACTCTTTTCCTTTTCCTTTTAGAAACCAGACCTTTCTAATGGAGAGGACTGGATCAAAAATTCCACATGAGAATCATCTTGTGTTTATCATTTTAGGACGGTCCTGTATTCTGCATGTCCCGATGTAGGATAAGCACTTGGTTCACTATTTGTTTAGGAAGCTGCTGGACATGCATAAACAAATTAAGTTGTCACTCCCCTGCTAAGGAAACACAACCTGATCACAGGACAAGAAAATGGACAATTAACAGAACCTTGCTTGAAACCAATGGTTTTGTTCTCTGAGAACAGGATTTGCTGTCTTTAGTGCTTTTCCCAATGGCAGCAAGAGGGCTTGCACTGCACCATGGGAAGCTGCAGCAGTGGCAGGAGGGCTCTCATAGGTTGCAGCAGCAACTGCTGCAGGCACATGGCTGGGAGGTAGGGAGCTGTGCTGTGGGATCTGGGATTGGGAGGTAGGGAGCTGTGCTGTGGGATCTGGGATTGGGAGGTAGGGAGCTGTGCTGTGGAATCTGGGGAAGCCAGAGGGAAAGACTGGACTGCTCTGCTCTCTCTTTGTTTCAGACAAAGCAGGGATGTGGTGGGAGCACTAAGGGGTGTGTGCTGTAGCAGCATGGCTAATGCCATCCTGACTGGGGAAACATGCAAACTCAAACCAGAGTGTTCTAAAGTCCTCAAAGCAGAAACTACATTCAGTCCTAGTAAGGGATGGGGAGAAGGAGAGCACAACAAGCTGCTGATGGAGCTGTGGGTGGCAACAAGCCTTTAATCATTTCTATCATAAGCACTGTGCAGTAAGAGGTGTTCAACAGCACACTCTTAAGGGTATATCCACAGCTCAAGCGATGACCATTATGGCCTAGGGAAGGTATCTCACCAGCTTTTGGTATGTAAGGACTGTCAGCTCCCCAGTGGCTTTGTTTCCTATCATACACTTCATCTAAAGGAGTAATACATGAAGCATATTGTGCCAAGGACTTCAGACAGCCAACAGCACAGAAAAATATTGTGATCCTCCATGATTTCCTGAAAGGCAAATAATTACCTTGATGCAGACATGCATGATTTTGTCAATTTGTGTTGTGCTGTAGTTGTGTCATGCTCTAAAAAAAAAACAAACCCAAAACTCACCCAAAATGCAAAATAAAAGCACACCACTAATGTTTTGAAACTTAACAACATAACTTACATGGCATTTGCTTCCTTTCAGCATTATTTTTTTAAGCCCATGGGTGCAACACACAGTTCCATGCCACAGTTCCCTTAGCAGATGCTCTCAGTGTTTTTGAAGCTCAGGAAGCAAATAGCAATAGCAGGTATCAAGCCCATGCCTTCAGGCATGAAACTCATTTTAGGAGACTAACTTTGCTAGCCTTTCATTTACAGTTAGGTAAATAAAAGTTAGCGGGTGTATGTAAGCTCCACTGCAAAGAGGTTTAATTAGTCCATAATTTGGCACTACAACAGACTGGCCAGACAGACACAGGAAGGAGGACATGGAACTGCAAACTGCAGATTTTCATTAACTTGGAAGCAGGAACAACTGCCATGTCCAACTGGTGCTAACCACTGCAATGGTAACATAAATAAACAAGTAACACACAGCAAAGAATGAAAGCTTTGTCCATACCTGAGATACAGAAGGTCGAGGGGGTAGTGCAGGTGGTGGTGGGGGCAGCCAGCCAGACCTCACAGCTGAACAGCAGGAAAAGAAGAAGATGATGATAAAAAACCTCATCCAAACCAAACTACTGTAATTTAATTCCAAATAAACCCAGAATTCCCAGGATAAATGGAAATTCCTCCTAGTGAAGAGGCAGTATATAAGATTTAATAACAAAGCCCAAACTTGATCTTTATTGAGCAAAAGCTTGTTTGAAATAACCTTATGAGTAGTGAATGAGTAGTGATTTAATTGCTGTAAACCCCCAAATGTTACAATAAAAAGCAGAGAAAGGAGCCAGTCAGCCACAAAACCTGTAGGTAAAGCAGTCCAATTCCAGTTAAAGAAACCCAGAAACAGGGTCCACTTGTTCTTTGGACTTTGCTCTTTGTCATTAAAAATATTGCCCTTCTTAAAAGTGACACTTTAGCACCCAATGTAGACACTAGCATTCACTTTGGATAAAACACACTCCCTGATAGAGTACAGCCTTAAAAAGAAAACGCCATGGAATTCATAGCACAAAAGCCTAAATCAACCAAAAAGAAATCCATTTATTTGGTTTTATATTTTGTATTTGCATGCTATTACTCCATAGAGGTATGTCAGAGGGAGGAGGAAGATAAATCCTAACAGTTTTATCAAGCCCCTGTAAGACAACATAATGTCAGCTTTGAGTTTGAGCCAGCAAAAGGGAGGGTAATCATCATGTAGGTGCAACGCTGTAATTTTTAGTTTCCTTAAAATACCTAAAACCCATTTGGGACAAAACTACAGGATAGATGACAGCTTCCAAAGGCAACTGTGAGGAGGCAGAGAGAGGACTAGGCTGGCACAGGGACATCAACCAGGACTAACTGGGTTACCCTCCCCAAGCTCCTGTTGCACTGAATGCTCAGCACTTGCTCTGGCAAAGACACCAGACAGTCCATCTTGCACTGGTGTATTTTTGTGCAACAAAAAACCTCCAACAGTATTCAACTTGGAAATGCTCTTTACCACAATAATGCTAAGCAATCAATTACATTTATACACTTTCTATTTCCATACATATTTTAAAAAGACCACAGAGACCATTAAGAGCTGTCTTATAGCTTAGCCATTTACATATTTTATACACCAAATCTAAAAATGCCTATGTGGTTGAAAATAATAAGAAAAAAGATACTAACCATTACAGATAATTGTGACATGAGAGCAAAACTCTGTGTGAAAACATTGAGAACAGTCATATTGATTATTTACAGCTCCAGAGACTTATAATACACTGGTGGGATTTTTCCATTTTCTGCTTCATCATCTCCTGTATCTTATAAAATGAAGCCTAATATGGCACACAATACCAAAGAGAAAGTTAACAACTAAACCAGAAGTTATGCTAGGGAGCCACTAACACACCTACAGGTGTAAGAGATATTTGAAAAAACAGTCATCAGGATCTTTCTCTTGCATTTAATTAGTTCTGTTTACAAGACCATTGCAATAATAGCATGATGTGGTAAGTACACTCTCCATCTTTCCCATGCAACTGATCTTTAGAAAGGAAGAAACTTTCCTTTCCTTTAATCTGAACTTCAGGTTATTACTTCATTTATTTGGGCACTGGCAGTGGCTTTGGCTTGTGACAGTATTTGAAAACAACACCCAGCTCAGACACTACATGCTGGAAAAACATCTCCTGAAGTCATCGGACATACTGTGAAACTCCATGAGTCTTTTGGGATTTGGCCCACAAAATTCCAAAGGGAAAAGTAATTGTTCCATAAAATAGTGCAATGAAAAAAACCACATCATCACACAAAAAAAGCCACCACACAAAAGCTACTTCTGCTTTCAAAATGCAACATATATGAATCTAGCATTAAAGAAGTTAGATGCTTACAACATGTGCATTTGACCCAGTTTCCTCTTTTTAATCCTAAAAATTCTAGCTTAAGCTATTCATGAAATATTCATAGAATTCCTGCTGTTGCAGAAGATCTTTAGCCTGTTGTTAGAGGGAAATCATGCTTATGTGAGCACAATTACTAGCAAAACTTAGCTGACTTTGGAGG
>JAYDZK010000001.1:98771244-98841821 GCA_034509185.1 Euphonia xanthogaster | reverse complement strand
CTCTTCCGATCTAAAAAAGCTCCAGGCTTCAGCCTTCTCTGGTGTTACTATTCTGAAAGAGGGCAGTAAGAACAGACACTCGTGGGTTTTTATGTGCTTTGGCAGGTGACTTGTACTCTCCAGCTATTCCAGAATAGCCTGGAATAGGGCTCTTCTTTCCTTCCTGGGACAGTGCCCAGCACAGATCAGCTCTTGCTGTCAGAGATGGCAGCACCACTTACCTCAGAGCAAACACAAATACAGAGGAAGGTCTGTTTCCAAAATAAAAGCAAGTACCCTGGGGCTGAGCAGCAAACAGACAAACACAAATGTCATGCTTCCAAGTGCACACCTCAAGAGATTGGAGAAGCTGATGTCCCTGATCTTTTCACCCTGTGCAGAAGCCCAGGGAGCTGGATGGGCCTTGCACAGGTCCTCTTGATATTGAGCGACTTGCTGGCATTCAAACCAGGCTGAGCCACAGAATCCTGGAACAGTCTGGGCTGGAAGGGACCTTGGAGATCAGCTCAATCCAACCACCCTGTCACGAACAGGGACATTTTCCCCTAGACCAGACTGCTCAAAGCCCCATCATAAAAGGCAAATCCTACAGAGAGCACTGTGGAAAGCCCATGCAGGTACCAGTAAAATACATTTAAGTATCCATATCACATGTATTCTGACAGCATTTTCATGCACTAATCACTCCCACAAAGATAAGTGTTCTCAGTTCAAGAATCATGGCTCTTTACTCAGCATGTTTACATTTTAAGATGGATTATCTGCATGGAAACTTTCCAAGACCACTCTTCTGCCCTATTTTGGCAACCACGAAGGTCTGATAGTACTAACATGACACCACACCAGATTAAAAAACAGGTTTTCCAATCTGAAGGTAGATTAATATTTTAAAACAAACAGCAGGCTGCAATTGTATACCCTGAGAACTGGTCATGCCACCTTATCTGACCACTCTGCCTCCAGCCTCCCTAGCAGACACAACACTCAACTCTTAATCATATTATCTGTGGCAGTGAAAAATGACAATCCTAGCAACGACTCAGATAGCTCCTTTACTTATTTGGTGTAGGAAGAGAAGATGAAGGAAAAATAGAAGTTGTAACAGCCTCCACAAACCTATGGAAGTAAGTCTTTAAGTCACCAGATACAGCAGCAGTGGAGAATCCCAAACTAGGATGAATGAGTCTGGGCCCATGGGATCCTTCAGAGCAATATAAGAGCAAGATGCTGTACTTCTCTTACCCAATGACAGTCACTTAAGCTCTTGGTTTTCAGTATTGAAGAAAAAACTGCCATAATACACTGAGCTTCTGGATGCCTGCTATTTTTGAAAATTAATATTGGAACAGCAGCATATAAAACTACATTTCCTGAAATATTTCCATGTCAGATATTTACTATTCATTCCCCACATGTGGATGACATCTTGGTTTTAGATGTCTATCACCTTAGCTTGAATATCACCTCAGACAAGTTAAACTTTGGGTGGAAAAAATGTGCACCCTCATTCCCATCTGAATTGAATACATATGTAAGCAGTCTCCTGAAAGAAGGGAAGGGTGCTTTTCCAGGGTCAGGGGCCATTTTGTACCTTGCAGACCAAACTGAAACAAGATCCTGTCTAGGATCAAGACTGACCTCATCTCAAGTCAAAAGAGTGTCTGGCTGATGTATTTGGCATTTTTCAAGTGGATGCTACAGTACTGTTGAATCAAAGGAAAGGCTGGTTGCATGGTAGATTTCCATCAGTTTATGCTGCTTCAGAGTCCTGAGCTCCCAGAGCAGGTCTAATGAAACACCAACCTATTAATTCTATCAGGAAGTAAAGGGAGTAAGATACTGCAATCAGCTCAAAAAGATAAGCTAACAGAATAAATTATTCTTCTACTACTATTCTATTCCCAACTACCTAAGGCTTTGGTTCCTCAGGAAAGCCAGCATTTTCACCCTTCCACTGCTCTGGAGAGGTTTTTGAGATACTTTTCCTACTTCTGTTGCCAAAGGCAGAGCACAGAGAAGTTCTGTGTCTAAGTTGGTTTCTGTTTACCTCCTTCTTACTGAACTTCTGTTCTTGTTCAGTGAAATTAGTACTTGGTTATCCCCTAACACTGACACCATTCTTTGCACAAATTCATTAATTTACATTCCTGACAGCAGCATTAGTAAGTGATTGTGAAATAACCATTTCTCAAGAGATCTGATTTATTAATTCTCACTGCTATGTCTATAAAGAAAAACCAGACCAAAAAACCCAAACAAAAAAAAAAACTGTAAAGCTGTAGCCAGGAATATAAATTTAATAAAGGATTATAGTAAGGTGGTTGCGAAATACCACTTATCCAGGGATCTGTTTCAAGAATTCTTGCTAATGTCTCCTCAGAACGTAATAGCATTGCAAAAAAAAAAAACAAAAAACCAACCATTTTAGACTCCTGACATTAACTTTGTAACCAGGTTTGTAGAAATGCTGTAGAAAGCACTGCCAGTGGCAGAATGACCTCTCTTCTGACAGTTAGTTTTGGGAACCTGCTCAGCTGGCAGTTTCTTGTGTCACAGCAAATGATGCACACACCTGATGTTAGAGACACACACTCTTGTTACAGGTCTGTTTCATGTGCTAACCATACCTTAAGTGAGTGGAAAATTATCCATGTACTTTCCAAGTAATCAGGAAGAGATATAGCCAGGCCTTAAGTAATTAATGTTTTTGCACTATGAACTCACAGGTGTGACCATTTAGGACATTGTGTGCTAATGTATCTGATGGGTCACTTCCAAATCAAACAAGCAAAATATTTTTTTGTAAATATTCTGAAATTCTGTAAATATTCTGGAATTATTTAAAACAGATTTTTTTAAAACATCTATTTTCTGGTTAATGTCATATATCCACAACATCTGTATTTTTACCTCCCTGTCCCTCATTTTCCTTAAACCATTTAATTTTCTAGTTACTGTTTTCTCTACCTTTCCCTTTTCTGCGTGTTTCTATCTGGGGACTGTTTCTCCCTCCTCCCTTTGCCCTCAAACAAAACTATCCAAGCTTTTGCTCTTTCTCACTTCACATTTAGCTTCGTTCTCCACCCACAGGGAGGCACAGTCCCTCCACCTACCTCCTACAGATCCATATTGCCAGAGCTTCTCCCTTCTGGAGACCTGGGGGGTAGAGCTGGAGGTTCCAGCACTGGCCATCTGTGACCACTTCCAACATGGACACACTCAGAACAAGCACATGAGAGCCAGGAAGAGCAGGGAGCTGCCAGGGATCACCCCTCTGGTCCCTGCTGCAGCTCACACACTTCTTGGGGACTTCTCCAGGGTCTTCCCTACAAGGGAGGCACCTTGACCCCTGTTCCACATGAGACACAGCAGATCCTATCTTGTTGAACCTATAAAGCTGTTCCATAATGGATGAGCATTTTTTCACAGAACAGAGTAACCCCCCTGGGATCATGAGAAAGGTCAGTGGGGCTGGTAGGGCTAGTCAAGAACATTTCAACCTTCACAATTTTCTGTAGAAGAGTTTTTGGATTAAAATATAATTTTTAACAACCTGCAACAGGATAAAAATAGACTGCAAATCATTCCTCAATCCCTGAAAGAGCTATGCTTAGATAAACAGGAAAATAAAATTTTTTTAAAGTTCAATTCATTCACATAAATTGTAAAAATAGCAGCTACACTTGAAAGGCTGGTAAGAATCACCCCAGTAAAGTACTGTCCAGACTCAGCCCTTAGAGATATACATAAAAATCTAAAAATGCAAAAATACTTTACCCCATCAGAATCCTATAATGTAATAACTATTCATCCATATATGTCCTCACTATTTTCTCCATTTTATTTAACCTTAATTATGTTCTTGTCCAGTTGGGCAAAGAAGATACACAGTTGTAAACATATACATCCTTCATAAGAAATTCTAAAAGGCTGACAGGCACAAAACTCTCCCATTCAAATCAGAAGGAAGATATGAATATTTTATTCAGAATAAGCTCAGTTAAGTAATCAAATATATTCTGAAAGGGAGCAGGACTAGAAAGAACCAACAGCTCCAGTACCAGATCAGGGGCTGAGTCCCAAAAAAAAAAATTATTTTCTGATTCAAGAAAGTATTTTTGCAGCACTTATTTTTAAAATGTATTTCATAGAAAAAAATACAAACAGCAGCTCAATTTTCTATTCTCTGTGCTCTATGTGTAAGACACTTTTAATTTGTCACAACTCTTACAACCAGTCACTCATGTGACTCTACACTTCTCACTTGATGAAGCTTGCAATATTAGAGCTCTTGTGCACTATGCAAATAATAATTTGTGAAATGTCATATTTGGTGAGGGTATTTGCCATTATCTTTTCTCTCAAATAAAAGCCCTTATAAATAAAAGTAAATTTTCATCTTCCTAATTTAATGTTTAATGGTCTGACTAATAAGCACAACACAGTAAAATGCAAGACAGTACAGTATTACAGCACAAACAAAATCCCAAGAAAATAGCTGGATTTTACTAAATCAAGACTAATGTAAGAGCAACGAGAGGAGAGAGTCCTGAAAATTAATTACTTAATTAAATTCAGCCTTTAAAAAAAGAACATTACTTTTCTAAGTTCCCCCTTGTCACTTTGGCTTTCAAATAAAATTTTTAAGAAATCTGTACTTTTGGTAATACAAAAACATAACTGCACCACCCATTAATAGCTTGTCTTTAGCAACTACTTCTTTCAGACAGCTAACCTCAATGGGCACAGACATTTCCTAGCAAATACAATTAAGGATAAAAGAATACAGAAGATAATACAGTAATCATGCTTATCTAGGCTAAGTTTTGCAGGGTTTTTTGTATTCAGTTTCACATACACAAAAAGGAAAGACACTTGCATTTGGCTCACTAAGCTAAAAATACAATCTAGCTGAAAAGATATTCCTGAAAACAACTGGGACAACGGTATTATGGTTACTGTTTGGGCTTGTTTGTATCAAAACATCTATGACACCACAGCAACAATAATTTTAATTCTCAAAATCCTCTTTCCTACGCAGTTATGAACTGTTTCATTTGACATGTAGACTTAAAATCATTCAGGAATACAAAGAATTTGACTTAGGCAAATATAAAAAAGCTAAGATATCTCAATATACATTTAACTATTCACAAATCTCCACACTTGGCAAACAAAGCCTGCCAAGTCTGTAAGCTCAAGGAAAGGATAGGCTAATTGAATGGAAGTCTGATGAAGTAAAGAAGAAATGAAAAGTCTTCTTCAAAGGTATGAAAAAGAGGGTAAAACGTGATGCTGAACAGTCTTCCTCTAGCACTAATGAAAATGAGAGGGTGCAGGAAGGCAATTGTACTGATAGAGTCTTAATGAAACAAGTACCACTTCAAACTGCTTGGGAAACACATATGTGAAGGAATACAGGAGTGATGTGAGGACACACTTACATCACTGATGGGAATGCTGATGCACACCAATAAATTCTACTCCCTTGTTCCTTTCCTGTGAACACCAAATTAGAACAAGCAGGACATTTACTTGTCTGCCATCACTAGCCCAGCAATGCTAAGTACAGTTTACAGATCTGACTGTAGTCAGGAAAACATAATTTGTGACAGAAAATACTGCACTTGAAATAAAATGCCTGCTGTGTTTCAACCTGATCAAGTGTGGAACTTAGCACCTCACCTTTTAAAAGGGAGAAAATCCCCCAAAATACTAGCCCCTTGTTGCTGGCTGAAACCAGCACCCCAGAAACAGAGAATCCAAGCTACAGTGAGTGTTTCCTTAGAAGCCTATGTAAAAAATGGTGCCTGCATTCCACGTGATCTTCACCACAGGGACAGCCACAGCAGGAGGTGAGTTTCCAAAGCAAGCGAGTGCTGAAAAGCTCCAGTCAAAAATTCATTTGTAAATAGTTATATGGCTGTTTTGTTCAATCTGCTTCCAGATAACACAAAACTACACTGTTTATGACAAGCTTGTCATTTCATCAAAGCAAATTCTCTTTTTCTAACAAGTATCCTTTGTTCAACAGAACTGTTAATTAAAAGTAGTTATGTGACTCAGAAATGAAACTAAATGGGAAGTAGAACGTATTTCAGAGGGAACTGTATGAATCTCAACTCCGACTGTTGCCACTGCCCAGAAGTAAATTCATTATTGGCTGTCATAGGTAGCAAACAGAACTGAAAAAAACATCAGAAGACAATGGATGCATTTTCAGGTTTTAACACTCAAACTGAGACTTGTCCCAGCCCCGGAGTCCCCCCAAGGCAGACTCTAGCTTACTGCTGCTGTTGAGGCTAGAAGGTGGCTGGAGCTCTGCTGCAGGATCTCTGGGCTCTGAGCTGCCCCAGTTTTGGCCCCCTCAATACCCAGGTCTTACTCTGGGAGCTCTTGGCTTGTATCTGACTAGAGACTGGGCTAGGGGAGAAATGAAGAGGTAAACTAGGTCATGTATGCATTTAAAATGACATTTTTGTTTCTACTTAAAACCTGCTGTTGTCCTTCCAGGAATGCATAAACTCTAGCCAAGTATTTTCTTAACATGAACACAGGCCAAATGCCAGAGATTACACATTCAACAAAGAGCAATACATCGAGAATGTAGCAGCACAGGATTTTTCTCAGATGCTAACATAAAGACTACATGAATAAAAACAAAAACAGAAGAGATTTCTGTCTCTTAACAGAAATTCATTTGGATATTTCAGAAAGGGGTGCTTTTCAGTAAGTTCTCATGCTTTTTTATGTCTGTCCTGGGTAACACTCGCTGCAGCAACCCAGAAAAGTGCAGTTTTGAAGTCTGACTGAAGGTGCCTTCTTCCAGTCCAGTTACCTCCCAATGCAACAATTTTAAAGCACATTTTTATACGGCTAATCCATTGCTGGACATCCCAGCCATCACAGATAAATATTCTGTGTGTATACTGGCCAGGAGAAAGGCATAATAAGATGATGACAAACATGATATAGCAGCAGTAAGAAAGAACAAAAAACAATCAAAAAAATCCAGTGCCCACAACAGGGATTCACCACAGTCTTTAACTGAATTTGCTTGAAGTATTTTTCTTTTTCTGCCCTTTAAAATGGAAATAAACAAACAAATACTTTAAAGTACAGATGGTTTTACAATTAAAGAAACGATACCTATAGATCAACATGACCTATGTGGAACTGAAAACAAAACTCAGTACTAATGAGCATTCCTTTGTGGGTCTGGAAGCAGATTATCCACCAATCCCCCTAACTACAACTATTTCTGAGCTAGAATTAGTAGAACAAAAACTAATGCACTAAAACAGGATTATTCTAGTCATGCTGGATATACATAGAAGCATAGAATACCCTAAGTTGGAAAAGACCCACCAGGATAATCAAATCCAACTCCTGGCCCTGCAACAGGACACCCCAACAGTCACACCATGTGCCTGAGAGCATTGTCCACATGCTTCTCGAACTCAGGCTTGGTGCTGTGACCACTTCCCTGGGGAGCCTGCTCCGGTGCCCAACCACCCTCTGGGTGAAGAACCTTCTCCTGATATCCAACCTAAATCTACCCTGACACAACTCCAGGCCATTCCCTCGGGTCCTGTCACTGTCACCACGGAGAGAAGATCAGTGCCTGCCCCTCCACTTCCCCTCACAAGGAAGTTGCAAACTGCAACGACGCCTCCCCTCAGTCTCCTCTTCTCCAGGCTGGACAGACCAAGCCACCTCAGCTGGTCCTCTTATGGCTTCACCTCCAGAACCTTCATCATCCATCATCTTTGCAGCCCTCCTTTGAACATTTTCTAATGGCTTAAATGTCTTTTTTATATTTTAGTACTCAAAACTGCACAGTTTGTTAACTTCCCCAAAAGAAATCGCTTTGTGACTTTCAAAATTAACTATTTAATTAACATCCAAAACAAGATGTTTATTTTTATTCACAGAATGACTTCTTCTTCAAGAATTTGCAGTCTTCTTTCATTTGTGTTCCAAGTGAAATTTAAACCCAAGTTTATTTCCTTCCAATTTCCTTCCAGTTATACTTGTTATCTGGATTCCAAGAAGATTTGCTGCAGTAGAAAATGTGCACTTGGCTCTGTTTGTGGTTTTATTTTGATGTATAACAAAATCAAAATTAGAGGCACCAGACCCCTCAACAGGAACAAAGAAAATAAAGAATTATTCCTCTGTGTAAGGCAAAAAAAAAAAAAAATTATTCCTATTGAGTTTCAGGGATCAGCACACATAGCAGGACTCTTGAATTCCCTCTAGCGTTTGCACAAAAAAGTCCCATATAGCAAGAGGTAAAACTGTTTTCTACTCCAAGAACCACATTAGAGAGCCCAGTTAAACATTCCTTGACACAGTCAAACCTTGGCTTTCTTCTGAAGCATAAGCATGACTGTGCTTAAGCTGGTCCTTGAGTCAGATGATTGGTGTGCAGCACACAAACCTCTGCTTCAAGGACACTGCTGAAGCACAGCCATGCTGGGTGACTGCTGCCCTGAACAAGCAGCTCCTCTTCCCACTTCAAGGCAAGAGGCACACTCAAAGGGTAATGTGCTGAAAAGCCATTTTCTTTCAGTTCATCCCAGCTGCTAGTCTACATTTTCTTTCTCTCCCCTCAACATGCATCCATGTCAAAAGAAATTACCCTTTTTTAAATTCAGAGCGGCTTCTGATTGTTCTCACGCATATGTTAAGACTTTAACATCAAAAATGTTTGCTTTCTTTCTCCCAGTTTAAACATTAAAGGTTTTCTTCCTGCTTCTGAACTACAAAAAATAAATAGTAATAAAAATCAATTATACTCTAGTTACTGATGAGAGTTGTCTAAACAGCCAGACTAGTTATAAACAGTCAGTGATGACAGACTACCATATGTTAAGCTTCCCATTACTGTGCCAGAAAACATTATAATCACCTTAATTATAGAAACAGTGATTTTTCCCCCCAGTGGCGACGTAACACAAGCAAGTGCACAAGCAGAACTCCTGTTCTGCAGTGCACTACTGTCTGCAGCAAAGGCCAGCATATGCACATACTGCCAAGCACTTCTGCAAACAGATCAAGTTGCCAAGCACATGGCTAACCTGAATGGTCTCAGAAGGAGCAAAGAAAGCAAACTTTACCTTGTGTGTTTTGCTGAAATATTTTGTTCAGATCCAAAGAGGAAGCTCTGGAATGTGATTTTTGTGGCCTTGGAGGTGGAGTAGGGGGCTCTTCTCCCTTTTTCATGGCATCTTCTATTGATGTGCTAGAATAAGACCTAAGGAAAAACAGGTTGGGTAAAAACAGAAAACATTTTATTCCAAAATTAATTTTAAACAACTGTAGTGAATAGTACCTAAAATAACACTGACCAGAAGTCAGGTTCATGGTGGAAATTCCTTGCCCTAATGACTAAGAGCTCCCTCTTATAACAACACAGATTTACTTGACAACAGAGGAACCTAAGCATGTGGAGAAAGGAATGAGTCATGAGGGCTAGTATTTTTTAAGGCTTTTTGTAACACAGCTTGAGGCCTTCTTATGTAACTTTGCCAGCAGGATAATTGTAGCAACTATTCTGAATAAACCAAAGTAAAATTCCCCACATACACCCCCTTGGAGTTTCTGTTGCCTTTCCCAACTGCCAGGATAGTGTTTATATGGGTATAGATTCAACCTATCTCTTGCAAGTATGTATTTTGCAATTTGTGATATTCTCACAAGTAGAATAAATTTTTAACTATTAGAATAAATTTTCCATAGGAAACAGCCACCAAATTGCACAAAATCCAGAAAAACTGAATGGCTCCAAAGTGACTACAACTGGTCAAATACATGGCTCAGTACCTCTTTCCAGGTCCTCCCACAGCACATTAATCCCAATGTGGTGGGATGAATTTGCTAAGAATTTTGATTTTTCCAAATACTGTTCAATTTTTTCAGCTGTTGTAGTTATGAGTTTAGAAAAACCAAGACCAAGCAAGACCAAGACTCTGTCCAAAATGAGCACGGCAAGGTGAGATGTTAGACTTACAGTCATACTGCATGTCAGGGCAAGACCAAAAGCACATTTGTGTAAAACAGAAATAACTCCCACTAATGACAAATGGACCATTCGGTTTTTTTGCCAAACAGGTTCCTAATATCCAGTGCCAGCTGTCCAATTAAGAGCATATTGAGCATCAGCCTATTACCCTCACTCTCCAGGTTCAAGTTTGTCCATTTATGAGCCGCTTCACACAACTACTCATGAAAAGTTAATGGAGATTCTGTCTCCCTGCTTTACCTCATACAACTTTGCAAGACTCCTAGGTTTTTCCACTCCATTATGAATTCCATATAAAATCAACACCTTTACTCCTTTTACTCCAACATCTTCATTCAAATCCCATTCAAGATTTTCTTTAGGGAGAGGTTTATCAGGATTTGATATTCCTGATCCCCCAGTTTTCTGATTTAGCTCCTCAACTTTTCTCCTACTCAGTTCTTCCTTTGCTTTTTCTAGAACTACTCTTATTTTTTTCTTCAGAAATAAACATTTCTTCAGAATTTTTTTCTTCAGAAATAAACAAATTTCTAACCAAACTTATGTATCTCCCCAGCTGGGGTTATGTGTCAACATCACAGATTTAATAATACTATGCATATCATTTGGATTGTTACAATGAGATGCAACATCCTGTTTCCAAGTCAATAACTCACAGTTAGTAAACAGTACATGCACATAGATGGCTTTCCCAGCAGTCCCACAATTTTTCTTAAAGGAGCCTGAATCACTGATTTACTCCACCCTCTTGTCTAGAGACAAGACTTCCTGATTTACTTCTTTCTCTAACAGGACTGTCAGAGTCCTCCTCAGCCTCTGAATCAGAAAATTTAGGACCCACCAGAGGAGCCACCAACAATTCTACTTGTTCATTATCACCACCAAGTTTACCAGATTTACTTTTCACATCACAAATTCTTTCACTGATTTTATTTGTTTTCTCAGTTACTGAATATATTCCAATCTGGTTTTGAAGTCATTAATACACATTTTTTCCTAACATCCCAATCGTTCTTTAAAGAGAAAAATAAATCTCTCTATGGTATTTCATCCCATTTCCAACAAACACAGCAGGTCTGAGTTCAAGGGTGTGCTCAAGCACCTTTAGTCTCAACTTCTGCATTGAAGCACTGACATACAGTCAGATGTGAGACAGCCACATGTGACAGAGCAGACACATTCAAGTGACTTTTTCTGAGCTTGTTTAAGCATTTACTGTTCTATGTATTTGTGCAAATTTTTTGCATATTTGCAATTTAGTAACACAGCAAGAAAATATAAAACTCTGCAGAAACTAAAAAGCTTTGGCTAGCAGCAGAAAAACAGCACACAAGGCAGTTCAGCCTTCCCAAATACAGGTCCTAAGAACAGAGGATTTCAATCCTCAATCACCATGCTTATAGCTGATCCTCTCTTACTAGCAGGCTTTGACAAGACTGTAAGCAGACAGCTTCTGATTATATTCTCATTACTCAAGCAAAAAAAATCCCAAGCAGAGCCCTCTAACTAGCACTAAAAAGAAAAAGTTTAAGGTGAATTAACAATATGGCTATACACCAGTAGGTGACAACCAGCCCGAGATGTATTATATACAGTGTTGTCTGGCACAGGTTTCTCTTTTCTTTCAAACACCCAAATTCAGCAGGTGTCACTTCTAGCACACAACAGTCCTGAAGTCCTTCCATCACACACCAACCAACCACAGCCAAGCACATGGATGCCAATCAAAGAACTCACTCACCCACAGCCGAGAGCTGAGCTACTACTGCTGTTTCTGCAGTGCCTCCCTCCACTTGAATGTGCAGTGCCTCCCTCCATCTGAAACCACCGTGCAGGTTGCAAGAGCACGGAACTGCTGAGGATGTTCCCTGCAACGGGGTGGCCCCAGCTCTCCTACCACAACACCCCTGGGGCTGGGCTGGAGGCAGCCACCCTCCTGACAAGGCAGCAGGGCTGGGCAGATAGGCAAAACTTCCAGCACCTTATGACCAGAGATCATGGGGCCCTAGCGCAGTATTCATGTAGGGTCTGTAGCTTACAGATTCCTTCTGGTAAATCTGTCTGATCTGAGCTGTACTTCCAGCACAACACCAATTTAGGAAAAAAAAAAAAAATCCAACACTAGTTCTGATGCCTGGTTTCTAACACCAGAGGAACATATGCCTTTTCCTGAAACAGGAGTGAAAGCAGTACCTGGATCGTGGTCTGGCTCTGAGTGCATTATGTTCTTGAGCAGCTGGAAAGAAAAGAAAAAAAAACTGCTAAAACATCATATTTTAAAAAAATGTATTTAGCTTCAGAATCAGTGTCCATTAAACATGTGAGTGTTGCAAATGTGGATGTGAGAGTATACTCATCTCACATGAGCAATGGGGACTGATTTTCACTTCTCCTTCCCCTCTGTTATTGTAGTGTGTGAATGTCCTAAGAATTCAAAAGCCAATATGTAGTGAGAGCTTCACCTTTTCAATTTGCTCACCAGAATACAGGAAGAGGAATAGGTTTGGTAGCTCTGACCTGTAGTCATGGTCGTAGTTGTGATACAGCAATGCAAGGATCAACATGAACTTTTTATAGAAAACATCTTCTTAGTCCAGAACTCTTAATCTATTACTTGTCTGCTTCCAAAAGCACAAAGGTTTATGTCCTTCCTAAATACGTCAACTAATTAGTATAAATGTACATGACCCATTACAAAATACTAATATGTCATGTTGAGACTGTTTTGACCTTAGGAACAAAAGGTATCTGAATGAAGAAAGCTTTTAAGTCTAAATGTTGATCAAACATACTTCCATTAAAGTAAAAATGGGTTTCTGTTAGTTGGATGAATTCCGAATATCCTGCCACATGCAGGTTTTATGTGATAGGAAAACAACAGTGCTGAATTATCATCTCTAGGTAATTCCTTGAGGCTTGCTTTACATTGTCTTTTCTGTCACTTTCCTTACTAGAATCAGATAATTTTGAGAAAACATATCTGCACGACTGCTTTCAAATTCATCCCACTGAGATATCCTTAAGGTATTATAGCAGCATCAATGATCCCAGTGCACATACAAAGTGAATCCTTGTATTTTTCTCAGTCTACTGTCAACGTACAACACTCAAGAGAAACAAAGTCAGTTGGGAAAAAAAATAATTGTCAGAATTTCTAGCTCCCTTCAGATATATGCCTACTTTCAAGTCAGACATTTATCACCAGCTACTACAGAGCATTAATCATCAGCTACCACAGAGCACTACCTGAGAATACAATGGATCCTCCAAACCACAGAGCAGGAGCTGCCTGTGGCAGCAGCTGGCAAATACTGAGCTTTTAATGGCTTGCACTGTACTACTGCACAGACCATCCATAGGAGGCTTTAGGCTCACAGAAGACAAGTAGCAGCATATGGCACAAGTGCAGCCACACAACTGCTCTTCATAAAAGGAACTGCTTTTAGGACCATGCAGAGCTAGTTGGTGTTTTGGATAGAATAAACCCCACTGCAGCTGGCAGTGACCACTTAAAAACCAAGTTCCAGTAGATTGTCATCACCAAACTGGTTCACAGTCATTCCAGATTTCTCTGCAACAAACTCTTCCTAGCAACTAAAGAAGGGAGAGGGAATTAATATTAAAATATGCAGTGGTGATAATCCTCCTCCCTCTCTCTGTGTCAAACTCCCAGAGAATACAACTTCAGACACTGCTTCCCTACAGCCATATGACCCAATTTTCCAATGCTGAAATTGCTGATTATTAAATTACATGCACAATTATTAAATATGCCACTTAGAAATAGGAAGTATAAATCCTTTCCAAGCTAAACCATGTTTAAGACTCTTCAAATTTTCCTTTTCTTATGGAGACTGTAATTCCATTCTAGAAAGCCTTTCAAATGAAAAACCCGTAGGTAAAACTGTCATTCAAACTCTCCAAGGACATCCTGTTGAGGTAAACAGGAAAGCACATAAGGAAGAGAGAATTCCAAAACGACTACTAATAAAAAATGATAGCAATAGAATGCCTCCTCCAAGGATTTTCTTTTTAAGCTTTTGAAAAAGTAGGAAATTCAAGGCTACAATTACAGAATACCTAGAGTTAGCTTTCCTTTCAAAAGAAGTAGCATAATACAAAAAATACTATGAAGCAGGTAGTTCATTATCAGGACATACAAATAATTGTGGCAGGATTTCCAAGAAACATGCAGCTATTTTGGTACATTCAGTGTGTGCACACTTCGTGTCTGAGGTGCAAAATTATACACATACATGACAAAATCATTCAAGATGATCGAGAACTATTTTTTCATATTTTTCCAAATTTTTACTGCTGTGGTTACACAAGCCTAACTTTCATGAAATGGATAAGTTAAACCTGTTAAGTAAATAATTTACATTGATTATTCAAAAGTTTGTACAATTCCTGGAGTAGCAGAGCCTGACGGAATGAGCAGCTTGGTCTGCAGTAATCAAAGAGGGTGTGAAGTTCCTGGTTTGGGTGTTGAGCTGCTCCTGCAGCCCCCTTGCAAGACAACTCAATTTTAACATTTTAAAGGATGCTGATTTGGTTACTTTTAACTGTAGCCTAACATCTTACCCTCAACAGCTGCCTCCTTGTTTTACAGACTTAAGATCAGGTTGAAAAATTGTGTTGAAAAGGTGAAAGGCTTAAGAAAAAAACCAAAGCATTCCCCAGTAGTCAACATCAACAACTCATCTCTTATTGGTCATCTAGGGAGAAATTTACGATTTAAACACTTGGAAATTTGGCTCTCAATCCTTTAAAAGGCTAAGATCAACAATGATCCTGCACTTAGGAGTGTAAATAGCTGGCCAGATATTCAGAATGCTGAGCATATAAGGTTTGTACTGATTTCAAATTTCCAGACCTTCTGATGGCAAAGAAAACTTTCACAGACTATCATCTTCCCTGAGTTTACACAAACAGCCTAAATGAATAACCAAAGAAGCATGTAGAATTTCTCCCACTTCATCCCAAATGAGTTTTCATGCTGGAGGTTAATGATTACAGTGACCTTTCAGAATGGCAACTGATTCTGAAACAACCACTCAATTACTGTGCTGCATCTACTCGGCTGGATAGATAAACATTCTTACTTTTCACACCAGTTGTAGCATGCAACCTGAGAATGTGCTGGCTTAAATCCTCACTGAGCAGCACAGCAAGAGTGGAACCCTTCAGGGACAGGAGCCACGACGATGGAGTGAAATTTTTCCACTGTGCCCCTTGGTATACAAACACAGCAAAACTGCTGGAGAGCACAGCAGCATGGGGAAGACCCCCTGACCAGGAGATGAAAGACACAGGGGAAGGAGATGTGCAGGTGACAGTAAGTTTTTTTCCTAAATGTACTATAGACAGAATTGCTGAACTGAAAGTTCCCCTGTGCTCCTGGGCAAAGCCAGGGGAAGAGAACAGAACGCAAAGTCATGCAACCACCTTCTCCTTTCCCTGAGAGGGATGTGCAAGAGTGTGTGAGTGTGTGTGTGTGTGTGTGTGTTTGTGTGCAAAGGAGAAGCAGCAATCTTTTGAGAATAGAAGCTGAAGACAGCAAATCTGGCAGCTTCCAAGTGTTTGGGAAGAAGCCAGGAAAAAAAGATTTGGGAAATGAGGCATGCAGCTGTTGAGCAGCCATGAATAAATCCAGCTATAAGACAAAAGTGCTGTGACAGACATGTGGGGTCCATTTTCTTAATCAAGGATATCTTCATGAGAAAAACGATTCATGCAAAAGGAAGAGAAAGCAAGATTTTAGCTTGACTGGGACCAGGGAGGGCTTACAAACATTCCTACCACTGTAGAAAGAGATTAACAAAGAGGAAGGCAAGGGAGGTCTGATGAACTGAACTGAATGCAGGGGAAGTTTGTGGAGCAAATAAGTAATTTTGACATATGCTGTTCCAAAAATAACATTTTCCAGAATGACAGGAACAAGGAGTGTACTTTGGAGCTAGAGAGAGAAAAATTAGGAGTGGCTTCAACAAAGAAACAAGCCCTGAATCAAAAGCTTGCTCTAGTGTCTTAAGTGCCTCAAGGTCTGTGTTTCCAAAGGCTCTCTCCCCTGTAACTCCTTGACACAAAATAGGAAAGCTGAGCTTTCACAAAGAAACAGGCAATTTCAGAATAGTTACCAAAACATTACATAGTTATTCTATACTTTAGATGAATTTTTACCAAGAGGTACAAAATTCACGCTCTTGCATCTTGTTTGTAGCACAGAAGAATTTTACAATCTTTAAAACAGCTTAAAACATTTTCCACACAGGAAGAACCCATACACTAGCAATGAGGGAAATAAAGCAAGAAAACCTTTTGACAACCTGAAAAGGTAATTAATATTTATCTTATAAATAGTAGTCATTATGAGGTAAAAGCTAATATCAATAGGAAAGCAGTACAAGAGCAAAAGGTTCTTTCAAAAATTAATCAAGTTACACTAATTTAGGCTTACTGTGATATAGAAATACTTGATCAAAATTCTCATGCAAGTAACACATGGCAATTTTTTCCTCACCTGCTTTCACAGTCAAGTGCTGAAATTCCTTTGGTATAGTTTTGAGTGCAGTGCTTACTTTAATAGCTTAAGAAAAAAAAAGAAAAAAGAAAAGATAATTACTTTAAGTATGTGTGGGTAAAACCTAAAAGTATCAGGTCTGAGAAAAGAACACCTAAACTGGTATTAGGCGTCTTATAACACCAAACATACTTGAAAAGTAGCCAAATACCCTCAGAAAATTGAAGTATTCAGACGAATAACAATTTCCAAGAGCACAAAAGTCAAGACCAGAAAGAAAGACCTATGCTCAAGTTCCCAAATAATCTCAAATTTTGAGAATTTGTGGAACTGAGTGCTTATTCCCCTTCCACATTCCCCTTCGCATCCTTTCTAATGGAGTTTTTAATGCACCATTGTGTGCTTTGATGAACTGTGCCACTCAGTGTTAAATGACCACTTGGAATGAAATCTCTCCTCCTCTAGAAAGAGCCTGCTTCAGCAAGGAGGTTGAACCAGATGTCCCTTCCAACCTTACATGCTCTATCATCTGCCTTTATCAACCAAAACATGTGGGAAAAGTTTTGGGTCTTGTAACCCAGTTCAGTTTACATTATCTTCCAAATTTCACTTCATTATAACCAAAGTGAAGTTAATTTACTTGGATACTTTTGAAAATGCAGGAAAATTTGCTTCTACTGCCCTGAACTGCAGGTTCTTGACTTCTCTCAGTTAGGAGAGTGATCTGTTCTCATGTTTTTCAGAATAGTAGTAACAGGTAGAACAAAAGTATTTGTTCTTTGGCTGAAAAGGTAGCAATCTGTGTCATAAATACAGCATATCTTCATCCCTGAAGGAGGACTGCATGTCTCAAAACAGGTTCCCATGTGACTTAACATGTCAGCTACAAAAATCAAAGCACAACTTCGTCATCTGAACATGGAAAAAATATTCCCGTAGTAAGAAGTAAATCTTCCCTAGACAATTCACAGCAATAACCTTCAAGGTTCAAGTCCTTCTCTGGTTCATTATACATTTTACAACAAAACAAACCTTGTCAACAAAACACCAATTTCTTGGAATATGCTGACGTGTCAAAATGTTTTACAAACACATGCCAACCTTTGACAAACTTTCTTTGAAAAGGGGACACTGGGAATCTGTCAAACTCTGCCACACCAGAGTGTGGAAGGTGAATCAGGAATGTGGACTACCTGGTCTCACAGCTCTGATGCAACCTTAACGTGGGGACATCTGGGAGGCCGAACTATTTTTTATTTTAATTCATACATAATCTGCAGCTCTGAGAATCAGGCAACAGAATACCCACAACTGTTTTGTTTCTACAACAGAGGGGGACAGCAAGTAAGAACTAGGAAAAGGGAATATAAAAGGGAATGAATGGCTGTGTGATGATCCAGTGCCAATTCTGGAAGCCATAAAAGCTACTGCAGTAAAAAAGTGAAAGATCACTTCAATTTCACTTCAATGACTTGCTGCTGATGGATGTCCATTGAAATGAATGAATCAATGAATTTTTTCAGTCCAATTTGACTAAAACTCTCATTTTGCAAGAAAATACAGGGATTATTTTTTTCAAATAGGAGTAAAAACTGATTTTGAAGTATTGGTGTTTCTTGCAAAAAAGGAAATTGAAAATTTGGCACAGTGTAATCTTTACTCTTAAAAAATTCCTGATAACAATTAAAATTTTGTTTAAGTAAGAAGCACAACATTAATTGCCTCAGGGCTAGACATATTTTAGAAGGTGTATTTCATATCACTCACATATGATAGATCTAATTTTGAAGTAAACCCTTCCATTTATTTGTCTTCAACTCAGCTGCAGTGAGCTTTCTCTTTAAATCTTTAGCAACACACACACTAAGCTGGCTAGCTTAGAAATTAAACACACCCAGCAAACATAGGGGCTTACTAAAAACACACATAATTGAATCCCTAATGGAAAAAAGTTACTTATTTGAATACCTTGTTTGTCATCTTTCTTTCCATCTTGTAATAGGGCAGAGTTATCAGGTACCTCTTCAGCTGATGACTTCTAAAGATAGAAGATTTGTTCCACAGTCAAATATTTAAGGATACAGATCAACACAAATAATGGTGACATTTGCTCTTGCACCACAATTTCTTTGTTAGATACAGAAGAACAGAAAACCTATAGAAAGACAATATAACTCTACTTTTCAAGGTACAGCAGTTCCACACCAGAAATTAGTTAAAGGAGCACTTCAACAGTGAACAACTAAAGGAGGTAAGGACTGTATGTAAGGAGAGAGTTTTCCCAACAGAGCCATATATAACACCTGTGTAAGGGTAGATGAAAGCTTCTCCAGTCTCCATGAGAAAACTCTCTCCAACCAAAACTCCAGCTGTACTGCAGAGCCTGATGGTTATGCTTTAAAGGCTCCTGGCTGATGTGGCTGATCCTTGAACTACTCTTTCTTTCAACTTTCAGTCACAGAGATGGGAGAAACAAATTTCATTAGCAAGTCTGTTGGAGGCCCATTCAGCCTTTGATAGAAAAACAAGGAATTTCTCCCCAGTCTTATTCCTTGATTTTCTGTTATTTCAGCAGCAACTTATAGGCATTAATTGTTCTTGGAGCTTCTGCTGGAACAAATTCTACCTCTATTATCTGTAAGAACAAGAATACTCTCTGCAAGAAAATATTCAAGTAAGTATCAGAAACCCTAAACTTCTGTAACTATTAAGTGATGCCATTTTTTGCCCAGGGAGTATGGAAGAGGTTTGACCTGAAAATGTCCTGAAATAAATTCGGCCTAAACAAATGAATTGAGAAACCTAGATTTCATAGACATTTGTAAAAGACCACAAAAATCTCAACCCGGTTCAGAAAGGAAAACTCCACAGTAAAGGTCAGTGAGATTTGTTTTATAAAGTTTCTGAGGAATGGAATACCCTAGTACTTCTAGTGTATTTCATTCCTCAGAATGGAATACCCTGTGTTGAGAGAGCAACACAGCAAAAATATGGCTGGAGGACTCTGAAAATGTAAGAAAAAAACATTTCACACCCATAGCTAGCCCTGACACTCAAGTGAAGAGCATGAGACCACAGACCCAACTTTAATTGATGGAATGACTTTCAGAGATTTCAATGAACTGTGAGCATGACATTTCTGAGGGAGCCCAGAGGAACCCCAACCAATCATTTTATGCATGTTTTAACTTTAAGATTTTGGCAGTGAGAAAACTTGCAGAAAAGAACCAAAGGAGAGTGGGAGACAAAAAACTTGAGGAAAAAAAAACAAACTGAAGACAAAACTCCCTTGGTAAACAGAAATCAGTCACCCGTGTCACTCCCAAGCCTTGGTGTGTTTTTCAAGTTTAACAGAGCCTAGCATGCAGGTGACGTGTCTCCTGCCATTATTTTCTTTATGAATGCATTCAGGAACTGCTTCTATTTTATTGCAGTACTGTAATTCAGCAGTCACAGTAAAAACAGGCATCTGAAATGAAATTAAATAGCCTGAATGGATGATAAGTGGAAATTTAAAAAGACATGGAGGTAATGCATAACAGATTGCATTGATAATATAATATTTTTAATGTAGTGATCAAGTATCTAAAGTATAATTCCTCTAGTAGCCAAGATACAAATGAAATTGCAACAGTGAATTGCTGCACTTTCCACTGAGGGAGATGAATGGAAGATGAATTACTGACCTTCCAAATGATATTCATTCAGTGTATTAATTCTGAATGTAAAAACATAAGTTGAACAAAAAAAAATCAAGTCAAAATGATTCTCAAATCCCTTTTGAGGAGATTTTGAAGTGCATTAATCTTGGACAACGTAAACTGAAGCTTTTAAATTATGTATATGAAAGATACATAATCATATGTTTGTTTACATTTCAAATATAATTTAATTCTATATTATATCTGTATTTTCTTTTATATGTTAGGTTGCAAGCCACCCAAAATAAGGTCATAAGCAAGGGATTTGGTGATTCTGCTAAAGGACCTACCCATGTTGCCAACATACCAGCACCCTGCACTACCAGATCTGCAGTGCTGCTTCCGAAGCCCAGAGTGGCTGCTGTGCTTTGGCCAAACTGCTGTAGGATGAGCAACACCTCCCAGGGATACAACATGTATTTTAACAGTTCCAGAAGATATACTAGGTGCTCAACCTGCTGGCTGCAGCATTGCCCAAAGTGAACACTACTCCATAGAGCTTAGGAGATTCTGTTTGGTGGTACCACTAACGAGATGGATTTGATGAGGCAGCAGCTGGGTTCTGACCCAGGGACTCCCCAGAGCAAGGCACTGGGAGGAAATAGCTGGAGAGCAGCCTTGCTGAGCTGCCATGACACACCATTATTTTTAAACTTGGAAGAGTGTCAGAAGGGCTGGTTCCTGCAGTCAGTCTGCCAGTTGATTTACTACCTTAACACTAAACCTTTAAATCCCACAGCACATATATTGAGAGTTGCAATATTCAGGCACAACTCAGTGGCCATGATTAGTTCAGCTCTATAGGGTCTTTAAAAGTTTGGGATTTTAACCTCAGTGTTAAACTCTTCTCCTAAATTCGGTTTTGCTTGCAGAAGACTTCATGACATCATACAATGGTTGGGTTTGGAAGGGACCTCTGGATATCTAGTCCAAAGCCCCTGCTCCATCCAAACAAACCTACTGTGTTCAGCTGTGGGCCCCTCACTGCAAGAAAGGACATTGATGTGTGTTCAAGTAAGGGCAATGGAGCTGGTGGAGGGTCTGGAGCACAGAAGGAGTGCCTGAGGGAGCTGGGGTTGTTTATCCTGGAGAAAAGGATGCTCAGGGATGACTTTATCACTCTTTTACATCTATCTGAAAGAAGGCAGTGCTCGGCTAATAGTTGGAATTTATGATCTTGGAAGTCTTCTCCAAACTACATGATTTTATGATTCTAGGTCTGTGCTGAAGCCTCATATTATCAACCAATTCAGACTGAGCAGATACTTCACCTGAACATGGCCCATGTGCCCCCCTGCCCCTCCTGCAGCCACCCTGCAGGACACCAGCAGGAAGAGCCTATTTCTCTGAAGATTCCAGCATCTCACAAGTCCCTCAGTGACTACTGTGAACTCTGATGTGGGAGTATCTCTCGAAAAGCCTGTCAGCCCTCTCCATACACAGTAACAATGGCTGAGCTGGGGGTTTGAAATGGCTTAATAAGAAGCTCAGAGACTCCTGAAGTCCTCTCAGAGACTCACAGTCCTGCTGCTCACTTAGCACAGTCTCTGTGAAGCTGGTGCAGCCCCTCCCCTCTGCAAGGTAAGGACCCATCTTACACCTTCTCACCTCTGCCCGACTGAAGTCCCGAGTCTGCTGACTGCTTGGCAAGGGCTCAGAATAAGAGTCAAACAGTGCACAACAGGGCTTCAAACAAGCTGCAGGGCAAAGAAAAAGAAAAGAAAAAAGTAAAAAAAAACCCCAAACCAACAAAAAAACAACCCAAAGCCAAACACAGAGACACACCAAGCCTTTGGTTAATACACAGTTTTTAGAAACCTGTTCTAGCATAATTTTGCTCTTCATTTCTACATCTCAGACCTAATCCATAAGACACGGATGACAAACACCATGAAGAAAATCTTTGTATCTTGCATCTTAAATAAGTCAGTGTCATGAAAGGGATAGTTCGTATAATTTCTGTTGTAGAAATAATGGTGAAATTTGGAAGAAATGTTTTCTTCTCCCAGCCCAGTATCAACTATCTTATAGTTTTTATCTTATTCTCTTAGCAATATTAGAAGTACTTACATTACCTTCAGCTGCAATTTTGACTTTTTGAGTATTGAAAAGTATAGTAGAATCTACATTATACTCTAAAATTGAAGGCCAGCACAAAGCAAAGCACTAAACACTGTGGATGCTGTAGTACATACCACCTTCAACTAAACAACATTGAGAGCAGGGGGAAAAAAAAGGGAAAAAATCACATCTAACTTCTCAAAGGAATATTCACAAAAAGCGAATTTCTATCCCACAAGCTCAGGTCCTTCTGCTGGTGTCACTCTGGGATTAGCTCCTCTGAGATAAATCTGTCTTATGAGCTGGAAAACATGTTTTTAAAGATCAATATATTAAAAGGCAGAACAACCACATTTCTAGTCTTTGGCTAGCATTTATTATATCTCAATAAATTAAGCTCTTGGAAATCTGTCCTAATTTACAATACAGTGGGTTACATACAGGGGAAATAGCTTTTGAGATTTTGCAAATTAGTTTTAATAAAAAGTTTCCAAAAAGAAGGTGTTGGGTCAAACTGTCAATGAAGCTGTGCCAGAATAGCATTTGGACCAGTTGTGCTTGTAGTTTATGGTACAAGCCATAAAACTAGCAAGATTAATGCATTCTTAAATGCTTTTTTGCTACAAGTAATTTTATTTGAAGGTTCAACAGCACTCTTATCAGATGAAAATACTTGAATTGAACCAAATTATGCCTCAATCTGAAACTAATGCAGCAACCTAATGAAAAACTGTATTCTTCTTTGGGGTCCTAAGGAGCCAAAAAAACTGAAAAAACATGTCTAAATTTTACAGAAATCAAATTATGAAAACATGAATACACAGGATTTCTCTTGAAAATTGCTTTTGACATTTTAGGTAACTGTATGAGGAACTCACATTTTTGTCAGTGCTTTTATTTCAGAAGTAATACAACCAGGTCTCTGTGCTTTTCTGGATTCACAGTTTCACAGTGTGTTGAGATGTTCTGCTTTTCATTAATGCAAGTCTTTCAAAAGACAGATTTATGAATCCTGACCAGATAGCAGAATGAGCATGAGATATTTTCAGACCCTCAGATTAACCAGAAATAGTTCATTAGCTGGGGTATTTAAAGGACCCACAAGAAACAATTGGTCCTTTCACCTCTTCCATGTAGATTTGCTTGAAATGCTTCATCTCATGCAACAGCATGAAACAATAAACATCTAAAAAAATGGTAGAACTAAGTGCTGAAAGGAACAAATAGGGAAAAAGAGGACTTCCAGGGAACAACTTCAGCTTGCCATGCTATTTCTCCCATTCACATAATGATTCCCTGCTACTAGAGATAGTTATTTCCATTGCAGTTTTACCCAAAATGGTTCAATGTGAAGACACACCAAAAAGAATCTGCATGGATGAGTTTACAAGCCAATTTATCATGAGACCAGGCATGAAAGTAGTGGTGAACAAAGTGGTGGTCCTAGAGGGAAAAGGGTAGTTGTAATTATGACAGGGGAATGTAATCAGAGAGACTAAAAGTGATGAAGATTTGGAAGTGCATGTTTTCCAGGAGCTTGTTGTTTTGAGTATGAATAGAGTGGATTACAGGCAACATGACTCCACCAGAAATTATTTCACAAATCTGATACAGGGTCAACATTTAATTTTCCTAACTGCAGCTTGATTTGTTCTTTTCCTGCCTTTTAATATATTCAGTGTCATCAAATTTAATGGAGATTTTATTAGGTCTTAAATATTATCCCTTAGCACTGTAATTATCATCTGTGATTAATCCTCCTTGCCCTCGAGAGTCATGCACATTTTTAGATGTAACAGTATATATTTCAACATTCATTTATAATTAAAAGAGACATAACTGAAGAGAACAAATGAAAGGGCAGGTCTTTCACTGCACATTGTTACTGAAGTATGCTGTATTTTGGATTAATTCATCTTTGTGCTACACAAATTCTTGTAATCCTGTCATTAATGCAAACTACCCACAGAAGAACCTGTGGATTACATAAAATAAATTACAAAAAAATTCAACCTTTGATATAACCAGTATCTCCATCCAAAAAAATACACTAGCATATTAAGTTCTAAGGCAGTCCGGTATCATTTTTAACAAATCTTCAAGATATAGATACTTTAAGGAAAAATCATCAAATTTTAAAAGAATTAAAAGCTATATCATAGATTCACAGAATGGTTTGAATTGGGAGAGATTTTAAAGATTACCTAGTTCTAACCTCCCTTATCATGGGCAGGGACACCTTCCACCAGACCAGGTTGCTCTAAGCCTTATCCAACCTGGCCTTGAACACTTTCAGGGGTGGAGCATCCACAGCTGCTCTGGGCTACCTGTTCCAGTGACTCACTGCCCTCACAGTAAACAATCTCTTCCTAAAATCTAACATAAACCTGTCCTCTTTCAGTTTAAAGCCACTGCTTGATTCCCTTTGCTTTACAGGTATTCATCTGCCTCTTCATCTGTCCTGACACCTGAAGCACAAGGGGAGCAAAGGGGCAGACATTTAGAGGCAGGTAACTGTTCCACTTTGCATCCCTATCTCTATGCTTTGATATATTACTTCTACAGCCATCACCTCATAAGCACAATTAAAAACACATGCCTTAAATGCAGCTGGAGAATCATTACACAGCACAGAAGCCCATTCCAGGATGGAAGGCGAACCTGTCTTACACACATGTTGGATTTCTGAGATGGCTGCAGGGACATGGCTTGCCCCGGGAGCTTTACCTGCTTGAAGGTACTCGGGCAGCAGTGTCTCTGGCAGTGTCTCAGGCAGCTGGTAACCATTCTTCCTTGCAACCACAAGGTGGAAAGCGGCACAAAACTCCGGGAGCGTCAGTGCCCCATCACAATCCACATCACTCAGCTCCCTGTGGGTAAAACAGGCACACGTTTTCCAAGGTGTTACCTCAGGGAAACATAGTTGTGCCATCACATGGGAGACCAAAATGCAACTCTGAGAAGGGATATTTTAACACAAGACAAGCATCTCTGTCATGTACACTTGATCCTGACTTGCACATTTGTCTCGGGGAAGATGAAGCAAGCTGATTTTCTAAAACTGACTTGCCACTTTATTCTTTTTCAGTAAAGCACATTTCTTTAATACATCATGCCATTGAATACGATGGTATGTGCATATTAGAATGTGAAATACATAATCTATACTTATAGAATCATAGCGGGGGTTGGGTTAGAAGAGACCTCAAAGATCATTCCAACTAATTCCATTAGATCATTCCAGATCTAATTCCAACTCCCCTGCCATGGGCAGGGAACCTTCCTCTAGACCAGGTTACACAAAGCCCCATCCAGCCTGGCCAGGAACACTTCCACGGATGGGAAGTCCACAGCCTCTCTAGGCAATCTAAGGCCTCATGACCCTTATATTAAAGAAGTCCTTCCTAATATCTAATCTAAACTGCCCTCCCTTAGCTTACAGCCATTTCCCCTTGTCCTATCACTACATGCCCTTGTGAAAAGTCCCCCTCCAGCTCTCCTGTGGACCCTGCTAGGCACTGGAAAGCTGCTAGAAGATCTCCCAGACCTGGTTCTTCAGGCTGAACAGCCCCAAGTCTCTCAGCCTGTTTTCACAGGAGAGATTCTCCAGCTCTGTGATCAACTTAGTAGACCTTTTCTGGACTTGTTCCAACAGCTCCATGCTTTCCTCATGCTGGGGAGCCCAGAGCTGGAAAAAGCACTCCAGATGGGGTCCTTGGCAGGGCACAGCAGAGGTGCGGAATCCTTCCCTTGCCCTGCTGGTCACACCTCTTTTGATGCACCCAGGATATAGCTGACCATCTGAGCAAAAATTAATTGCACATGGTTCCAAGGGTGGAATTCACCTTCCAATATTAGGAAGCACTTTGGCTAATCCATGCAGGGTCTTAAAACAGTTCAAGCAGAAAAAGTTAAATATGGACTTTAGCAATGGTTACTTAGGACCATCGACTAACCTTTAAAAAAGGCAAAATTAATGCTCTTGACAAGTTTAAATATTGTTGTTAACTTCTCACTAAGTGGTTCTCTCTAATTGTAGCACACTTTAAAACCACTAAAATTAAACTTCAGAAATTCAAGAATTCAATCTTATAAATTAACTCTTTGGAAAAATTGTAATATTTTAGCTTGGACACATGGTCTAAAATAAACATATCATTTCTTACTCTTTGAAAGTAACAAACATTTCTAAAACTATTGAGGTTATAGTGACAAGGACTGAAATATCCCATGTGTTTAACACAGCAACACAACCTGATAAATCCCATTGCCACAAACTTACAAGCATCTACTAGAAAGGAATACTTTTCTTGAAATTCTGCACAAAGAACAACTTGTGTCAGCAATAGAAACAAAATCTGATTTGCTAACATATTAGGTTAATCCATTCTTTTTAAATAATCTTAAATTTAAATTCCAATATTCACTTCCCCCAGCACTAGGTTTCTTCAGCTGGGCTTTTTTTTATTTTCACAACTGACATACCGCTTTGAAAAGATTCCAGACATATCCTTTGACCCTGACAGATGTTTAGGTTCTTGCAAGCTTTTCTTCTCATCTCTCATCATAAAAGCATATATAAAAACAAAATCACTATCAGCATTTCTGATCCATGTTTAAAACTGTTTGTTCCTCCTATCAGACATGCAATGATGACAACAAATTACAAAGCACCATGTTGTTGATGAAAATATAATAGAATCCTTGTCAAATTTTATCACATAAAGTTCCATGCACAATTGTTTCGCAATAAGCTCATTAAAAGTAAGAGCACTCATTCATTAGAAAAGCACTAATGAATTATGTAGTTGTTTAATTAGGCCTCCTCTGACAGAACGGAGACAAAAACATAAAACCAACAACACATCTAAAACATTCCAGAGGTGCTTCTCCTCTGTGTCATTTTATGAAAAATGCCAGTTCTTTGATGCTGCTTACAATACACTCAAGAACAGCTCTCAGCTACGTTGGGGTTCAAACCTTCCCAGTCCGGCTGAGTAGGTGAACATCTCTCCAGAAAACAAGTGTGTCAGGAAGAGCAATGACCACCCTGCTGCTTGGGCCTCAAAGTGATTCTGGAGATAAGAGCAATAATTATAACTGAAGACACTTTTAAAATTTAACAATTTTGAAAGCTCTTGAATTAAGCATCTTTTTTAAAAGTGTGATAGGCATCCCCAACAATATTACAGTACTCACCAGATGTGAGAAAGTTCCGGGATGGGCAGCTTTGATTTTGTGAAGAAATTCTTTGCTACAGAACCTGTTGGGAAAGCATGCATCATCAACCACTGGGAATTAATTCTCCAAATTCTTCCCTTTTACCAGGTCTGCCGTGCCAGAAGGAGACAGTTAATTTATGTCCAAAGGATGCTCAGATTAATCGGATGCTACTATAGATGCTGGACCATTTGTCTCCTGAGTAAATTACAGAGAAAGCCAGACAGAGCTGTTGACCTCATTTCTCCATTCCCTCCATATGGGAAAAATAAATAATGGGAAACCTACTTTAGTACTAGTAACTCTAACCTGCATAACAAGTATGTTACCAATGATGAAATAACAGACATAAACGGCCCTGCTTCACCCAGAAGTCATGTGCACAGCAGTACGGTGGTTTGACATCTGCACTGCTCCCCCAGTGTGCTGCTTCAACCATGACTTTTCCCTGCAGTGAAAATTTTACAGAGGGGGGAAAAAAAAAGAAAAGAAAAAAGAAACTGCTGAAGATTCAGCTGGCACACAGCTCCTGTCCAGCTGCAGGCATCCTCACTCACCCTGCCATAGCAGCCCTTCTCATACTTCTAGTTAACCAACACACTTCTTCACCATCTCATGTGCACAGGCTGTCAGGGGTACCCTAAAAGCCCTTCCTGGGTACAGGCTACAAATCATAAGGAAAACAAAGCACAGACTTCTGGGACAACAATCCTCTTCCCCTTGGACAACCACTGGGGAAAGAACCAACACTGAACAACCATTTGTTCTTTGAAGCAAACTGCATGAAGGAGACTTAATTGAGGTGAAGAACTGCTGAAGCAATAATTTCAGTTAGCAGCAAGTCATTTCTTTAAACTTTTGGCTGGATCAAAGCCTCCTGAACCTCAGTGACACAGCAGGGCTCATTACCACTGCCTCAGTTTAAAACCTGTGATATATTCCATGCCAGACCAACTATCTGTACATGGTCGTGTCCTCTCACAAGCAGCCTCGACCTTCTATTCAGGATGGAAATCTGAGTATGATCAGAGCCATCTCAGTATGCTCTTAACAATACTTCTATCATGTGTGTGCTCTCCAGGATTGTTTCCTAATTACCTAGAGGTCAAAATCTCAGTCCCCCAGAACCATAAACCCTCAGGCTTGACTGCCCAGGGCAGTTAACTGCATGCTTCACTGTCATCACATGGACACTGCCACAGCTCTGCTGGATAAGCCAGCACAAACCTCAGGGGTTTTTCAACTCAATATGCACTGCAGGTGTGATCCACAAATACATCAAAAGCAGAGAGCTCATTTTAATTGTTACCAAATTGACAACACTTCTCCCTTAGATGTAATTATTTTTCTAAAATCAGGATACTTAGGAGAAAATGTAAGGGCCACAATATTGATTTGAATAGTCTGCCTTTAAAAAGAAAATACAACCAACTCTTACAAATGCTCTGCCAGAGACAAAAAAGAATTTATTTACTTAACACTTTTCACCTCCCAGCCTGGTTCCCCTCTTCAGTGTGCACAGTGTTTGGTAAAAATTACCTGAAATGAAGGCGCTGAGGTCGGGCTGCAGGGACCTGAACTGGTTAATGTAGTAATCTCGCTGCTCCTCCGTTATCCTCCAAGGGTCATCTGAGTACTGGGTGCTGCTGTCCTGCTGCTCCCGCTCCACTGAAAGAGACTGAAGGGAGGGACACTGGCACCAGCCACAGGGAGGGCACCACAAGGGCACTGGGAACCTCAAGAAACCAGACTCACGCTTTTCTATGTAGCACAGACAAATTTTCAGAAGACAAGAAGCAGAAATGGCCACACTGATGACCATCCCACTGCTTACCTGCTAAAACTGAGGCTATCATTAGGTATCTTTATCAATGGTCAAAGGAAATCTGGCTACTGTTGACCACTAAAAGTCCAAGTCATATTTTATTACCTCTAGATTCATTTTGGGGGTTCTTTTTTTTTCTGCCATGCATTACAGCCCTGAACTACACACTGTACACCACAAATGGATGGAACCTAAAGCTGCATTTATGCAGCTTTGTGCATGAAAATTCATCTTCGCTATGAAACTATATATTTAATCTAGGAATGGTGCTGTAACAATGGAAATATTCCACTTCTGGACCCTCTGTTCACCCCAGTAATGCAGCACTCATTATGCTAAGTCAGGGAGACACACAAGCCCCTAGAGACCCCCTCAAACTTTGATCACTTCCCAAGGTTTAAGCAAAAATCTACCTTTGGGTAAAGGAATATTCTGGAGGAGAAGGGTATTCAACCCAATTACTTCTTTGCTCCATCTTTGCTCTCTGATTAACTTTTTTAAGGGAGGCCTGCACCTTTTGCAGGTTGGATGGAGGTATCTACAAGAGGGCTGCCAGTACAGCTGGTCCTTTGTTAAAATGGAATAAATTAGTATTCAATATTTAAGCTTGCATAATAACAGCCTTAAAAAGGGAGGGCAAGAATGAACAACAATCAGCTGTGAAACCCTTTCTGTGACATACCTATTTCCCAAGAAGCAAATGCAAAACACCAGTAATGAAATACATCAAAAGATCCCTGAAACACGCAACATCATAAAGCTGTAAATTAATTTTCATTTCAAAGTGCTACACAAATGCACTCAATTTCATTTCAAGTTAGCACAAATTATGTGACACTACCTGTAGATCTCTTTTGGAGGCTCAGATGATATTTTATTGTGGGTGTGAGGTGCTAAGCATTCAGGAAAAGGTAGAGTCTCTGAGTCCTTCCTATTTAGGAAAATCTCTCGCTTAAGAGAGCTTTGCCCTTCCTTAGGGCAAACTATTTGTTTGCATAATAAATGCACAGCAGGCATACTGGAACACAGGAAAGATCTGCTTTTACAACCAGCAGGAAAATATAAGACCCATTTTCATAAAAACAAACAAATGCCTAGAAATTAATATGTTCTGTTTAAGGTGCAATTTAACCAACTGGGGTGAAAAACCAATATATGCAGAATGTTAGCCATAAATACTGTGCATGTGTTACAGATAGCAATCTAAATCAAGAAGGAATCTCTCTGAAATCTCATGTACTTTCAACGAAAATGTTTTACTTCAACTTACCTATAGTGATTTAATTAATTTCTTTGTTTAGTGTAATTTCTCCATCCCATCAGCTTTTTTTCCTCATATACCAAAAAAAGCACACTTCAGTCTCTAGTCTAAAAACACCATGGAGAACACTTTTCACTTTCAAAGTGAGAATTTTCTGCCTTTTTTAAAAATTTCTCTATTATTTTGTTACTAGTACTACTGAAGAAAAATATGCAATTCATTACCCGGTTAGGAGTTGAACAAGTGAGTGCAGATTTGGCTCCATAGTTCCCTGAAGATGGTCCATCTTGCTGGTGAGTAGAGTGTCTGACTTCATAAGGAGCTACAATTGACATTTAAAATTAAATATAAAAATGTCAGAATAATAAAAAAATGCTGCTAAGCTAAAGGAAATAATTAAATACCACAAGATCAAGATCAAGCTTGTGAACATTGTATCTGAGCATCAAAGTCCAGTTGGTCAAGCATCTACCAAGTGAACCCACTATCACAGTATCAAAGTCCATTTTGTCCTATGCAACAAAATTCCAGCCACATATTTCTTTCCCATTGCACGATTCTTCTTCAGACATTACTGAGACACTGCCACTTATATACTGCTAGACAACAGAAATCACTATTCATCATTTCAAGTTAGCACAAATTATGTGACATAAGTATAAGTGTATAAGTGTTTAAATATACACTTATACAGCCTGTCCATCTATACATTTTATATACTTATAGCCACATTTAGCACAAGAACTATTTTAAGTAAGAAGAAATAATTCATTTGGTCTATAAAAAATATGCTTTGACAATGCTATTAAATAGCAAACTATTACTTCTCAATATATTCTTCCTCTCCCTTCCCTAATTTCTGTTGAAAATCAAAATACACAACTCACCACTTTGTGCTATTTGGAGAAAAGTTAGTCAAGAAAAGTAACAATTTCTTCTTCTTTTGCTAAAATAAGTCACTTAGGCTCCACTGCAGCAAATATAGTAAGCAGTGACACAACAACATATTTAGGAACAATGTTTTAAAAATAGGGCAAACATGCAAACAAAAAGGCAAGTTACTTGCAAACCCTTACACAGCTGAGAACTGCTGCCAGCCTATTTAAAATTTACCATTAAAAAGTCTACATCAGATAGTCAGAACCTTAAAGACTCAAGATGAAAAAGGAGTCCAAGAAATCTTAAAACTTTTGATCCCAGGAAGAGCTTTAAAATTATGCCCCTAACCGCCTTGCTTTCCTAAGGGGTCTTATCCCCTAAACTGGCTTCTGCCCCATTACCTCTTATTAAATCTGAATGTTTTCCCATCTACTCTAATGGCACTAAAATGAGAGACAGAATAATCTATGCAGTGCCTACTTTTTGTCTGAATTGATGAAGTTACACTGTGGGACTGCCTCTACACTCTCATTCTATTATTATTTCTGTTACAAAACCAGAGAATATATTGTCCGTTCCTGCAAAGGACAGCTCACTTCCAATCTGAAAATTAATATGCACCTACTGAAATCAGGAGCAGGCTTTTCTTACCCTCTAATGAAACCAAAACCATCATGCACTCTGACAATCGTTGCAGGCTGTCTGCCACTGGAGTATATTGCAGAGCCTTGTCAGAGATTAGGTATTAGCATTTGTGAGCAGTCAGACATAAATCTAATTTAATAGAAAGAGAATAGGAAGACAGGATTGAACAGTCAAATATATTGAACAAATAATTTTTCAAAACATAAGTCTAATTGAATTTTAAAATCATTGGGCTGATTGTCAGTAGCATTTAGAATTTGGATACTTCTGACAAGGGGGAAAAAAAAAATTGAATACAATGTCCAATGCCGTTTATATCCTACCTCCATGCTGCTGTTCCAGCCCACTTCTTGCTTTACCATATCCATAACTTAGGGGTATTCTCTGGTAGGTAGATGGAGAAGCAGGAGGTGAGCAAATTGGAGACATCGGAGGAGACTTGGGTTCCTATTTCAAAAACACACCAACACAAAACACAATCCTGAGACAAAAATTGTAAGGAACAACCAAGCAATGCTGCAAAGTGGTCCAAGTGTATACAATATGATGGAAAAACAAGAGAAAAAAACACAGCAACATCCTCAGGCCCTTTATTTCCAAGAAAAGGCTTAAAACGGACAAGACAGGATTTGGTACTGAGCCTTTGAGGGATAAAGCATGGCAGTGCTATAACAAACCTTTACAATGGTCAGCTCAATGTATTTTACTTCCAAAGATGCCTGAAGCAGTATATGTAGAAGGCTCAATGTGAGTGGATAGCTTTGAATTTACATCGTGTGAGTGCAATCTTTGAGGGAGATAATTTTTCGTATTAAAAAAAAAAGTACAAAAAATTAAAATACATCTCTGGATCAGTATTTTAAATACTGTCGATTTGTAAATATCACTGGGTAACTATCCTAAAGTTTCCCCTTTCCTTTGATTTACTGAGATTGCTTGAGAAAAGGATGTAAGCCTGAAAGGTTTTACTGAATAAAGAGGAAAATATAACACAACACAGATAATCCAGATGGAGCCAGGGGTTTGAGGGCAGCATTCTGCTTGGGTGTCGGTACACAGAGGAGAGGCATAGATGCTCTTCTTCCTGATCCTGTTATTCAACCTGTGTATCTTGTCATCAGCTCACTCCTGCTGGTTGACCTCGGGCTGGGAGCGCCGTTACTGACGCCAGCGCATGCCGTGATAAACGTGGGCACGTGTTTTGGGAAGATAAAAGTGCTTCCACCAGGCACTTACAACATGACCTGATACAGTACCAGAGGAGAAGGTGTCAAGCCTGGGGAAAATTATGCAAATCAGCTATGAAAATTATACAGCACTGTGAAGCTTCTTGTATCTGAACAACTGCTCTCTACTTTCCTAAATACAGGTAACAGAAATGCCCCTTGGATGCTTCATTAAATTGGCATGTTTCATTCAGGAAAAAAGAAAACCAGATGTCTTCTGGACTATTCCTTGAGGAGATAAAAATGAAAGAAACTTGGGGGCCTTACCCCACCCAAAAATAGCGGCTCATGATTGAATATCTTCTCTCCAACTGAGTATTTCTAGAGTGACTGAGGACCATTACTCCACTACCATACTGGCTAGGGGAAATAACTCACTTTCCTATTCTCTTTCACAGACAGATTTCTATTTGCTGCTTTTTCCACTTCCTCTCCAAGAAACGGTGCTGGATTAAGTAGGAGGAAAACACTGGAAGAACTTACACAGAATATTACAGGGTTGACAGCTTTATACAAGCTCATATAGAGAATTTTCTTCAGGGAAGCAACTGGGATGCATCAAAACTAGAACACAGGCATGATGGGGATTATTTGCACATCAGGAGTTCATCTCCTGTCTAGTGTTGGAAAATTGAGTAAGCCCCTGTGAGTGCAATCATTTACAGAACTGGACCTAAAAGGAGGATGCATGATGACATGTTGGCCTGAAAGAGACAAGGCTGTTACCTGTTTGTTCCCTTCATCTGTTCTTTTGTAGGAATTTTTTTCCAAAGTTGCATGTGGAACCTGAAATTTAACTCCATGGAATTCTGCTGGAGTCCCATAACGTACTTCAGTGTCATTTTTCAGCGCCATAAATCGTGGTAGAGGCAATTCTGTATTAAGAGAGAGAAAAATTCAATTGGGACTACAGAACATAAGAAGCACTTTAAGCAGTATCATCTTGTAAAACCAATGAAAAGTTTATCTATAAAAGAGTGCTAGTTATATTTTGTAACATTTTTAAGTGTGGGACTCCTTTGATTATTTTGTGTCTTAAATAAAAATGTGAATGTTACACAAAGCTACATTCACTAGCTTAATATATAATCTCTCCATGCAAAGAGAAAGAAATAAGCCTTGTGCATGTTATTAAAGCAAGCAGCAAACTCATTTCCTGCCTTCAAAACCTTGCCTGTAATGAAAAGAACAGTTTCCCACAGAAACTGTGGGACGGATAAATTAATCAGTCAGGATCACAGTATCCTCAATGCTGCCATCATAAAAGGAACAGATCAAAAATGGTAGGGTTCAGAGATCACACCAAGGCCTAGAGAGACAGCTGTGTCAAAAAGTCCCACATTGCATCGGCTGTGCTGAGCAAGAGACTGACACTTTGACACTCTTTAAGACAATTCCCAATTATTTTGCAGAAACACCATTTATTTTTGTGCACAGTCATCCTAAAAGATCAATACAATTAAAATTAACAGAATGCTCGACACCAAGCAAAGCCATTTGTCCATCACCTCTGGAATCTTTTACACCTACAGTTACAAACATGAGAAAAAGAAACCTATTGGAATTTGGTACATGTTACTCACTTCACTCTAAAGGTGCTTATATATATATTTTCTAGAGAAAATGTAATTAGCACTGGAATAAGTTCTACTGAAATTTTACTGAAACAGTAAGTAAGCAGGATAGCAATACAAGGACTGCAAGTACCTGTTTTCACTCAAATTTGTGGACTATTTGCATATGCTGGACTTGTAAAGCATACAGAGTAAATCTCAGTCCATGTTTTTAATTTAGTTTGTTGGGAGTTTTTTGTTGTTTGGGGTTTTTTTGTTTGGTTGGGGTGTTTTTGTTTTTTTTCTTTTTAATTAACATTTTTTAAAAGGACAGCAATGCAAGAGAGAATGCACAAGCTCTCTGTGAGGAAAAATGACAGCAAAAACCAGGCCATTCCTCTTCACTCTTGGTTCAAACTCCTGTTCCAGCAAGGCACTGAACCCAACTGTGCCAGCTGCATCTGACCCCCTGCACTTGGCCAGGAACTCTGCACCACGGGGGCTCAGCTCACACAGGTCATGTGCTTGCCATTCCGGCCTTCCCTCCCCGGGATGGGGCAGACCTGGGAACCCCCTCCCTGTGCCTTGAAATGCACATGAATTTGAGATTTCATTGCCCTTATCAGGGAGAGCAGAGCAGAAACTGTGCTGGGAGCAGTGACCTGATTGCAGAGTTGTGGGTAGGTGCTGCCTTTCCAGCCCTCTCTCTGATCTTGCAGCTGGTTGCATTGCTTCTCCAGTGGGATGGTGCAAGCACAGCCTCAGAGCACGGCTTGAATGCCCATCCAGGATATGGGAGCTAAGGGTTCCAACCTGTTCCAGCTCAAGCAAAAAGCCCTGTGTTTTGAAGCCCAAGCCCTGTGTTTTGAAGCCCGAGCCCTGCTGAGGCAGAGTGTGGATCACTGAAACAAG
The DNA here is from genome assembly GCA_034509185.1 of Euphonia xanthogaster. Lineage (NCBI taxonomy): Eukaryota > Metazoa > Chordata > Aves > Passeriformes > Fringillidae > Euphonia > Euphonia xanthogaster. The sequence continues at coordinate 98,805,988 of JAYDZK010000001.1, read as the reverse complement.
AACACTGAGTTCCTTCCAGGTTGCTATCAAGGTTTAACAGCTGAAAGGGATCTGCTTTCTCTCTCTATTGCTTCAGTTAGATAAGACTCTTTCAAGAAGCTTTCTTCTCCACCAAAAATGGTACATTTATTATTACTGTCAATTCATTGGGAAGAATAAAGCTGTTTTAAAATACATCTAATAAACACTTTCACACCTATTCACAGTAAGCACTATGATTTTATCTTCACTACCCATTTATTTTGGCAGGATTATCTGCGAAAGCAGATGAGTGTTACAATCTGCCCGGAACAGAAGGACTCTCTGACCTGCCCATGTCCCCCACAATGTGCCTCCACACAAAAAAGCTATCAGCTCTCACTCTGGACAGCTGTCAAGATTAGAGGCTGAAGGTGAGAGAGAAATGCATCTCCCACACTGATCATCCGTCATTCCTGCTTCTCCTTTGCAACGCCTTTTCCAGAGGCAGATGTCATCTCAGATCTCCCATATCCATAATTCCCTGCAATTTTCCACCACTTACCTGGAGCATGTAATATTACCTTCCACTCTTTTTCTGCTCCTTAAAATTGTTCAGAGAAACATAAGAAGAAAGAGTTTACCACCATGGAGAGCTGACAAGCATTAAAGAAAGGGAGAAACAAGCGCGCAGCACTGCAAGCAAAATTCGCTACTTACCATTCTTAATGCTCTCAATTCGTACTGGGAACCCTGACTGTGCTGCTGCAATTAACTTCAAAGCAATATAAAATTGAGCAGGACCAAAATAACCCACACGCTTGGCTCCACAAACTTCTGTAATCTAAGAAAGAAGACACACATTGTCAGTTAAATGAATTTCACTCTTCCAGATGTCAACACCTCCACATAAACAAAGAAAAAAACTTTAAAAACACAAAATGCTTGTTGTATTTGAAGATTTTTACTACGTGTATTTGTTTCAACTCAGAATGTTAGTACAGCAGAGACAGGTTGGTAGCTGTTACACTTTTCAGAAGCACTGCTGGTTAACACTTCTATCCTACAAGTTATGGATTTTCATATGTATGTAAGATTTTAACAGCAGGAGAAATTAAAAGTTCTTAAGTACCCTATCCAGTAAAAAATTTCCACCAGGAAAATTATACTTACTATTAGCCCTAACAAAAGCAATTCAGATAATCACCGTAACTGGAACACAAACACAACAAAAAGATCCCAGCACACCACTTGAGCAAACGCTATTTTGTGAGGAAAATTAACATGGTCTTAGCACTGAAGTTTAAATTCTATGTATCCTTCATTACTTGCTTCACTCTGCCACTTTTATGAAGCAAAGAGCACCATGTTCATATACTCAAACAATGCCTAAACAAACAGCAGGTACCAGCAGGTTTTAAGCATAGGTGTCAATTCTCCCATGCCTAGAGCTCCCAGATGTTCACAAACAAACCTCAGACAAGCATTGGGGTTAGAACAAAACTCCATTTGCCCCAGATATAATAGGAAATCTCAAATCGTCTTCCTGAAAATACATCTAGATTAGCAATGTCTACTGGCTGGTGAGGTGCAGCCTCTCAGACAGTTCTTATAGGCAAGTGTTGCTTCTGGAAAGTCATGTCTGTGGATTGGCTCCCAAGCTACAACAGCATGACAGAAAGTATTAAGTTGCATATAAGCAAACAGCACAAATGAATAGTCTATTTTTTCTGATTTATTTTTATATGTATATATATACATACATACATAGTGGAAAATGACAGGTCAAAAAATTAATGAAAAAATCAAATCTTTTGGAATGGTAATTCTTACTAATCAAAGACAACTGTTTTCAAACAAACCGGTTCTTCTCTGGATGCGGCCTCTGCTTTGACCAAATGAGCTCTGGCTACTTTCTCTTCCTACAAGTTTCAGACTTGGTCACAAGACACAAAAAATAGGGTTTTTTTCTCCTACTGCTTGATGGAAAAGGGAAATTGAATCTCTGTATAAGGACAGTTTCAATTAACCAGAAGCATTTGTCAGTCTCTTACCTCTACTTTTTTCTCTGTTATTGTGCCCTTTTTTTATTCTGCCCTTCCCTCTATCACTGACATTGCTTCTTTTATTTTCCAGTGGGAAAGCAAGGCACTTGGGATGTGCCCGAGATGGATGACTGGGCATACCCGTGGTGCCCTTTCTGAGCTCCAAAGGAGGGTTCTCCCCTTGGTCCTGGATGCTCCCAATTCACTCAGTCCCACTGCCCACACCACCCACTCCTGCATGGAGCTTCCCCAGCCAGCAGCCCTGGCTCTGCCAGGCGCAGTGGTGTGGAGCACAGATGACTGGACTGGACTGTGGAGAAGGAATGTGCACAGCAGCTGCACTTCAGACTGGTCCTCATGGGCAAAACCTCCAGGCATGCCAGGATCCGGCAGCTCTGGGGACAACGCTGCTGTGGCATGTATGTGAAAAGCCACCAGCTTATCCAACAGCCTGGGGAGAAGCAGATGGAGAAGGGTCACAACCAAGCTGAAATTCAATCTGGGTTCACAGCTCTGGTCTGTTATGGGAGATGTTTGTATAAAACATGCCAGTGCTGAACAGGGCAGTTGGCAAAAGCTGGGCACCCACTGGCAGCCAGGCCCTCCCATGGAGGCTGTGGGTGCTCAGCTCCAGAAAGGGCACCATGGGTATGCCCAGTCATGCTCAGCTCCCGTGTGACCCAGCGCCTGGCATGGCTCCTGCTGTGGGGCACAAATGGCACACAAAGTCCCTGGCTGTGCCGATAGGGACTTTTCTCCTCTTGGGCTCTTTTCCTGCCATGGCTACACTTCCTGCCCTGCCTATGCTTGCTGACATGGAACAACAGTGTCACCATGATGTGTTTCCTCTCACTAGATGCTGGAAAAATGCACTGCTGAGCAGCTGGGACTTTCACAGAGATGCTACTACCTTCCCGAAGACTTCATTTTTCATATATTTCTATACTTTGAAATATTAAGGTTGCTGAATTCTGCAAATGCTCTGCTTGCTCTTCATAGGGAAACATGAATATTTTATTCTAAACAAGCAGACTAAAAATTTTTATCAAGGACATCTCACCCCTCAAAAATACAGTGATGTTTTTCAAGCACACACTTACAGCCAACCAAACAGAAACTGCCTCTCTGTAATTTTGCTTTTTGATAACAACATAAATAAATTTCGTAGATACAAGCTTCTGTTATTTGTGCAACGAGACTCTGAATTTTTGTTAATGGTCCAGAGCAGAAGATGGAAGCTGACAGAGTAGTCAAATTTATTACGAAATTAATTGTGGGTATTTATACAGATTAACTGCAGGTACAGGCATTTACTCATATCAGATTCCTTGTCCAGTTAAAGGAGAGTTTTGGGTTCCTTCCATCCAGTATTTCACACCATCTGCATCAGAACCCTGCTTAGAGGAGCCAACAGAGCAGCCCCTCTTCTCCAGCAACCACAGAAGTTAGTGGCAGATTAGCCTTTATCCAAAAGTAAATCCTCAGAACACGCTGCCTGCTCAAATGTCTACAGCAGCTTAAATTGAACACTGCATTATTTTTTTGTTTCCTGGTTTTACCTTTCACAGGGTCAATGCACATAGCTTTTGATGGGCAGATTACACGTATATGCAGTTCTGAAATTAAGCTAGTTTGCGTCATATACTATTAGGAGTCTCCCAAGGTCCCTCCAAGTTAAAGGCACTGCATATGAATGTGATATGGTAATTTTTCATTTAAATCCCTGAAGGTGTTGTCAGTTTGGGCTGCATGCTTTTTAGCAAGCCAGCAAGGAAAGAACCAGTAATTTCTGCTTGTGCACTGCTAAACAGACACACGTATAAATCAAAACAACTTACATGCCTTGATACTTCAAGGGATTTTAATGCAGAACTAGTGACTGCCCATTCATATTACAATTTTTCCTTTAATTCTCCGGCAGAAAACTGTAATTCTTGAGTGACAGTAAAATATTGAAGAGAAGTGTAATGAAGAATGTATTTGAAGTAATTTTTATGGTGGTGGGTTACAGATGTTACTTGCCAAATCTAACCTTGAGACAATAAACAGGGTTAGTCCAAAATCACACAGAATCACAGAATGGCTGGGGTTGGAAGTGACCTCTGGAGATCTGTGAGTCCAGTCTCCCTGCCCAGGAGATCAGGATCACCCAGAGCTGGTTATACAGGATTGCACACAGGAAGGTTCCAAAAAATGCCCAGAGAAGGAGAATGTGCCATTCTCACAGTAAAGAAGTTTTTCTCATATTTAGAAGGAACTTCCTGTGTTTTACTTTGTGCCTGTTGCCCCTTGTCCTGTTGCTAGGCACCACCAACAAGCCCAATTCCATCCTCTTGACACCTCCCTCCAGATACTTACATAATATTGATAAAATCCCCTCTCCATCTTCCTCAGGCTAAACAGGTCCTGGCCCCTGAGTCCCCTCCTAAGAGATGCTCCAGTCCCCTGGTCATCTTTGGAGCAGTAATGCTTGAACTTCAACCACTTGGATCCATCCCATACCGTCTAGACTCCTAACCCATGGGATTCCTCCAAGCAGATCCTTGAAGAGGCCAGACTTAGCTCTCCTGAAAGCCAGGGCTGGGACTCTACTTTTTGCTCTGTATCCCCCACACAGGTTCTTGAACTCTACCATGTCATGGTCACTGCAGCCAAGGCTGCCCCAACCTTCTCATCCCAAATCACTCCTTGTTTCATTAGCACAAGGTGCAACACCACACCTCTCCGTGCTGGCTGCTCCACTACTTGCATCAAAAACTGATCACCTGTGCTCTACAGGACTCTCCTGGACTGTGTGCCCAGCTGTGTTGTCTTTCTAGAAAATACCACAGTGGTTGAAGAAGGTGGTGGAGGCTTGTGATCATGAGAGCACTTCCAACTGTCTGTAGAAGGCTTCATCAACTTCTTCTCCTAATCAGGTGGCCTGCAGCAATATTCCAGTCAAGGAAAATTGCCCTGTTCAATGGTTTGTGAGGCAAGAACACTCCTGAGTAAACAATGGGTATTCAGCACGTAGCCTTAACACACTTGTTCTGTAGAGGAATCACACCACATTCCCTACCAAGCACCATAAGAAGGGGAGAAAGAGCAAGATCTATAAGCCTGCACACCTTCTGACAGGTAAGAAGTTTTTCTAGGGTTGCAAAAATAAATACTTTTTAGTAGTATTAAAAAACAAATCTCCAATTCATAAACATTAAAATTTGAAATGTAGCTATGAGCTCTTCAGAAGAGTTGCTGTTTGAAGCCACTGTGCTCCATGCAAACCTCTAATAGAAAAGCTCTGCATCTTCAGGTACTGGAACACAGAGTGGATTTTTTTATTTTTTATCGACTCACTGCTCTGTTCTATTGGCTGACAGCAAGTGTTATTTTTATAATTGCTCCTTGAAGACATCCCATATGAAGCAGCTTTTCCCAGCCCAATCTGACATTTTTCCAGCTCTCCCGAGTTCTCTCCAAACAAGTTTCCACTGCAGTCTCCAAGAGCACTGACCTCACAAACACACTGGGCAGGTCTAATTTAGATTGCAAGAACTAAACTTCAGAAACTGAATATGAGCCAAGAGCTGAAGTTTGTTTTTAGTAAGTAGAAAAAGGAGTATGATCAGAAATAATTATACCATAATCCTATGGACAGGCTGAAATGGTCATCCTGGAGCCTCAAGGCAAAGGTAGACCTGGGACTTTTGCTTTTTTATTTAGCTGCTGTGGCACCCTCTGTATCAGGCTGGCACACAATTTTTGTCTGTTCTCTGTCACCCTGCTGATACCTGACACATAGATGGTCACTGCTTGTCATTTGTGGGCAAATCCAGCTCAAAGGCTCTCACAACTCTGTGTGGATTGTGGGATCCTGCAAGAGCACATGTGAGCTGAATGAATCACCTCATTGGGAGAGAAAAAGAAGGTGACCATCACTGGCTCCTATGTTAAAGGAAATTTTCTCGCTACAATTTCCATCTCAGCACAACCCCAGAATGCACATCTCTTTTACTTGTCCTTGCTCAATCTATAATGAGGCAGAAATATTTTCCAGTTTATCAACTGCCTCTGAATTTTAGGGAAGATGTTGAAAAGCTTTTGCCATTACCCAATGCACACCTCACCCAGTACTCTCCCGAGGACAACCAACTGTGATGCCACTGCCCAGACCTGAACTACAGAGTGACCTCAGGCTCCCTTCTGGGTCAGCCAGCCGCTTATAATAGTTTCAAAAACAAATATTTGCAGCAGGGGCTTATCAACAGCTTATCTCAAAATTGTGTCATGCATCTGACCCACTTTACCCTTTCTTTTTCTTTTTTTTTCTTTAATTTGTGTTTACAGACTCTTTGATCTGCTTATTACAGACAAGTTTTGCTACATTCTTAAACAGGTATTTCTCTCTCAATGGATCATTTTTCAGACATTTGTAATACTACTTGGAGCTCAGGGCCACATATCTATTTCTTCAATATTTAAAGCAAAGTAAGAAACAACACATCGAGGATTACTGACTGGGAAGGCATTAGGAATATGCTGGGGCATTACATTCCCAGATGTACGCAGGAAGAGGCTCTGCCATGCATTGGTTCTTTACCTCTGCTCCGTCAGTGGCATTTCTGTAACTATTTATTTTATTCTGTCATTTTGTCTTTTAAAAACAGATGTTTTATCTATTTCAGTCTTTTTTTAAAACATTGCCTAAAATGCTTACTTAAAATCAAGCTATTTTAAACAAGCAGGGTTCCAATGCTTAAAACAAAATTTAAAACAGCTTAGTTTATGGCACAGAAGACAAGACATACATAGTATATTTTTAAAGAGCTATCTATAATACATTCTCATGGTTTGAGCTCTGCATGATCATCACTTTTCATTTAAGAACACCATAATTTTAAGGCAAGCAACAGATAAACTGCAAAAGCTTCACAACTTCACATAACAAACAAGCAGCAGAGAGCAACCCCCTGAGTTAGGCAAAAACCTGCTGACAGCACCACTGGGGTTTCCCTAAACTTCCTCCTCCTGGCATGACCCAGAACCATCCACATCTACCTGCACTAGTGCTCCATCACAACTTTGCATATCTGGGGGGAAAGCACTTCACTCTGGGAACAGGGAAAGAATTTTTCATCAGCTCCAAGCTGAACATTTTACGCCAACACTGAGAACCACAAAGCTCACGATTCAGCGCCTGCTGTCTGCAACACTGCCAACAGAACTGCATGAAACAAACACAAAACCAGGTTCAAACAACTCCAAGTGTGAAAATGAAGCTTAACAGCAGAACCATTTTATGTACTGGAAAATGTTGAATCCTTAGCAGAGTTAAAAATGACCCCAACCTGTAACACAACTGGTTTCAATCTTTAAAGAGCCTGTGGGCAGGAGCAGGACAGGAGCAGGGCAGTGACACTTGGTCAGTGCAAGGGTCCGTCCAGTCCTCTCTTGTGTAACAGTGAGCTCTGGATGCCTAAGGAAACGCAAGCATGTGAATCATGCAGTACTTCTCTTCAAGTGGGAAGGCTGGTAATGCCAGCATACCACAAGTCACAAAATATTGATCTGAATTATACAGCTATGAGGACATGTGAGTCAGCACTGATAAGCAAAAGATTTCAATTATTAAGGAGTGTTGACAAGAAAAAGTCTGCCAGAGAATATAGGCTGCTGTTGCATGCTAATACTTATAACCACTGAAATATACCTGAAAGAAATGCCATCTCCCATGCCCAACCTTTGGTCTTTAGTACACAAAGGCTACTCAACCAGTTACCTGCATGTAATGTGGAAAAGCTGGACACTTTCATCTCATGTCAGTCTCACAGGGGAGTTTAAGATGCCCCATTCCTGAGAAACATCTGACAATCACCACACCAAGTAAATTATTTTCATGATAACAGTGCCTACAGCTTTAGGTCAGAGGTTGTTACACACATTTGCTGATACTTCATTCAGTCTTTGACAGGAAAACCTAGCACCACCTTCACCAAACACATACCTTTAGCAGTATGTGAAAAGCCTATAGAGGTGAAAGAGATGAAACAAATTATTTTCAAAACCTCGTTGCCTTTTTTTTCTCACTATTTGGAAAATGAATGCTACAAGAACAGCACTCATGCATCTAAAGTTGTTCTGTGTTTCATATTCCCTGTCTGTATCACATTTGTATTAACAAGATTGATAAATACAGCACTTGTCAATAAATATGTGTAGGAGTATAAGTAAAATTTTAGTAATGCTTGCAACACAAAAATAAACTCTGAGAACAGGTTACTCCAGCTTTAAGAACTTGGGATGAAGATGCCAACAATCAGCACAGATTTTTAATTTAAATCCATTTTTTCACTGAACTGCTTCACATTCTTTGTAGATAATCAGTTTGCATCTAGATATGGCAACACAGATACTCAGCAGGTCACTCTCTGAAATGCTGCATGCACAGTCTTGCCAAAAATCACTGTTAAAATCTGAAAACCCACAGAAATTTGCAAAGTAAAGAGAATTGAGTTATAGATGCTTTATCTGCTTTTCAAATCTCGACTGTGGAAGCAAGGAAGTAAGAGCAAGTAAAATGGCAAGCACAGAGCTGTCACACTGTCCCATCCAAACAAGTAAATTGCAGAAAATTTCCACAAGGGTTATCCAAATTTCTTCTGATGCAAGTCCCTGCCAAAAGCATTTAATTCTCTTGGACATGAGTTTCATAAAGATCATCCCACAGATGGTTAACACTATATATTTTATACATTGCAAATATGGTAAAGGCACTAGTCATCCCAGGATTTCTGTTCATTTTCCTGCTCGCCTCATCTCTTTCAAGAGCATATCTAGGGATGTAACACAGAGAAGGTCCAGGACATGACAGAATAGAACCTAGACTCTCCAATTCTTGTCCACTCAGCAGAGACAGTATCCTGAACTCCCCTTACCCACAAGCAACTGACATTGCAAGAGCTTGAGGGAGGCAGGATGTAACTATCCACACTGAAATTTGGCCAGGGCTGGAACCAGGCCAACCAAAATATCCATCTGCTCCTAAAACTTTCATTTTCTGAAGGTTGAACGAAAATAGTATCTAAATCTTAGCGAGAGTGAATGGGGAGCTGCTTTTTAGCTCAAGTGGAAATGCCATGTTTTGCATGGGAGCTGCACCCATATCCTTTGGGAATGGAAATACAGGATGATCATGGGAAAATTAAAGGACAACACTACTTTTGCCATGCAAAATCCTTGTGGTTTGGACATTTTAGACTCCTTCAGCAACAAAGTTGCTTATTATTTCAAGAAATACTTTACACAAGCAGCATATCCGTTAGCATATTTTCATCTTCAGAGTACATTTTCACTGACTTAAAAATACGGCACTCATTTATAAGCTTGAGTTCACTACTAGTCCAATATATTTCAAAATGCATGTTTTTTAAAATCTATTCAAACTGCTGTGTGTCTATACATATGCAAAACTGAAATTAAATATAACTTGAAACTCAGCCTAAAAAATCAAACCTTTGAAGGAAAGGTTTCTGCTATCTGTCCAAGCCTTTTTTTATAAAGAAAAATTGTCTCTTCATTGCTGCAGTTCGGATATGTATTAAAACACCTACCATGAGGGATTTTTTTTAAAAACCTGAAAACACTCACATTTTATAATGGAACTTGAAACCATTAAAAATCCTGGATTCTCCAAGTATGCACAAAAGAAATAATTGAATCTTTTAGTTTGTCATTCATAAAGAGAGTCCTTATCCTATCTTCGTTAAATTCAGTCTCTTAACAGCGTACCATACACTGAGAAATAATAGATTTTTCTGTTAAAATCCTCATTGGTTTGGTTGATGCCTTATTTCTTGTCAGAGTACAAATTCAGTTGGGGTATTACTCATACAAAACAAATGCGTATTACAGAAAATTCCATAAGGTGTTGCTAGACAGGATTTAATTTACCCTCTGAAAAGGAAACACCAACTCTTTGCTGCAACTTACTCTGCAATAAATGAGCAACATATGAAGGTCTGCAATAAAACTCCATTTTGTTCTCATGTTAAAACATCATTATAAAAAGTTTGAGTATAAGTAACAGTCTGTAAAATCGTTGCCCCACCACCCATAAAGAAGCTTGCCAAACTCACCTAAGGTGCAAAGAGTATCTTGAAAAAGGCTGGAAAAGCTTACTATTAAGGAGATAACATCTCTTGTGGACACACCATAATGTGTTCTGAACAATCAAAACATCTTCTCAAATTCAGAGACCCTTTTAGCACCTAAGGAAAAACAATGGAGACTACTGCTAGATAAATGCTGAAGTCAAGAATAGTGAGGAAAATGGGCAGAAAGGCTTGTAATCTTTTTTGCAAAAGTATGAAAATTACTGTTATCAGAAATTTCGTTCGACAGTTCTACTGTTAAACTCAAGCCAAGGCTACCCAAAATATGTGCCTTCACAGTCAAATTTTTCTTTTCCTACTCTGTCCAAGTAACTGCATTGCTATAAGTGAACCCCAGAAAACAAAGTTGTTTTAAGTCACCACTGAGAGGTCCAGAGGACTGCCTACAGACAGTACTGCAGCGTGCTCCTGTTGCCTCAACAACAGCTGCCTTATTATTTCCACATTTCTTTGTAACTGCAAGGAAATACTTCAGGAGTTTCACTCTCAGATGCTATGCCAGGACAACTTTACAATCTGTTCCATTTGTAGGCGTTCTCACAGCTGAAAGCATACCAAGAGCAACTGACAGCAAACCTCATGACAATTGCCCTTATCTTCTCATATCCAGGTAAAAACATTTCTCTACTTATCTTGGAAGGTAAGCAGCCTTTTCTTCTTAGCAATCATCTTCCTACTTGTTGATGGGACAACTCCTCCAGCCACCACTGAAGTCTTGATGCACCCAGTCACAAACTATATCTAAATAAATTCTTCATCTCTGATCATAGTTAAACAAGGCACCTCACACAAATCCCCTCTGCAGAGGGACAAAATACGAGGATGCTGGGCCACATAGGCCATGGTTTAATCATGTGGGACAAACTTTTGTGTGGGCTGTAGATGACAAAAATCAAACACACAGGACACCTAATGTTGTTTAGAAAGACTACAGAAAAACATCCAGTGTTTAGCTTTTTTACATTTTAGTGACAACTCGCATCATTGCAGTACAAGGCCTGTGAAGAAATTCAAAATCTTTTGAAGTTACAGGATACACATTAGTTTTCTGCTGTTTCAGTTCCAATACACAGAATATTACCCAAATAACGAGGTACTTTGAAAAACTAAAAGCCATAAGGAGAGGTCACTGGCAGAGGCAGTAATCAAACTCCCCTTTCATCAGTCATCATCACTTAACTCCCTTTGCCAAGCTCTTTTGGCCTCAAGCAGCAGTAGCACTGCTGACTACAAGTGCATTGATCTGTTCTTCAGGTTTCCTTCCACAAACCCTTACAAAATCCTAGCCCAAAGCTCAAGAGACTTCCACTTCTCATTCCCACTCTGCCAGCACTGCGCCCCTTCCAGAATGTCCCAGCAGCTCAGGGCACAGGCAGCCAGGCTGCACCCAAAAGTGCCCAGCTGCAGACCTTCCACTTCCACAAGCCCTCTGAGTGAGGGCTTTCAGGAGTCCAGAAAACTCCTCCTTTGGGAGATGTGATGACAAAGGCTTAGAGCTGGCTCACTTTGCTCTAAAAACTTGGCAATTGAGTCAGGTTTCCCATGACTTTTGGGACAAACCCTTTAAAATGCAGGAGGAGTAACCAGCTTCCATAATTATTGAAAGAAATAAAAGCAGAGGCAATGACCCTAAACTGAGCTGAGACGCAGACTGTGCTGAACTGTGGATCAGCTGCATGACTGTCATGTCTCTGGCTGCCCATGGGATACACAGGCTGCCCTGCCAAAAGCCCACTGGAAAAGTGGGTTCTCAGGGCCACGGCAGGGGGACAGGCAGGCTCCTGGAGCACCTGTCAGTACTTTCCATCTGGGAAATAATCTCCTACCAAAATATAGTGACCCAAACCCAACCACTGATACACAGCAGAGCTGGCCAAAAAATACAGCAGTGAAGTAAGTTATCAGCTCCAGGTTTCTGGACTGAACTTCTGAAAGCCTGGCAGATGGATCAAAGCTGAATGGCCTCTCCCACGCAAGACTCTTCAACAGCAGGATTTTTCTACAAGACAAAACTCTAGCTGATCCCTCTGGATCTATTAGTTTTCAATGGGCCTTGGTTCTAGAAAAGAAATGGAATAAAACTTTTCTTATACATTTTTCTCTAACATATGATTTATAACACCAAATTTTTTCACTCCAGCCAGTGCAATACAGATGAGTGTTTGAACATTCAGTTCAGCAGCACCTTTATGCTTGGTTTCATTACATTTCCTCCCTACTCTTTAACTCCTTAAAACAACTCTAAGATCCAAACAACACAATATGCAATAATAAATAATACATCACTTAAGAACACTGTCTTGCAAAATCTTCCATAGCACTACAGAAAGAGATAATTGTCCAGAATTAAACTTCAGCAACACGGTTTTAAAGATTGAGAAACTATTTAGAAAAACTACTCTTTTTTTTTTTTTAACCCATGTGGTTACAAAAACTAAATTAAATAGAAATTGAAATTAAATTTCTGGTTACAAAAATTAAATTCTGTACATTAGAAAAGGAGACCAAAAGTCTTACAGAGTGTTTTAAATTATGCCTTTTCCAAAACCCCAGAGGGAGCAATTGATGAAGTTTGTTTTCCAAGTCTTCATGGCAGAGTGAAGATTTCTGCAGTTTAAAATTAACTGACATGTTATTAGGAGCATTGCACTCAATTGAAATGGGCATAATTCACTGACAAAGAGGTAAGTCAGGAGCGAAATTCTGTAAAAGGATTTTCTAACCACCAGATCAGTGGCAATTTGTGTGGAACAGCTTAGGCTGGCTCATTCTGGAAAGGCAAAAGTCGCTTAATGGTGCAGCCTATTTCTCAACTATCAGAGATGCTGCATGATCCATCACACGTCATTGGTGCAGCCATTCCTGCTCAACTTTTCTCCGCCATTCTGATAAAAATAACGATAGCCTAACTTGCACTTGCAAAAGACTGTCAAACATTGCTTTGGACTTCTAAGACATCAATAATTCTCCACACAGGGTATCTGGGCACCAAACCACGGAACTCACACACTTGCACAGCTAAGGAGAGCAACCCAATGGCAGAGGTCTGTGATAGGTAGGCAAATCCCTGTTTCATTTCTCCATTCTTGGCACAACTTTCAACAAAAATGTATGGCTCAAAATAGCAAATTAATGAGGGAGAAATTAAAACATTGTGCAAAGACTGGTGATTTATTCGATTCTGATGAGATGGGTAAAATGGAGAGAGATCTGTGACCAGTGTTACATGCTGATTCCAGCTCTCCAAAGGCACTAATGATCACTGCAGGAAATGTACTAGTATCTGCAAAGCAAGAAACAAAGTCAAATCTTAGTGATTTTATAAGGATATGAGTATAGTTCTTTGAGATCCAGGTCTCATTTGGCAAAGAATTCAATAAACTCTGTGAATTCTGTATTAAATGAGACCTGAATCACAAAGAGTTATACTGAAATCTGTTTATGATAGACACAAAGTACATCAGCTAGCACTTCTTTAACCCTGCAAGAAATCCTTCTACAATCAAATGGGACAATTCACAAATGGAGCATAACCCAAAAACAGGACAATAAGTCTGCATTTGCCATCAGAAGACAGTTCTGTGCTTGTCTTCTGTTGTGCTGCATATTCAGTATTTACAATCTGCTCTAAATAACTATTCTATTAAGCAATTATTTTGCATTGGCCCATCATTCAAGAAAAAGAACCTCAGCAGAGATGCACTGGGAAAGAGCAACCATGTACCAGTTCCACTCATGGCTGTTGCTGGAACACCTTCCCCAGCTCTCAGCACAGCTGCATGTGCAAGAGGAGCTGACAAGGTATTTGAAATGCAAAATTATTCAGTTTCTCATTTCTTTAGTCTTAATGCAACAATTAACATTATGCTTATTTTAATGCACCTCCATTATTGAGGAGAAACAGCAGGCAAAGCATTTAAGAATATTAGCTGTAAGGCTTTTATGACTTTCACAGGACTTTCTGGCATTAATCTAGAAAAACAAAAGGACATCTGTACACTACATATCAGAATAAAAAATTATTTGCAAGAGCTTGTCACATGCAGCATTTCTAAATATCTGTTCATTTTTAGCATTACTTTGCTTCAGTATTGAAAAATTAAGCCTATGCACCAGGACAGTGAATGAACTAGTTAGCAATCATTTTTCCTTTCAATTGCTTTATTTTCTTTCTTGTTCTTTAATAACTGGAAGTTTTATATTTAGGCAGAAGTCTCCAGGCAAGTTATTGCTTAAAGTAAATGAAAACTAAATACCAGAGCCCAAGCCTGTGTTGCACAACAATTCTTAAAGGCAGCAGCCTATCTTCCTTCTCCTAGACCTCTGCCCTATACTTTGCACAATTTCGGCACTAAATGCAAGAGGAGTCTTGCAGCGCCAATAGTTTATCGTGCAATTAAACCCCACAACATATTCACAAAAGGAGCCAAAGTACAGCAGCTCAAAAGAATAAAAGCAAACTGTAAATGATTTTAATAAAATTATATTTTACTAAGCACGTAGTCTTTGAATAACTGAGCTAGAAATTCTTTTCTTCTAAATTTCTCTCTCAGATTCACATTAAAACAACCCCATGGAAATTCACTAGGAAAGCTGAAGGGTTGAAAAGCCCTGTGTTCCTTAACTGCTAAGTTAGTTAGAAGCCTAACTGAGAAAAAGTACTTAACAAATATATGTTCTTTCCCCTATTTTCCTTGACTAAACCATTTAAACTCCTCAGAGTGCAGGAACTGCTTAAGCTTTTAATTCCCTTAGTGCTTTTGCACAGGAATCTGTTGGCTAAGTAGACTTACAACAACCACTTTGTTAGGCATGAGAAGCAAGATAACAAGGGAAATCCTATTCCAAACACTGCCCTTCACTCTGGTCCCACCTAACAAATACTGCTCTACCTCCCCAGCTGCTGCCCAGCACGACTGCCACAGAAAGTGCTGTCAGTTTGAGATAGCTCAAGTTTTATTTTACACTGGGAAATTAAATTTCAGATGTTCCTATTAGTGACAACTTACTGAAAGCAAGTTTAAATGGAAGAGGAAAATATTTCAATACAACAGAAAACACATTATTGCCACATTTCTTCACTTGTCATTTTTCAACTATGGTTTAGTTTTATTTTGGTGATGAAACTGGGTCTACAGTCAGAAATCAGGAGTGGTTTTTCCCTGTGCAAATACTTAAAATAGATATAGATTACATTTCATCCTTGGTTTTGAGGGTAGGCTGACAGGGAGACAAGGGCTGATGCAAGATACTGGGAATTTTTGGGGGGAGAGGGAGGTGTTAAAAGTTGCTAGGGCTTGCAAAGGGGCAGGGGGAAAATGCCAGTTTTACATCTACTCTCCTGGTGACCCATCCACCAAGAAAACAAAAAAGCACCTTCATTGATGATCTGCTTCTCACCACAGTTGTGGGCTCACTGCTGATGAGCATAAATGGGAGTTTTTTCTTTCTTCAAGTCCTTACCCATACTAACTTTCAAAGTTACTTTACAGCATCTGTACAGAGAAGTTTCTACTCCTAAAAAAATTGTTTTAAGCAGAGAAAAAAAATCAAACTATTTACCCACAAGCACTTTTTCTCTAGAAACAAATTAGTGTATATATATTTTGCAATACTATCTGAAAGACTCTCAGGTTTTATATAAAAGTGAAACATCAAGATAAAATTACTTTTAAAATAACTTATGGTACAACAGTATTTCTGAATGAAAAGAACTTGCCTACTCTAACTAGCAACAAGAAATTAAAAGCAGCACTGTACGTTATGCATTTTAAAAACTGTAAACTTCCTAATTCTCAGAAAAATTTCCAGTGAGTACAAATTCTTAAAATATTTGCAGAAAAAAAAACAGAAAATAAAAAGCTTTTCTCAACATGTATGGCAGATACACTGCATTTACTCACTACGGTTTCAAAACCCTGTTTGGGATTGATGTCACAAATAATTCTGACTCTCAGCACTGTACTTACCTTACTGGCATAAAGAGGGTATTTAATACTGACACATAAAATACAGCTTTGAGTAATGTTATGCCTATAGATTCAGCCTATCTGGAGGTACATACAAAACCAGGATGATTTTAACTCTGACAAAAAACAAACTGTGCTACCTATTTCCCTCAAATAAACCCTAAGAACTACACAAATTAACTGATAATCTGTATGTTCCTATGCAAACAATTACAAAAAACCTGTGACAATTGCAAATGTCACAATGCATTAGGCGGGAAAAAGCATTCAAAATGCCACATAAATAATACAGAGTAACACCAATTAAAAATATATTTTTCAGAAAGATAACCTTATTTTTAAAATAGTCATGCCCTTTTAGAATTTTATTTGCTTACCTGTATTTTCCATCCTTCCAGATTCAGAAATACAGAAAACCTTTTGTTCACAATGAACAAGTCATGCAAAAATGACTCTAAACTACAGTTTATAATAGAATTTATTTGTATTCTGTACCTTTCTTTTTAATGTCACAATATTTGGGCACCATACCCAGGCTCTTGTTGTTTTAAATCCCTCAGAACTGCTTTCAGAATAATAATTCCCACAACACTGAAAATCTTTGGCACTATATTTTAATGTCAAAAGGAATTAATTCAAACTGAAAGAATACAAAGCCTTTTGTCCTTTTAAACAAGAACTTTTAATGAGGTATATAATTGTACTTATTGCACATCAACAGTACAAATTTAATTCAGATTGCATAAGAATATAAGATTTTTTTTCCCCTTCTTGCTAAAAAAGCTGGAGGCACTTCCACAGGGTATTAACTTCAAAAACCTAGACACTCCTCAGAGGAAACTGATTTTCTACAAAAACTTTGGGAAGGGTTCACCTTGGATACCTGAGCAAGACATTTATAGTCCATTTGGGTCCCAACCTACAATGCAGCCCACAGATAAGAGTGCAGCATATGGAAACCCAACACACTGAACGAGTCCACATCGGATGAAACTTTGAGAATAGGCAGAACAAAATGGAAGGTAACAAAAACCCAATTCTAGAGTTTAACGTTTCTCCTAAGTTTCCTTATTAAGCATTCTGCAATGAAATTGTTTGCATAGCAATTGCTGATCTTCTGTAAGTCTTGACAGACATATGAGATGGCAATGATCCAACTTATTTTACTCCCAAGAGCTTCATATATGACTTGTTTTTAAAGGAATTAATAAGAAATATTTCCAGCTTAACAAGGAATTTACTGTGAATTCATTCCCTTCCTGAGGGATGACTTTTGGGGCGTTTGTGTGGTTTTTAATCTTAATTTTGGGGTTGTTTGTTCAGTTTGGTGCCAGTATTTCCAGTTGAAGGCCCTTTGAACACTGGGTGCTGTTATGAGGCTTTTATTTTTTGGTCCACAACCAATGCTGGTTTCAGGGACAAGACATGTACATATCACAGAAGGAAGCCACTAACAGTAGTATGTTTTTAAAACTAGAACTTAAAGGAAAGAACACAGACACAGGTGAACACACCGTACAACACAATCCACCATTTCAACACGTGTAGAAACTCCAACTCTGCCTTGCTGGAAACCAACATGGTTTTATGAACCTCAAAATCTTCATGAACTCTTTATGGATTAGCCCACTGGGGCAAGGAGACAGTTTTGGGGCAGGCAATGACCGCAGACACAATCCAGTGATGGACAGTAAAGATCCTGCAGTTGGTTGATGCACTTTGACTGTCTTGAGGGCCATGATCAGTGGTTGTAATCAGCAGAATGGGCAGTACAGCCCCATCCACAGGGGGCACCTCTCCTGGAACTGCAGCTCCCCAGGGCCTTTAAAACCATACCAGTGTGCCTCAGGCACAAGCAACTCTCCACTCAGAACCCAGAGGAAAGCCACAGTGGAATTCCCACTTCTCTGAAGAATCACTCCCATATGGGCTTTATTCTTGATGTGACCATTTGCACTGTTTTCTGTCTTACTAGCAAATGCTACCTCAAGATTCTTGATGAAAAACTTTCTCTGCTTGCACTTTCCCAAGACAACCTGCAGAAATGTTCAAATGTAAATGTCAGTTTGCAGCACTAAACTAAAAGGAGGCATGGTAGCAGTAGGCTTGAAAAAGGAGAGGAATCATCTGTTCTTCTCACCAGATACAAACAACATCAGGCTTAGAAACAACCTTGAACCCAAAGATAAGGCAGCAGTAGAGTCCATTACCCATAAAAATTGTAGAGTTAGCACCAAGGATTAACAAATTGCACAATACATGGCAATGGGATTTTGCTACAGGCATGAAAGGCTATTTAGGGATAGTCCAAGGTCCTTTCCATGCTTGTAGGTTATTCAGCCTCCTGTAAAGATGTGGCTGATGTTATCACACCATACAATACTCTCTCCAACACTTCTCAGAACTCATAAGCTTTGGTGTCCATTTGGTTTGAAAGAAGGGCAGAGGTGTCAAGAAAAGCATTTCCCAGACCATGATTTTCACAGGTCTTATCAGTACTGCTGATGCAGCTCAGCCCCTTCTCTGTGCTGACACAGCCATCAGGTGTCACGAGCTTTTTCTGAACCAGTTAATGTTTCTGCTACCACTGGCCCATGAAAAGTGCTATGCTGTGCTCCAGCTGCCACTAGCCTTTTTCCTATGAAAAGGCAGTGTGGAAAGCCAGGAGCAAGGGATGGCAACCCAGGGGCAACTGAGGACACAAGTGCTAAGACCTGAAAGACAAGATTGTGTCCACTGGTCCATACCTCAGCAGCCAATTCAAGAAAAAAGTACAGAAAGGTCACAGATTTTCAATGATGCCTAACATCTACAAAAACCTCAGACATGTTTTTACTGATTATCCTTTGTTTTATTCCCTGTCATACACTGAAAAGTGAAAATTACAAAGTCTGGTGTTACTGGGCAGCCTCTCTTATTAATGACCAAACCCTCTTCCTTTTGTACACTAAAGGGATCCTTGACTATTTCAGATTCACTGGTCTTCCTCCCTACCAGCTTCTTGCTCCAAAAGCAGCAGAGTCAGTAATGAAGTGAAGAGCAGAGGAATATCCAGACCCAGATGAGCAGGGCTACAGGGATGAAGGTGTACATTGCCCATTGCTTGTATCCTGCTTCTCAGAGGAAGCTCAGTCCTGGCATTTTCAGAACATGCACAAACATCTCTCTAGACTGGGGAAACTGGTTAAACACAAGCATACATCCTCTGAAATTATTTTGCATTCCAAATAGTCTTTCAAACAAACCATGTCACAAGCACTTTATACAGCTCAAGATCTAAAAACACATTTACAAAGTCAAAAGGTACATAGTCAAGGTAAGTTTGGCTCATAAATAGAAAACTTACATAATTTTTTCCAGGATTTAGTATCAGCAAAAACACTTCTGCCATGAAATGAATGGTGGAGTTTGTTATTTTTAAATTCCACTGGGCATAGTTGTGCTGGTTTTATACAAAAAAGTACTTTCCTGCAATGTTTATACTTAAACATTTCTATAACAAAAATTTAAAAGTAAGACAAATGTTGTTTCCAAGTAAAGAAAAACAGACAGCAGAGAAATAGTAAGAAATTAAGGAAAGTCTATTACTCGTTTTTACTCATAATAAAAACCACTGAATTTTTTTAAAGATAAATAAATTTTAAGTACTTTCAGAAGGTTCCAAAGTCCTCTTAATTAAGGATGAAATAGATATGGAGATAATTAATGAGATAGATATATCACAAGAGAAATGTTTTGCAATAAGACATAATCTTGCTGCAAAGGAGACTTAAGCAAGCAGAAGAATTTCCTGCACACCAGCACAACTAGGGCAGTTCTCTCACCACAGGCAGTGAAACCTGCAGTGAAACCAATGCTGAATGATCTAGACTTCTTAGACATAGCTGAAGAAATTAACACCTCCTCACACAAACAAGTGAGGAATGAGCAAATGGCAATGGTGTTGGGTATTTAATTTAGAAGTAGCCATCAAATGCAATATGCTGAGCTGGCCCACTGTGTGTGAGGGGCTCATTTCCTTGTTGTGCCAAGGACAATCTACCTGTTCATCTCTATCTCCAATATGAGACATCACTTGGGGTCACTGGGAACCTGGGCCTAAATACAATTTAAAAAAAAATAAATAAAAGGGGTGGGGAAGAGTGGGGAAAGGAACAGACATTCTTTCCAGCTCCCAGGCACATGGCAGTCACAAAGGCTGGAAACACAGGGAGAAAGAACTGGCACAAAAGGAACAAGAATGGTGCTGGGGCACATTGTCTTCAGCCTCATGGTGAATTAGAGGGAATTTATAGAACAGAGAGCTCCCAAAGCCCTGCAGTGATCAAATGGGGGTGCAGGTGCAGGTCATCCTGCAAAGCTCTCCATGGGCAAGGTGTGCCTGCAAACAGAACTCCTGGCAAGCCCTCAGGGGACAACATTAAACCTCTCAGTGGCTGTTGCCTATTACATAGCAGAATATATGACATATCCACCAATGTCCAAGCATTTGCATTTTTCTTAATGCCAGAAAACTAAGGAAACCAAGGAGGCGATAGGATTCAGCTCTAGTTTCAAGGAAATCTTCTCAAAGTAATGCATTTTAGCAAGGCATACAATTAGAAAAAAGCCCTATGTAAAGCTGACAAAAAGAACAAGAATGCGTCCCTTCCGTTTCTCATCCCTCTATTTATTTATTTCCTGGCAGATGCAGAGAAGTGCTGAACCAGCAGCTCTCTTGGCTGGTGGAAGTCGCCAGCTGGAAACCAGGGGAACAAAGAGCAGTGCAGGTGGAGCCTTGTGGGAAGAGACAGGGGAGCAGAGAGGGGCACAAAAATAGCAACACAGCAGATACGGAGACACTCTCCTGTCCCTTTGCTCTTCTCCACTCACTACTACAGTGGGTTTTAAAATGCTATTTTACAGTAATTTTTAACACTCTTTAGAATCACAGAATCATTTAGGTTGGAAAAGACCCTAACTGAGGTCAACTGTAAATCCAGCACTGCTCCAGGGACAGTGACTTGACTTCCCTGGGCAGCCTACATCAGACAAGGAGTTGTCTTTGAGCAGCAGAACCAATAAACCCCAACTTTCTCTAGACCCTTGTCTTGAGGTGACATTCCTATAGGGATTGGGCTCATTTCCTTTTGGAACGTTCCTCTCAGCAGCAAAATTAATAGGCTTTTCTTTCACCAGATGACTTAAGTCTTCAACATAACTCTTAGGTACTCTTCAAAGTCTCTCAATTTTCTTGAAATTTTGTTGAAATACTTAACAAATTCAGAAGTTATTACAGGGCTGAATTAATAGCACCATTGCACAAGCCTCACCTCTTTCGAAAATCAGACCAAAGAAACCTCAGCCCAGGACACAGGAAATTGACAAATTTTAGATTACAGTAAGAAAGGTGAAGTAGAATAAGTAGTAATACCTTTATTTTTTTCTGAAAGCACACAGCTATGTAGGAAATGGCAAAACCTTTCAGGAATATAGGCTTGTGGTTAGTCATACAGTGATAACAAAGAGACCAGTAGTCAATAGGAGATAAAATCTTGAATTGAATAAAGAACAGGGTGACATGTTAAGCCAGCCCCTAATGTGAAACCAGATGAGGGATGCCTTTCCTGCAGCATACATTGCACATTGCACTCAAAGGTGTCTTCAGCCATTTGACCATTTAATAGTTAATGAGACTGATGAGTGTTCTCACAAGGATATAAATAGCCTTCATATTCTCCTTGCAACCTTGGTAATAAATGAGCCACTGCTGCTACAGAGGGGTAAACTGAATATTCTATTGCAAATAAGTACTTCTAGCATTGTGCTTGCAGCAGTTCTAGATAGACCACAACAAAAGGGGAACTCAACAGAGAGCAAGACTATCATTAAAAGCATTGACAGAAAATTCTAACAGAATAGAAACATCAGCAGCAGAGCAAAAGCAACATTTTATATTACATAGTACTGAAAAGCCATTTGAATTTAGGTGTTAAGTTTGGGAAGTGGTCCACTATGGCAATGTGCATTACCTTATGATTCAAATACACCTTTCCTTGGAACTACACAACTCCATTATGCTCTTTCATTATAAAACTTTCACCCTGGCCACCTTAGAGCAATGGTGAAATGTTTTTTGAAATAGCTTAATATTCTTCTACAAAGGAAAATTTCTGTACAATGTTTCTTGCAAGACATATTGTCTTGAAAGTGTCATCAGGAAGCAAAGCAGAATTTCAGGTATTTAAAGTTGGCCCAAATAATTTCACTGCTCCAAATGAAGTTTTTCTCTGTAGAGTCCCATATGACCCAAGCCACTTCAATGAGACAGTGCTGGGAAAACTGCAGAAATGCTTTCCTGGGCCAATGCCAATTTGACCATAGGATGGTCCTGCAACTGTCAATTTAGGACCCTAAATAATACCAGAATTCTCCATATGGATGGGAAACAGGAACACATAAAGCTAGACAGTACTACTCATCCACTTTCTTAAATGTATTTCACATCTACAGCTCTTGACACATCGTTCCTCTTTCTTTTCATTAAAATGTGAAACACTTATGTTTTGAAACTTAACTTGACCAACTTACTAGAAGGACTTCAAAAGTACCATAAAATTTAAACTATACAGTAAGGGTAAAAGAAAAAAAAAGAAAAAAGATTCACAAATGTTTCTTTTACTTTTGCCCTTCTGGAAGTTTCCCTCACTTAAGGTCCATCCTTCAGTACCTGAACAGAAGACCTTCATTCCATTTCCAGAGTAATCTCTTTTGTTGCAGGGCTTAAATTCAGTAGTGATGCTGAAACAAAGTGCCTTGCTAGACTTAACTAAAGCTTTACCTCTTGCACACTTCCCCTGCAATCAAATATATGCATAGTAAGTAATGCAATCTAAAAACAGCTAATGAGTATTTCCTATGGAAAAATACTTCTTTGGAGAATATACTCCTCAAGGACAGTCCTGATTTAGACTAGATCAAATAAAAGATATAATTACTATAATACAGCTGTGGGTGGAGGAGGGGGAGGAGAGAGGGAGAAAGAAAATAAGGGACTGATAACTTGATGTAAATAACACTAAGAATTATTTTCCTGCTGACATCAGTACTGCCCAATGCTGCTCTTTCTTTTTCTGAAACATTTGCTCTGGCCAGTGAATCTGGGACCTGTCAGGCTGCGAGGTAGCAGGTGCTGTAACATCATCAACCCCAGGCTCCCCATCCTGGTTCCTTCCTCTCACAACACTCAAAAAATGTTTTGACAGACATGACTTCACAGCTGTATTATTTTAGAGGTATACTGTGTCTCCAGAATGATAATATAGTGCTGTTTTTAAAAAGAAGTCCATGGCTAAGCGAGGGTAGCAGCAGGGTACAATACAATTGCAAAAAACCCCAAGCATACTATTTGTTACGGTGGTACATCTCCATCATACATCAGGCACAGAAAACAGAAAGCTGAGGCTCTCTTCATTTCTAACCCTGGCAGCACCTTGTGAAAAACTCAACCTAAAAACTGGCTAAGATTTTCGCTCCAAAATTGGGGTCGTTTTGGGGAATTTTGAGGGGTTATTTGTTTTGGGTTTGATCCTTCTCTTGCTGTTGCCAGGCTTTTCAAGAGATTACCCAAAGACTCTGTAGGAAGCTTCAGATCCCAGCAGAGTTTTAAACCATATGTTATCTCTCTTTAAAGGTTACTGGGTTCTAGCCTGTTTCGTCTTCCTTCTACAGCAGACATTGATATTTATAACCTGCTCATCACCATGATACCTAAAGCATCTAATAAAAACCAGAAACAAGCAGCTTCCTGGACCCTGCCTTTTATTACTCAACAACAGAAAGCAGCTGTTAACAAAATAATTGAGTTTTATTCATTTTTGCCTTCTGATCTCCTCCCAAACCAGAGAAGCCCCAATCAACACTGGCCACCGGGATGACTCCTTCAGGCTCCTCCAATCTCTTTCACATCCACTGCTTGCAACGACATTCACTGCTGTCCTGCTTCTACTCATCTCCCTCAGCCTCAGATAAAGTCTTTGTTCATACACTCTTAAAAAGGAAAACTCATTTCACCCTATCTATTCTTTACGCTTCCAACCAGCACCATAAGGGATCTCCTGCCAGTACCAGATGCACAAAAAGCTGCTGGGACGAACTTCACAGGTACCAAACCCAGAAAGGAACCCAGCCAGTAACCCAGACATCAGCCCACCATGACCTGCAGAAATGTACTACCTACTTTGGAATGGGCTTGTTTCTCCTTCTCATGCTTCTTAAAAATGGTACTACTGTATATTAGGTCCAAAGGAAAATTTGTTTCCATTAATACTGAAGTCAGAGTTTACAGAAGAGACAGCCTGAACGCACGGGACATGTCCACATAGCTAAATAGGAGAACACTTTTAGCAGCTACAATTACCTAGGTCTTCCACAACCTTCAGAGAGAATACAGAAAAAGCTCATTCTTCAGAGGTTTAAACATTTGTTTCTTGCTTATCAGAATGGGTTATGGACAACTCTGCATGGCAGATCTGACAGCTGGTGTCTCCCTCATTCTGAAAGCAGTGGCATTTAAAGCTGCAAAAACCACTGGAGATAATACACAGGAAGTAGCAAACACCACATGAAAAATGTGAGAAATCCTCCCCAGCTACATGGTAGCCACCAGATCCAGTCATCTTGAACCAGACTAAATGAAAATACGGCAACATCTTGAATCTCTTCCTGGAGAAAAACAAACAAACAAAACAACAACAAAAAAGCAACAAAAAACAAACAAACAAAAAACCCCCCACAAAAACAAAACAAAAAAACCCAATTCCAATGAATTGGATTCCAATAAACCTTTCAAATTTTTACCAGGAAATCAAATGGGTTCTTTCCAGGTCACCTTAACACAAAGGTACCATAGAGTCCCATGGAAGTTGTTTTGATGTTCCACACCTTTGTGGTTCCTCAGCAGGTGACATCTCTGAGGCACCACAGTCTCCCCTCTGAACAGGCTGCCTGGCCACCACCACTTCTATCTGTAAGGGCAGAATTAGTGAAAGGAACAGAAAGGAACTAGAGGTGATGCATACGAACAACCTCTTTCCCAAAATTCATGTGCTTAAGGTGTCACAATGCTTCAACATGCAAGCAGTTCAAAACAAAGTGGTTTGATTTAATTCAACAAATTACAAGTTTTTTAATATTTCCAAAGGAACTTCTCTTGCAAACATCATTAAATTTGCCCTAGAAGACAGGAAGAAATTCTGGCATTTCCCATAAAACTGCTGTTCTGGGTTTTGTTCTGCTTTCAGACAAAATCAGACTTAACTAATACAGAAGTAAACAGAAATTCTGTGACACATTATGTCTTTTTACCACAAACAAATCTCTTACAGACTCCACTCCATCAAAGTATTTCTCCCACTCCATCAAAGTATTTTTTTTCCAAATGAGCTTCTTTCTTCCATAGTTACTGTTACCTGATTTTTTGGACTGGCTACCCCAACAAAACCTTGATGCTTCCTGTATCCCTCCTGTTTTATCATATTTGGCATGTTTCCTGAGTTCACCTCCCTAGTGCTTACAACTACAGCAGGTCCTTTTAAAGGCAATGCAGCAAACACAAAACATTATCTTCTATAGCTGTGCAGTTATCTTAATCAATAATACTTATTAAAACCCTTCTTTAGTTGAGAGGTATGGAGTAATTTTTATAAGGCTGAAGAGTTGTCACGAGTTTTCTTAACTGAAGGTGTGCCCTTGTTGCTAATTCCATTGCACGTGGTGTATGCTGAAGACATTTCCTGTCCTTCCTTGATCTTACATCCCGTTTACCTCTAGTTAGAATAAACACATGTTTTGGAAAAGCAGGTTAACTTTTTTCTCTTGCACACCACTAAACAAAATACTAAAATTACCACTATTTCACCCAACATGTTTGCACCTTATGTGCAGAAATGCATCCTTCTGTCAGTGAGAATCTACTTGTTTGTGCCCAAACCATGGGTTTGTCCTCAATTCAGCAAAAGAGCACAGGATTGCAAAACAGCAACACTAGAGTCAGAGACTACACTGTCTCCAGTGCCTGTGCACAGTATGCCAGCATTTATGGCACATTTTCGACCGCAATTTATATTTGCAATTCTATCTGTACACAGCAAAGGAAAAGTAGCCTATGGCTATTAAAATACACAGATGTTCTTATAAAGACAGCAATTATTCAGAGGAGGGAAATAAAAAAAATAATTTAAATACATACAGAATCACACAATTGAGTTTTGGCGTCCCTCCCCTTTTATTCTTATTTTTGGCATTTGGGATCTCAAAGTACTTCACCTTTTACTGCTCCACTGCTGTTACTGCTCACAGCAAAATAATTCTGACTCTGTTTGTTAGCCCACAGCAGTCACCCTGTTTTGCAAATGATTTGTTTTGTTCCGAACACCGTCATCTTGGCTTCCATAGAACATCATTGTGTAAATTATGCCAGAAGTAAATAATGCATGAAATGTGAAATGATGCCTATGCCAAAGCTGATCTAATGTTTCTTGGTGTGGAAAGAGACTTTAAGAAAAATAAAGGATTTAAAAAAAAAAGGTAAATTCATTTGAAAGGCTCACGCCAAAAAAACACTTGAAATTTATAATCATAATAATAAAGCAATGCTACAGACACTTGCTATCGGAAGTAGAATTCAGCTTCATGACTCATATCAGAGTGAGCAAGCAGACACCATGGACCATGTTCAGACAGTTTGAATTCAAGCTCAGCCAAGTGTTTCCCATTAGCTGAGACTAAACGTTCAGTGCCACCAAGCCAGTGGGAATTATGAGGCCCAAATCCAGCACTTTATTATGGCTCGGCCCAAAGGAGCATCTCCCCACCACTTCCTGACAGTGAAGGGGACCAACCCAATCCTGCATATTCAGACTGGATATGCAGGAGGACTGCAGGAATACACAGGTGCAGGGCTAAAATACTAGAACCAGTATATGCAGGTTTTTTGGATGGGAAAAGGCTGCAGGGCAGAATAAAATCCTACAGACATAAAAAGTAAAGCAGAAGAAAACACTGAAGATGTGCTCTGGTAGTCAAGCTATCAAAAGTTCCTCAATATCCCCCTTTTTGCAGGCTTCACAGTGCTGAACACGGGGCACTCCTGTAGCTCTGCTCAGCAATGTGTGCCCCTTGTAAAGGCCTGCATGGCTCAAACAGGCACAGGAGATGATTGAACAGGCAGCCACTGTGTAACCTCAGAGCAGTTCTAAGCAGCATGCTCCAGACCAGAGAGTGCCAGGGTACAGAGAAGCGTCTTCAACACCCCCCTGCAAATGTACCACCCAGTCTGAAACAACTGGCAGCACCAGGTGTCTGAACTTCAGTGTTTGCAGGGCAGATTTTTGGGAAAAATAAGCTACTTAAAACATTATTTAAGTCCAAAGAGATAAGACCCTAATTTCATAATTATCTAAAGACCTGTCTTGTTAGTTGGTCATCATTAAAACAAGACTCTTATGTTTTAAAAAAATTACTATAACAGTTTTGCTCTTACCACAAAGTAATAATTTTAAATGTATTTGAGCAACCACATCACCTAATAAACATTTAAATTATTATTTTATAATAAGAATTCAATTATTTAATTATGTTATAATAATAATTAATTTAATTCTTAATTATAATAAGAAATTTGCTCCATTATATATGTTAATAAGAGACACACCTACTTGTGTGGGTATGTATGACATATGCAAAGTTAAATTTAGCTGAAAACTGGAATTCATTTAAAAATACAACGTCTTCATCTGCTAAAAAACCAAAAGCTACACATTTCTCATATATACAAAGATTTGGAACTTTATAAATATGTTTTGCCTTTTAAAGACTTTGATAAATGAAGTAAATATAATTTGCAGTTAATGATTTAGTTGATTATTTCTGGTCACTATGTCCTACCAGGTCACAGAACTAAAGGATCTCATCCCACTACAACTAAAGGATCTCACCCCACCAGAACTGCCTCGTCATCATATCTAAAAGGCAGGAATAAAAATAAAAACGAAATTTAGAAAATAATGATAAACAAAAACAAGTTATTCCCAACAGAGTTCTCAGTTTTATGCAGTGTCACCCAATAATTCTGCTGGATACAATGGATAAAGAAAATATTCCCACTGTTCAGGAAGAGGGGATTACTATATGTCCACAGTTGATTTTCTACTCCAGCAACCTTTTCTAGTTAATTATCCACTAACTCAACTGTTAAACTGTTTGACTGTCTCAAAAGTTGAACTAGCACATATGGCTCATTAATGTTTTATTTTACCATACTGTTGGTATGTTTAAATGTTAATATCATCAAAGAATGATGTTAATAACATCAAAGAATCTCGCTTTACAAATATTATATCAGATGCATTTCTCAAATCATAGTATTTTAAATTTAAGTAGGTCATTTTTCCTGACTCCTTGCTCAAGAAATGATTGTTCCATCTTTCATTAGTCTACCTTGGCTAAGTTTTTCAGCTCAGCTAAATTCATGTTTTCAGACTTTATACTATCCCTCTTTCACAGGGGGTGTTTGAGCCAGATTCAGCCACTGAAGTGAATTGTGTTCGACATCTCCTTTGCAAAACAGACTGTGGCAACATCATCAATCTGTGTATAAACATCACAATACTGACAGCAGATTGCTGTAGATATACACAAGACTAGAAGAGGTTACACTCAACTATCTGGTCAACCCCACTGCACTTATGTAAGTACCATGACAAAACCACTTACTGAAAACATAAAAATGAAAACCATTCTTCATTGTCCCCACTTCATACTGCAGCAACCTCTCATGAAGAAAGAAGAACTCTTTTTCACCCCAGTGGATCTTTTTCCATCATCCCTTTTGTATTATTTGAAATCACTGGCACAGCAAAGCATTATTTTCTTGGCAAATTCAACAATTAATTGACACTTGGCTGTTATGAGGGTTAATTACTGAAGGCTGCAGGCCCTGACCAGACTAATTCTGACCATCCCATTGCATGTCTGTGACAAGCAGGTCTAAGAGTCTGTTTTACAGTGTGATTTGAAACATACTTGGAAGGAATGGCTTCTACAAATCATCTACTGTCTATGTCAACACTGAGGCACTCAAAACTACTAATTTTGTAAGCAGCGACTAAGAAGTGATAGTTTACATCACAAAAAATAGTTTCAAGATGTATTAAGATCACCATTTTATATTTTTTAATGGAACACATCAGCAAGATAGCTCCAGATGAATTTTTACCCTTTACTTTGTTACAATTTAGAAATTTTCTTAGTAACAATAATACTGTAGCCTTTACATGTGGGTTTTTCATTTTTCTACTTACATAAACAGAAGTTTGCTCGTGATTCTAGAAAGGCAACAACAACTTAGGAGATTGTGGTCAGAAGCACTGACACTGAAATGTCAGTTTCCCTTTCCTCCTCTTGCTGCACTGCTTACATGATGATGTACCATGCTTTTGTTCCTTCCTGACTCAAAGACTTCAGTAAGATGCTACTTCTCTAACACGGCTTTTTGATGGAGCAACTGTTCACTCAGCAAAATCACACAGCCAGCACAAACATAATGCCATGTTCTGTCAACAGCTGCAACAGAGTGAACTTTATTTTTGTAAAGTAACTTTGAGTCCAGACTTTCCTCACTCAAACAGATCACATTGTAGCTGCCACAGTTCTTTTCCCTTTCTGCTTGTTCGAAGCAGACTGTTAGTACCACCCCAGCTATCATGCAGGTAATAATTTATTCATAGGGAATTAAGAAAAACAAATTTCAGAAAGCCAATCCTTCCTGGCATTTTTCCAAAGAAATATCAACTTAACCATTTTTTTTTAGTCTATTCACACTTCTGCTTTTCGAACATAATACTGTTAAAGTGTAGAGTTGTAGCTATAGAGACAAGGCACAATAAACACAAGTTAACTCACGAAGTCTGTGGAAGAAAAGCATGACCGTTTGCCTGTGCTCCCTATTCACAGTGCTGGAAGGAGAGTCCCAGCTAAAAAATGCAGTGTCTGTACAGCTCCAGCATCACACAATTAGTACTTGTCATCCTTAGAGCTCAAAATAACACAGTGTGTTCGTTTGCAGAGGAAAGAATGCGTTTTCTTAAGAAAATTGGATCTCTGTACTGATAGTGCCAAGTCAACACATAAGATTAAGGTTTATAAAAGTGAGAATTAAAGATACTGTCAGACAACCAAGTGAGAATTAATCAAATAAGTTGGAAACTAATGAAAACAAATATGCATTTTAGTGTAAATCTTGAGTCCAATTCTGCTCAATTTCTTAAGACAAAATATTCAGACAATAGTAATGTCAACAGACAGCAAAACTAGCACAAGGCACCTTGCCTTTGCTTATCAGAGGGCGGTGACTCTGGAAAGCATTATTTTATCCAAGATGCCTGCAGACACCAGCCCATTGTTAGCTGGCACCCACAACAGACACACTTGTGGGGTCCCAGACTCAAGCAGCAGAGGCTGTATGTACTTGCTGGTGGCCAGCTTCAAAACAGGGTCACAAATCAACTGCCCCAAATGAGACAGGGCAACGCAGACCCTGTCAGCACCTGGCACAGCTGTCAGTGCGGAGTATTGACATCCCAGTGCACTCAGGGAGCATAATCCAACAGATCCTGCAAGGAATATGCCCAGACCCCCAGAGAGTTTGCCACATATGGCCACACAAACCTGTTTTAGTCATCCACTGATGACAAACAGTGGTGCCTCCTGCCTTCCTCTCACACCTCTGCCTGCTGTTTCCCCTTGTTAGAAGGGTTACTGATATTGATCTATGTAACAAAGCATGCTGTGGGATCACCGATTTTTTTGTGCGCCCAATGCGTCCAGAACATTTACTTTTTTCAATTTTTTTTTTCCTTCATACAAATTCAGTTCTTTTCCCCTTTGTTAGGAGCCTAAAGCTTAGAGAACACCATTTTCAACCTCATCAACACATACGCATACATATAAATCCAGCAGATGCTGTTGAATTTCTTCTAATTCTGACACTGCCTAAATGCCTGGTGCATGACCAGTCTGCTCCTTCTCCTTCAACATAAATATTGTAAAAAATAAAAACAACCCAGGACAGACCTTTCAGGCAAATAATTACAGACATTCTGCAGAGTTAGTTTAAAGGCTCTCAGTAAAAGATCTGCCATAGGCTTTGTTCAAGTCTAAATACAAACAATATGTCTGGCCAAAGACTTTCAGTACACTGGGGAGGTATGATTATACAGTGCACAAAACCCATGGTGCTCTGTCCCTGTCATGCCCTTCTCTATCCTATGAAGTGTCTGACATTTTTAATTTTAGTGCTAACTGCAACTTTTTTTCCAGAACTGAAATAACTCTTGCTGAGTTCATTGTTCGACCTTGTCTGTAAGTAAAGCAAAATCAGTACAAGCTCTGCTGAACACTACTGCCCAGCAGAATTGCTGCTTTTAATGAGCCCGGGTGTAATGAATCTGTGTTCAATCACTTCATTCTTAGCAAGACCCAGCACTCTCGGGTGCACGCCATCTGCTCCGACTGACCAGCCTGCTCTTGGATTTTTTCCATTTATTGCAGCATTTCCTCTTTTGCCACATGCTCTGGCATTCCCTACCTGCTCTCTGTTACCCAGCCTATTTCATCCACGTAACTTCTTGGATTAAGCCAACTAACCTTTAAACCAAACCAGACCCTTGCCTCTTTGCTGTCTGAGAGCACCCACGACTGCTTTTCCCCTAGGAACTGACATCCCAAACAGCACTACTCCATCCAGGATGCACCCACTGATTTTTGTCTTTACAGCAAACCCTGCCATTACAGGTAAGGAA
Source organism: Euphonia xanthogaster (assembly GCA_034509185.1). Lineage (NCBI taxonomy): Eukaryota > Metazoa > Chordata > Aves > Passeriformes > Fringillidae > Euphonia > Euphonia xanthogaster. The sequence continues at coordinate 98,774,024 of JAYDZK010000001.1, read as the reverse complement.
GTGGAGGGAGATTTCCTGTGATGCTTGGAAGCATCATCCTGATGAGTAATAAATCTCAATCAAAGAGTATAAGGAAAAACTCCTTCTTTCTCAAAGATTTATCCCACTTATTACACAAGTACAACTGAAGACAACAGGTTTGAGACTGCCACAGCACTAAATGTCAGTTCTGGACACATCCTGATTTGTAAAACCACTCCTCAATGAATGCCTTGAGAATAAAAAGCTGCAAATTGCACATAGCTTACAAAACCATCTATAACTGTCTCTTGCAATAGCCCATGCAAGGCCAGAGAATTGTGTTAAGTGCCTTCTGGACTGTGCTGGCTCTGCTTAGTAGAAATCCAGAATTGGTTTCCAAACCAAATCTCCCCATTTCTGACATGAATAAACTCAGCATGACCATTTCTCAGTCGGTCAGTATGGATGCTGCCTGTATACAAAGCACTAAAAGATGGGGATTTTAAAAAGCATTAAAACCCCCCCAAAAATTTTCATACTCAAAAATTATTTCAAAGAAAGCGTGTTATCTTAACCCAAATGAGCTGTCTTGGCCTAAAATAGGTGTTCCCTATACTAGCAGAAAATTTATACCAGGAATCTCTGTGAATTGCTCCCTTGACTGATAATCAGAGTGGTAGGATTTTTTAATGTGAAAGTATTAAATTGCATTTTTTGAATATAGTAAAACAAAACATCAGAAAAATACCTCAAATAACATTGTGGGATTTTCCCTATTAAAGCATCCCCATTTGCAATTTATTCTTTTTAACTCATTACATTAATTCATTTTTCCTGAAGTCTCAGTAAATGTAAGAATACCTGACAGGGGTGGGGTCTGAGGACAGGCACACCAGCAGTAGAGCAGAATGCCACTGTGATTAGTGCACTATAAACAAGAGGGGGAGGGAAGGAAGGAAAAACAGACCCAGATCCCACAGGCCTTATTATCTGAATATTCCTGAAGCCAATTACAGGCTTCTTTGCAAGTAATGTTCTCACCACAGCATAAATATACCTGGAAATAATCTAAAATAGTTAAAAAAACCCCAGAATGTCAAAACCAACCCACAAACAAATCCAAAAACAAAACCCCCAAAAACAAAACCAAAATCAATACCTCACCATTTCCATGCTTAAATCACACATTAGTACCAAAACGACCCTGAAAATAAACTATGATAATTACATAATGATAAATTTCACTTAAATGATAGGGTAAGAAACTACACAGCTAAAATATGAGCTTTTTTCCATATTTATTTGAAAAATTAACTGGCTATTTAGATAAGCCTTTTTATTTGAAATTAAATGTCCCGTTCTTCCTCTTTGCAAAAAGAGGAAAGAGGAAGAACACTCCTGGTGCTGTATCTATGTGAAATCTCTACTTTCACTATTCCATTCACCTGCAAGACCAAGGTCACACTGTGGCTCAATACAAGGTAGTAATATAGTGCTTGGTAAGATTTTTGTTTAACTGATCTGGTAAAGAGCACGAGTAGGAAGAAAAATATCCTTGAAACACCACAATTTTCATTCAGAATCCACTGTGCAATACGAATTTATATAACCCATTAAGAGATGAGCTGCCAGCGATCAGGACAGCAGTGGAGCTCAGTACCTTTGGGCAGTGCCTAGCTACATTACCTCCCTTTCATTGCAACTTTTTCCTGCTTGATCAGTAAAAGCTATTGAAGAACAAAATTCCTGGAAATAAAAGTTAAATTAATAAATAAATAAACAATCAGGAATATCCTATCTTTGTTCAGGAAGTATTAGGCGACTACAGTGTGTTAGTTAAATTACTAATCCGCAGGTGGAGAAGACCCAAGTCCGGGTTCCTCCCTGTTCCTGGGAACTAACTGACTGGCACAAGCTTTCTGCCACCCCGGACAAGCTTTTCCTCATAAAGCAGGAGGGCTCCGCCCCACAGCCCCTGTTGGGGACCACTTCTGGGGCTCTGCTGCCCTGACGGGGGAGACCCCCGCACTTCACACCTTGTACTCGCGCTCAAGAACTGACACAAAACACCGCAACATCATTCTACCCGCGGATTTTTTATCCACTGAAACAACATTTAGGAAAAAAACCCCAGTGGTAAACCAGGAATTTAGCACATGGCACGTCCTTTCATACAATTGCTTTTATGACTTTCGGGGCCCTTTTGAGAAAGGCGACGGCACTACCGACCTGTCAGGGAGAGCCCGGGGGCGCGCAGGGCGGCATCGAGGGGCACGACCGGCCCCTCAGAACCCCTCAGAACCGCGGAGAGCCGGCACTGCCAGCGCCTGTCTGGAGGAGGCAAGCGGGCACGGAGCAGCCCCAGCATCGCCGCCCGCCCCGCTCTGCCCCGCCGCCGCCGGGGCTGTGCCTCGTCCCGGCCCCGCGGGCAGCGCAGGGCACCGGCCCGCCCGCAGCGGAGGCAGCGCCAGCCCCTCTCCCGAAGGGCCGCGGGAGCAGGTCCCGTCCCGCACCCCTCAAACCACCCGCGCCCCGCAGCTCCGAGGGGAGCCGGACCGGACAGCCCCCGACCCACCTGGTGCAGCGTGTCTGGGGGCAGCTGGGAGGCCCGGAACAGTTCGCCCACGCTGCTCCCCCCGGCGGCCGCCTCTGGGGGCGGGCAGCACCGCGAGAAGAGCTCGGAGTAGCGCTGCTGCTCGGTCTCGCTCAGGGGCAGCAGCAGACCCCCGGTGCCGGCGGCGGCGGCAGCAGCAGCAGGGCCGGACCCCCCCGCCGGCCCCTGCTCCATGGCGGGGCGGCGCAGGCAGAACCGCAGATCG
>JAYDZK010000001.1:98705572-98763424 GCA_034509185.1 Euphonia xanthogaster | reverse complement strand
ATTAGTTCTGTCCTGAAAAATCACAGCTAGAGACAAAAGTTTTACAAAAGATAGATTGCCATTCTACATTAAAACTTCCACGGATGTCTGGTCGTTTTGCTTTATCAAGCTATTAAGAGTGTCCATGTCTTGTAGCCTTGCAGGAACCTCAAAGGGATCTGCTAAAGCCACAGGTGAAGCATTTCAAACTAGGATGGCTCAAAAGCAAAGCCCTTGCTCCTGGAATCCCTGGGTTTGTAGTGAATATGTACCCTCCTTCCTAGCAAGCAGACAAGCATTTTTGAACAGCTGCATTTCTGAACACTGTTGTACTTAGCACTTAGTTTAAAGAATAAACATTTGGCAAGACTTGCCTTCTCTAAAACTGTGCATTTAAAGGGAGGACTATTTCTCATGCGTTGGTTATAATTTAATGAACATGCCATGCAGTTAATTTGGAGGAGTAAGAATTGTTCAGATATCCTGGTTTGGAGTTTTTTTGTTTTGGTTTTTGGGGGCATTGGTTTTTTGGTTGGTTGGTTTTTTGGTGGGAGGGTTGTGGGCTTTTTTTTGCTAAGTTTTGGTTTTGGGATTCTTTTGGGTTTTTTTTTTTTTTTTTCTCTTTCAAGGTAAATAAGATACAGTTTTATGAAATGTATGTTCTTATATAGTTACAGGAGAGTCTACTTATTTTTAGAAAATATTAGCTTTCAATGTTATATTTATACTGTCAGTATTGTATTTATTAACTAGCAATATTGGAATAAACCAATATGAATAATTTAATAAAGTATGATTATTTACAGTCAAAGCCAGAGTATGGCATGGGGGGGAATTGCAGGGAGGGGGAAATTTTACTGTGCTTTGTAGCATAACTGAGTGTTTCTGGTGCTAAATCTTGGTACCTAAACAAAGTCAGGTAATCCTGGGAGCAAGATCTTTTTGTACATGCTTACCTTTAAAATCCATGAAAGAATACTGAATTTGCACAGGACTGGACACAGCTGCTAAATTAAGCATGTGCTGGTTAATGGCCTAAAAATTTACTATAATACAGATATCACTGTAAGAGATTCTTAATAAATGACCATGCCAGATGAGGCCTGATCTCAGTAGGATTTTCTATTTTAGTGAATTTTCATTGAGGCTTTCATGGAACAGTGTATCCTGAGCAGGCATGTAAATGAAAGTCATCATCTAAAAAGTCAAACAACTTCTCCAGTTATAAGAAATGCCATGGAAAGAAAATTAAATACAAACAAAAGGGAAAGCTAAAAAGAATAGCTAAGCAGAATGACTGGGTGTAAGTTCTGCCAAATCCTTAAATATTTAAAAAGTGTGTAGGAATTAAAAAAACGTATAGGCAATTATCAGCTTTCAGACAAGTATATTTCTTCTAAGATATCCACATTAAAAACATTTCAGCAAGGAGAGAAAGGATTATGGTATTGCAGGGTAATATCAGAGATGCTTGAAATTCGCAATAGAAAACCAGTCCTTCTGGGACATTCAGTGAACAGATGTTCAGAGAGTCTGCTGCTTGCAGTAGTTACAAATCAAAACCCTCTGACAAATATTATAGATGCTGAAGTCTGCAAGAAGGACAGATTCTCCTTTCTGGATTTTTTAAATGTCAGCTCTAGTAATCTTTGATCCTATAGATTCAGAAAAATCCAATTATCTTATCCTGAGAAAACGTATCAGAGATATGAAAATGGAAAGTAATTTAATTATCAGCATTCCTAATTAAAAAAAAAATCAAGCCAAACCAACCAACTTTTTTAGTCAAAAAAGTTATCTTCTGAAGGCTTGATGATGTCAGCACTAGGTTTTATTTGCAGTAGTCACTCAAGCCAGTGCATGGCAATCTCATAACATTATTGAAATATTTTCTAATTCCTTAGTAGAACTTTCAAGGGGTTTTTTTCTTGCTTTCTGCTGTTCAGTGGTTACTGATGGAAAAGAATCAGCTTGTTGATCTGTCTTGGCTTTCCTGAAGTTCTGTCCTGGCCAGATGTGTATTGCTCAAATTCCAAAAGCACTTGCTTGTAGCTTCTCTGGATCATCTGTGAAATTCAGCTTTCTGTGCTAAAGGGAGAGAAAGCGCTGTAGCTGTCTCAGCAGCTATTAGCCAAACCCTATATTATCTGTTAAATGAATACTGAGAAAAATCTTCATGCTCAGGAGGAAGAAAGTAGCATGCAGTTGGCAAGGCAGCTATACTAAACCAGATACCAATCTCAGCAGAACCAGAATTAATTAAGAGTAATCGAAATCTACTTCCACACTGAAGAGAGTAATTTTTAAAATGAATATATATTTTCTTATCTTTATGTTCAAACCTTTAAGATTATGATCACAGTTTTTAATGTCACTTTGGTTTGATAACTGAAAATTATATCTGATGATAGATGTCATTGTATTAGGATTGTTCTAGATAAAACATCTTATTAAAAAAAAAAATTGAGTTTAAGAAATAAAGTGCCCCACAATTAGGAAATATCACAAGCAAGAAGCCTACACAATGTTATTTTTAGCCTTTTATGGGCACAGAAGCACAGGAAAGGTAAAAGAAGTTCTGTAATTTTCAGCCATACTTGCTAAATAGTGATGGCATTTACCAGATCATCTGCAATGTGGTAGATGTGACCTTACTCTGTACAATTATTCACAGGCACAGATATATGCAGTCTGGTCTGACTTCTAAGGGTATGGTGAATTTTTAGCCATACTTCTTAATACAGCTTGCTTCTACTTCCACAGTACGAAAATACTACCAAGACAAAAAAATTATCTTTTCTTTTGCAACACTTTTACACATCTGTGCAAATTTAAGTAACTATGTAGCCAATGAGGCAAGAATAAGGCCCATGGCTGCTGGAGGGAATTCTACTCTGTAATTGAATCAGCCCATGTGGATCTCAGCTCTGAAATCAGATGAAATGCAGACCGTTGTGTTTACCTATGGCCCTGCTGACAGTATTGGTTTCCTCAGGAGTAAAGATCCCTATCAAGATACTGCACTAATGACAGGGCTGGTCTGTAACAAAATTCCTCACAGTAAAGAGCAGTCATATGTTAAAAGAAAAGGGAATACAGAGGGGAAAAAAAGCTCAGCTTCTTCCCTTTTTTTAATACTGCTCAAGATATTAATTGCTGAACATGAAGCACCTAAAAATATCTGAATATTGATTTCCTCACAGTGCTGATGTTATCAGTTGTGCTTGTTTCTCTCCAGTGTCATCTGTTTGCCCAATTCTGTTGGTCTTTTACTTCTGCTACTTAATACAAAAGTTGAGGATGTTACTGCTTCCCGGTAATAGTTGGTAAACAGATGCTTTTCAAAGCAACAGCTGCACTTTCACAAAAAAAACCTTTAATTTTCTTTTACAATTTTACAATGAGATGAAGCAGCTGGAATGCTTTGGAGACAAAGGAGCTCATGAATAATTCACTTGACACCTTTATACTGAAGTATGGGTATCTTCATTAAATAAAATTGCCTCCTGTCAAGGGCAGTGAGAGGGTCTGGGGAGGAAGGCAATGTTGTTTCCATTTGAGACCCCAGAGAATGGTGATTGACAGCAAGGTGGAATTTATTGTCAGTATAATTTTTTCAAACTTTTTGTTTATTACTACCCTTTAAATAATTTCAATATAAAAATCACTTGAGTTCAGTACTCTGGAAAATGCCGCAAAGTAAAAAACATACAGCAGGTCTATAGATTACAAATGCTTGTGGCCAGTAAAAAAGAACAGATTATGCCTATTTACACATATGGCTAAAATTGCATACGGCAGCATGCAAGGTGTTTTATCCATTTTTTAGTATGAGGTGGTGCAGGACACCCTCCTAAGTGTTCCTGAGAGGTGCCTGGGGTTCCCCCCAGAGCTGGCTCAGCAGGGCCAGCATCCTGGGGTGGTTCTGCACCTTATCTGTGGGTTGCAAGCACCTGCTGGAGCACAGTTTTGTTAGGACCTAGCCAGATCCTTGGCATTCTTCCCCACACACACACCCCCGAGGCAGAGCATAAGCTGCAGGCACTTAACATCCTTGTGCTGCCTCACTGGCAACATCCTAAGAGATGCCACTTTGGTTAATTGCTGCAGAGCAGGAGTGCCAATCTGGCTCTGGCAGCCACAGGATGTGGATGGAAGCATGGAGTCTTTCTCTGTTGGTAGAGAAGGCTGCAGGGATCTGAAGCAAGGCTAGAGCCTGCAGCTCTTCTCCAAAATACCTGCCTGCTCAGATCCAGTAACATCTCAGCTTTCAAGCAAGCCCTATAGCTCACACAGCATGTAAATGTTACTGTGAGAGAGCAGGTGTGAGAGAGCAGACTAATGTCTTAATCGGGTAGTAAACATTGTATTTAATAAATTGCACAGACAGAAAAGCTGGGACAGGGCTTACAGCAAAGAAGATGCTGAATTAGCAGCAGAAGAGACACAGGCCTTCAGTCAGGGTCTCTCAAGAGGGGGAATATGTGGAGGAAGCCATATCAAGGTATTTAAAATGTTTTGGGGAGCTGCTCTAGAAATAACTGAACTACCTCATTCTAACCAGGGAACCTGCAAATAAGACTGGAGTATAACAGAGGGAGAATTTGCAGGCTAGTTCTTCAAAGGGATTCCAGGTGTGCACAACTACTACTACAGAATTAGGAATGTTTGTTCATGTTAGTGTATTACTCAGTAGAAAAGTTGAATATACTAATGCAGGAAAAGGCACTGTTATTCCACACATCATTTGAGAATAAGCTTGTGGTCAGTGGAATCTCCTGGACAGAGGAAAAAAAAAATCCATGTTAAGAAATACTTTCTGATTTCCAGTCACCCCTATGTAGAGAGCTTGACCACTAGAAGTACTGAGGATGTGTCCATACTGCAGTCAGTGTGTGACTGCAGCCTGCAGAGACACTCCAGAGTGAACTTATGGGCAGGTGGTTTGGAGAAAGATGCTGCAGCATCTCAGGGTGAATGTTTACTTGAATTCTTAAATGAGCTTTGGAGCCTTTATTGGCCTATGTGTATCATCTCCTATCATCTCTTTAGCTAGTCTCAAGCTACCTTCAATACATCTACTTAGGTTATACCTCTGTCTTTGCCTTAGGGAAGAGATGCCATGAGATCTGTGACCTGACCATGATCTCACAGCTGGTGAAGGAAAGGTGAATACTCTGAGTATAGCATCACTAAAAATCTCCCACTAATGTTTTTTTCACATTTCCACCCTCAAGTGTGTGTATTTGTGAACACTGCAAATATCTGCAGCCTTCTAGACAAAACCACTGCATTAAAAAGATAAATTTACTGTCTACCCCAGCTAGATACAAGGGGCAGAGTTGATCCCACTGGGAAGATTTTGACCAGCTTTAATGAGAGCTCTTCTACTTGCAGGTACTTTTTGATGACAGTGCATCACTGCTATTTTGAGTCAGCCTGAGTTTGGTGCACTGTGAAGAATTTTGTTCTCAGTGATTCAGCTGCAGTGCTGTTAGCAGCATTAGCATGGACAGTGCTGCCAGCAGAAACCTCAGGAGCAAGGATAACTGGCATGATACTGAGAGCAATACAAAGCTGTTGACAAATACAGCTCTTAGTACCACTGACTGTGCTAAGCAAGGATGGAAAGCCTCCTGCAGCTTGCTTGGTACAAGCACAAATGCAAAGTCATTCCTTGGGCTTTCAGATTGTCTGGCTGAACCAAGGAACACTGGGAGGCTGCTGAGTGATGCTGTCTGGCTATGATCCCGTGCTAAAAATACAGTGGAAGATAACTGCTAGTCTTTTCAGAGTTTTCCTCCTCAGTTTTCTGTGGCTTTTATGCTGTGCATAAACAGTGCTGAATGGGAAACAGAGCACCTCATTTTTTCACTGAACCTCCAAGTTTTTTTAATCTGTTACCTTTTTTGCTCCTAGCTGCATTTCTGTGAAGATGTTTCGCAGCCCTAGCATGCTAGCAATTACAATTTATTAAGTTCTAGAGGGAACTTTACACATTCTTTTACCTCTCATTGAGGACAACTGACAATTTAGGGACAAAAACATAACATCTGTTAAATTTTAGAATCAGTGAACTTCTAGCCTTTCATTCTTCATGCAGACTTTCTAATTCAGTATTCTGAAAGCTGAATTTCAAGGCAAAAATCAAATAGTATCTCCTTTTTTATATGGTGGAAAAGATAAACTTTTCAGTAAACTATCTCCTGAGTGACTAATTGCCATGCTTCTGGAACTGATGGAAGTGAGCATCGTCTCTATTCTGAACATCCTTATCACCATTTCCAAGGGGTTTGTAAAGGATGACAAAAAGCTGTGTTACAGAAATTACTGTGATGGCAGATTAGAATTCCAAGGCTTGTGTGGTTTTTCATTTTAGAAGCAGTTGCAGTGATTTAAGATGCTGCCAATCCTTACTCTCCTCACTGCCCAGACTCAGTTAAATTTTCCAAATCTCTTACAAGTAACATTTATGTGATTCTAAGCCAATATCATATGAAATCTAGCAGCTCAGGATCAACTGCCTCACAGTAATTTGGGTTCTGTTACTAAACTACTAGATTTCACAGTAAAGTGGCTGAAGGACCATTTTGCTTTACTGATTCCAAAAGGGAGGACATTGAAAATGTGGCTGTGTTCACCTCTGGCAGGAGAACAACAAAGAGTTGGTTGATAACAATTTATATTGTTGCAGCTATTTCTTCACTGAATGTGTTTCCAGGACCTAAGCTACAATTCTGCAAAACCAAAGGGAATAAATGTAGAGTTAAACTCTGCAGCTGACTACCAAGTTAGTTACTACACAAACATTTTTTAAGTGCTGTGTAATTTTAGTGACTACTAATTGCTTGCGAGCCACTTAAATAAATCTAGTCAAATAAACCAAACCTTTCTAAGAATCATAAAAGAAAAACTACTCCCTTTGGCTCCACAGTCCTCATTACTTGGCTAGATGTATTTGTTGAGGCAGAGCTCCACTAGACTGATTCAAGCCAAGATAACAAATCCCACATTCTAGATGACAAAACATTTTCCATCAGGTTATCTTTCAGAGGCAAATCTCTTATATTGGCAATTCCTGTCTTGTGGCTAAAATTTATTGCAATTTGAACCGAATACTCTTTATTTTCAGAGACAATCAATGTCAGTTTGAAATGGTCAATAACCTGCAATAACTGAAAAAGTGTCAAACCCTAGTGTGCCTAATCTTAGGAGAAAATAATGAAGTACAGATTTTAAAAGGTCTTTACTAAAACTTCTTCACATGCACTAAAAATGGAGAACTTGGGAAAATGTATGAAAGGTTCCATTTTATTCTGCAGCTGACCTGACACAGCACATCTGCACCCCTGCATATATGCGGCAAGAAGAAACAGCTTGAAATATGTATTTGCAAGGCTTACATTAGTTATCATTAAAATGTTTTTGTACCCTGAGTGACCAGCTGAAAGAACTGAGTTTGAATGCTTGGTTTGGGGGGGAGTTTCAGTTTTGACAATAAAAAGCATAATTTCTTCATTTAAGCTTTGTATTTTCATATAAGCTGTGAGACACTCACCCACCATTTTCTTTGGGATATTAGGAGGAATACTGTTAGAAAGCAGGAGTAGTAGCCTGGGGTCAAAGGCAGGTATCCAGGCATGTAAAAAGATGTTCAGTTGACTTCACTGCAGAGTGATAATTAGTTACACCCAAATGATGTCCCTTGAAGGAATGCACTTGAGAGCAAATCTGGCATGCAGCTCAAAGTTTTCTGGGGCCATAGCCTTGGACCCTCAGCCAAGTATGCTCAGATGTATTGCAAGTTTCTTAACAGCAAAAGGTGGAAAAACTTTTTTTTTGCCATTACAGTGTATAAAGCTAGGTAACAGAAATACTGGAATTGGTCTGGGTGGAAATCCACAACAGAACTGGAAGAAAGAGCAGAGCAAAGCAGCAAAGCTGCAGCACAGTGGAAGAGCCATTCTCCTCCCTATTATCTCAGCATTGAGACAGACCATAGTCATAAAGATATGTGAAATGAAGAAGCAAACAGAACAGGCAGCAATCTTATTGAATATTTATGGAGGATAAAATAAACAAGGTTGTTCAGCAAAAATATTGTCCCATAATAACAGTTGACACCTAGAGAGTTTAAAAACCTGTCCAAACCCATTTGTTGTCACCCATAGAGAGGACCCCAAGAGATGTAGTGAGGACCTGAAAGCTATTTGCTGCTGCCTTCCATGGCATGCAGGTGATCCTGGCAAAACTGGTCAGGCATGCACATGTCTTAGTGCTTGTAAGTATGTGGGCATGAGTGTGAGTGGGTAAAATCAACTTACTTAGGGAATTGTAAATTAAAATCATGTTCTACTCACCTACGGTCTTGTACTGTCTTTTGTTGCACTAACAACCTATTAGGACTGTGTATCTCCAGTTATGTAATACTTTGCTGGGGACATGCTCTTGTCTTGACCTGAATGGATCAGAAACTCTCATTCTGTTCTCACAACACTTCCTTGAGAAATTTCTGGTTTGGCAAATTGTGGGCAAATGGAATTCTCCAATATATACAGCAAGACAAACTTAGTTAATGGTTTTGAAAGTGAAATTGGACAAGTTTGGATGGAAATACATGGCATGATTGCTTATGCAGAGAAAGAGCTGGCTCTGGTAACTGTTAAAGTCTTCCAAATCAATATCCTGAATTGGTGTGGTCAGTGCAGATACTATTATCATATAGCTGTGTAGAGCAAAGTGGCCCAGAAATTCTGTCACTGTTCACCCTTCAGCAAACAAACAGGACATCACAAGAAACAGCATGTTTGAGCTATGAGAGATGTATTTTTTCCACATTCCTTTGCTTCTTCTTTCCATATCTGCTTTGTTTTGGGGAGAAAATGACATTTTTGGTGGAAAGAAATGTGCACATGCACACAAACCCAGATATTTCCTGTCATCAAAAAAGTCTAGAAATATAGTCAATAGTCCACTTGCACAGGACTCCACAGCACTTGCTGGTGTAAAGCTTAGTTAGACATGGCTTCACCCAGCTGATGGCACAGATATATGGTGCTTCCAGTCCTCACTTACCCATGAGAAAATTAGTTTTCAGAATGCTGTAAGCCCTCTGCTTACTTCAGCATTACTCTATGAAATAAGCCAAATGTTAGTTGCTATGCAGTATATTCATTAATTTTCATGGAGTTTCCTATTTTGCTTTTCTCTTTGCTTGGCAGCAACACCTATGCCAAAGAAGGTTTGTTTATAGTCGTCTTTTAACACAAGTTCTCCATGCTAGTAAGAATTTCTGAAGTGATCCAACATGACCCTGGTAGCAGAAAGGGTCAAAGACCCATTGGTAGTCTGTGTCTTATGCTGAAAGATTACTTAGTAGGTATTATCAAGGTCCTGCTGCATTCTAAACACAAATAAATGAGAATCCTGAATAAAACTTTGACCTCCTGTATGGCACCAACTCCCAAAACAGCTCTGTTGCCCAACATTTGCAAGATTTCATTGGCAGCAGCTGATTTCTCACCTTCCTCTGAGACAGTAGCTACTTTGGCACTTCTTCAGGCTTCCCGTTAAGCTGCTGTTATCCTAGAAAAACGAGGGGCAAGCTGATGTCTGAAAAAAAAAACCAGGCATCATGGCATATTATCACATACTGTCTTACCCTTCTCAGACCAGGTCTTTACACAGACTTGATCTTGCATTGTTATGTGAACAACACATAAATGCCATTATCAGTTACTTAGAAAAATGCTACTTAAATACAATGTATTTCAAGGATTCTATTATATTAAAATAGCTTTATTGTCTTCATGGCACACTTTTGAGTCTTAAGAATGAATTACAAGTGTTACCTGACTCTCGTAACATGGGGTTTAGTATTCTTTTATCCCTTCTTAGGACGTGGGTTCTGTGCTTTCAATTTTGGCATTACCTTCCCCCCCCCCTTGCTACTAAATGCCCATGTTGCTACTTAGCTGTATTGTATTACAAAAGCTTTGTTAAATAAATGTGCCTGGGATTTGTGCTGAAAGGGAGGGAGATTTATTATCCTTAATTCTTGTAGCAGTTCAGTCCCAATGAAACTGGGATTCTTCTGTGTCCACACTCTCTGACCACCATCTCCGACATACTTAAGCCTTAAGAGACACAAATGCCTCACTACACGAGAGGCTGTGGGTAGCTGTACCAGTCCAAGGAAAAGTCTGAGAGAAGAACCAGGCTTCACTTCCCTGGGGCCCTTCTTTTCCCTGTGGCTGATTGTGAGAATGTGCTACATTGCCCCTTAACAACCTGTGGTAAATTCTTCCCTTCCCTTTCTCTAAGTGTATGGAGACCAGGGAGTGTTTCCACATTTCAGCCCACTTCAATTTCTTGCGTTCCACATGTTACCACAATATTTCTCTCCTGAACTCTTCTGTGGGATCTGAAATCATGCTAGGCCTTAATAAAACACATACAAGATCAACAGTATACTGCCCCTAGATATTTCCACTGCTGAGCCAAGTAAATGGAGAGAAGAGACTGATGAATGACTCCATGGCCACACATGGGAAAGAGGGAAAAGTGTTTCCAAATGTTCTGTTAAAACCTGTAACATATTTTTTAAGATTCTCACATTTCAAGTCAAAATCCCCTGAGACATAATTTCTGACCTTCACTATCTTTAACTGTGTGTTTCCATATGTGCCACTGCCAAAATGCTGAGTAGGCATTTGAGATTTACCTTTAGTACATCATTTTAGCTTACAAGATGCTTACTGTGAATCCAGAAACTTTGTTCTGAAATTGGTGCAATTTCACTGCAAATACTAAACAGAGCACATAATGCTGCCTAAGCAAATGCCACTGAGGCATTACAGATGATCAGATACCAACATGTTCAAGAAATATATGCAAAGAGCACTTGAAAGTCTACCAAAAAGCTATATTCCTTTAAACAAAAAATATCAAAGAAACAAGGTACTTTATGTCTAACACTAGCAACACCATGAATAAAAGTGGATCTGTAGAGTAAAAAATTGTTTTTGAGGACCTTGACTCCATGCTAAATATATTTTATGGGGGTGTTAATAATTTTAGATTTTTTTTTGTCTGGTTCTATATATCTGACCCCCTTATTGGCAGATGGAACATATTTCTGATTTAGTTTCTCTCAAGGATTCAGTGACCAGCACTCTGTGACCAGTCTGCAGTGTAAACCAAAGTGCACTAAGTGGGGGCAATCACAAGATTTGCTTCCAAGTTCACTCCTGGTCCAAACTAAAATGTTAATATTAACCCCACAAGACTTGCAGTCAGGGTTCTAAAACAACTCCTTTGAGAGGTAACCAAATTAAAAATAAAAAACCTCAACCTGGTTTTATCTGAAAAGTTATTTATCCCTTTTTCTTACTTGCTTATTTCATCCAGACACAGCTCTTCCCTAAGGATTCACAAAGCCACACTGTGTCTCTTTCAAATTCAAATTTCAATTCTCTTTCTGTATTTCCTTTGCTGCCAGGGAGGTTGCAACCATGAGAACTGCTTATTTTGCCCACCAATAATTGCCTCCTTGCACTGCCCTGTCTTCCTGCATCCAACTGTCTTGTTCTCAGAATCCAAGAGAAGGACTGATCTTCAGGTAAATGACTGGCATCTCCCCTCAGTGTCTGCAGAGCTCTGACAGAATGAGGTGCTGCCCTGTGCCTGTGGCATGGAGATGTTACAGTAACACATCACTAATAACAGAGCCATTCTGACATCCAACCTACTGCATCTGCCTCACTCCTCCATCAAGAAATGAGGTTATTCACGCCCTCCTTAACCTCCCATGTGCAATGGTTTTTAAAGTAAGACAGAGCCAAAAATGACTTTTCACATAGAAATATGTTATCATGTAATCTATACTTGCCTCCCTAAGCTTCAGCAAGAAAACAGGTCCTTCCTAAGAAACAGGGCAGAGATGTTATCTTAACAGTTATCACTGCTCTAGTCTTCCCCCACTGCACCTCACAGCAGAGAATCATGGAAAAACAAAACACTAGAGCTAAATGTTAGCATTCTGGGCATGGGGCTAGAAACCTGAGCTAGTACTAGCAGTCAGCAGTTCTGATTTCCTAAATTACTTTGGCCAAGTTGCTTAGGCCCTGTTTACATTAGATTTCCAGCTGTATGGAGTAATACTTAAAATACGAAAGAGTAGGTTTTTCTAAAGCCCCTAGTGCTAGGGATTTCCTCAGTTGATGGATGCTTAGTCTCAGACACCTTTTAAAGAGGCTCTCTGCAGTATCTCAAATCACAAGATGCTTTTAAAATTCAGGTTTTATTTAATTTGATCCAGTTGTGCTGCCTCTCAGCAAAGCAGCAATTTTGTTAAACCCTTTTCCTTTAAAGAAACCTCTTTGAAGAATATTTTAAATGTATGTCAAATAAGGTCTCAATGGTGTCCCATGACAATGTGAGTTCCTGTACTCGTATTTAGCTCAGTTGTCTCCCACCAAAGTCCTAATTATACATCCTGCTTATACCAGTAACTAAGTAGGAATTTTAAAGCTTTCCTCCCATGTCAGCAAATGAAAGCGTGTGAATGGAGTTTTCACCTTCTTTCTCAGGTTCTACATCTGCAGAAGACAGACAAGTGGCACAGAGACAATACTCCTAGCTGGGTGGTTCACAGAACTGAACACTCCAGACTTGGCACTGAACCAGCACTAGAGTGCTACAATTATTGACTTGCATGGCCCGTGGTGCAGTCTCAGAACTGGTGCAAACTAATCTGAAACCAGAACCTGAATGAACCATCCCTGCTTTTGCCCATGGCCATGTCCTCCCCTTGGTGCTAGGCTTAAAACCAGGAAGACATGCAATGAGTATGCTCAGCCTGATCATCTGGCTGAAAAACAACTCTGCAAAAAAACCAAAAGTCAGCTACCCTGGGGATCTGATTCAGCTCCCCACTGACCTCGTGAATGTTAGCACTGGGCAGAACAGAAGAGTGGTGAGCAAGAGGGCAGACCATAATATTATTATGGTCTTACACTGGCTTAAAGTGTTCATAAAAATATCCTCTGAAATGTTTAGCAAAATGGCTTTAGCATCATTGAACTGGTCACAGGGAATATAAGAATGTGATAAACACTGGCACGTTAGGGCCATGCCACTCTCCCTGTACCTGCGGCTAAACCACTTCAGCCGAGTCACCAGCAAGCAACTAGCAGAAAAACAGCAAAGTTTATTTGCTTGGCTACCCACCAATTTTAGAACTGACTACAGAAATGCAAACAGGCACCGACCTGGTCTCAGCAGATGTGTCTGCCTGTTCCTTCTTCCCTTACATGATGTCCATGCTGTGAATCCACAGTTTCTCTGGCTCCAGCCTCCACCTCCCAAAGCAAAAAGCTGCACAGATGTCTGACATGACACCTATCCATTAATGCACACTCAGTGTAGGACTGTGGTTCTTGGTATTTCAAACCCTTGGAAAGAAGAGAATATAAAAATCAAGATCTCTAGAGCTTCCAAAGACTGCATGTGAGGGTGCTCTGCCATAATAACTGAGTAAATCAAACAGCATAAATAAAAGCCTTCATTACCACAAAAACAGGATCAGTGAACTGAAACAGCTTGGCATGGTTCCTGTCTCAGTGGATTCACCTCTGAGATATCCCGAACCTTGAAGATAATGCCGTTATTAATTGCTTCAAATCTCAAAAGAGAAAGAGTTAAGAATACAGAGAGAAACCATATGGTGACCTCAGAGAAGTCTCTGAAAAAGAAGGCCAGGCAGCTCAGGTGGGGAGAGACATTCCCGAAGATTAGAAGGCAAGAGTGGAGATCACTTTCCTTCACTGAATACTCACAGAGGCTTTTAAGCCCTAGAGTGGAAGTTGAAGAGGAAATGGATTATAATAAACAACTCCCTTTCACCTTCTTTGGCATGAAAGGCTGAGACTTTCCTGTGCTTCAGCACATCATTGAGAGCAGCAGTTTGCCTCGACTCCTTTCCATATAACTGAAAACAGCAGTGTCTGGATTACAGTCTCCTTTGATTCCTGTGACCCAGACACAAACTTGGAACTACCCAATTCATGCTCCCCAAGTTCCTCCAAGATCACAAAGAGGGAGGCCAAGGCAACAGGCAACAAGGAACTCCATTAAGCCAAGTGCTGGAAGCTTCAGAAGTCAGAATTCTCTTTCCATTTTATTGAAAATCTCCCTGTTGGCATTAATTTAAGCATTTGTACTTCTAGGAAAATAGGTTGTTTGTTGTAAAAATTTGTATATCTGCTACATCTATCAAAAAGCCAAAGTATTTTCTGCTGAGCAAAATATTCTCTGCCATTTCTTTTAATATCCTCACAGGTCTGCAACTCCACATAAGGGCAATAACCTGTCCGTGCCAGAGGCTGCAGAGCTACAGCAGATTAAACAATGAAAACACATATTGGAAATATAAAGCATGCAAAACAGCACATATTGCAGCACTGTTTCATAAGATGACATGTTAAAAACTACTATTTCCCTGCTCTTCTGTAATTCAACCAGTTTCAGTACTCTGTGAAAAATTAATAAAAGTGTACCAAGCCAGTTATATAAACATTGATATATATTTCTCAAATAATCTACCTGCTATTCTACGTGGAATTATTAAAAAAACCCCATAGAAAATGCTAAATAAATGTCACAGAGCACAGAAATAGTCCAGCAAGCCCAGTTGTTGAGGGAATATTGCCATATCCATGCAAGCAACAAAAAGTGTTTAGCAGGGTTGGATTAGCCTTAGCTCAGTGCAGAACTACTTTGGGAAGTGAAGGAGGGACTTGTTATATGAGAACAAGCTTGGTTTGCTTCTTACAGAATAAACATATTCCACTTCAAAGGTAAAACATTCTATATTCCTGAATACTGAAAGAGTCCACAAGACTGCTATAGGATTTCCTCTCATTTGCAGCTTGAAATTCAATACAATCTACAGCAGTCAGCTGAAAGTGTGACAAACAGTGCTAGTTACCCAAACCCTGCAGCTCATGAGTTCCCACTGCAGCACCCCAGAGGTGGGAGCAATGCCGCCTAGAAGGTGCAAGAGGAGCATTTGTCTACAACGCTGGATATAATCCAGCAAGTCATGCTTTCACCTAAGTACTGACATTGCCATAAATGCTCTTATTCAATGCAAAGCAAGAACTGCCAATTGCACATGGCTGTGCAGCACACAGGTGTTGCACATAGGGATAAAACACAGTCATGGCTATTGAGAGGTGAACTCTCCGAGACGTGCTGTCATTAGACAAATCCCAACCTGCATGTCACAAAGAACATGTCCAAGACACAGCTACAGCTCAAGATCTTTTGTGACAGCAGGATATTGGTTAGGTGTGATTGATACCAGGGAGATGACAATTGCTGGGTAAATAAAAAGAAATATGGGATGAGCAGTGGGGAAAATAAACATGGTCACATTTCAAGAAATTCTGAGTGAATTAAAATGAAGTGTGCTTTTCTTATAAACATGCTTTAAGAAAATTATGTATTATTCCAAGCAGGCTACTGGGATTATGCAATGACAGCAAATATGTTACAGTACAATAACTGCTGAGGCTGCTATTTTACTTTTCCAATGGGCAATTTTGAGTTTTTGTGCAAACTTTTACCCTACACAATTTTCTGACTGAGATGGTCATTCACAATAATACCTACATCTACTTGCTGAGTTATGCTAAGAACATCCATCACTTCTGCATAATGTATAAGAAGCAACAGCAACCCAGCTAATTCTTTGCAGAATAATATATCAGCATACATGTCTTCAAGATAAAATTAACAAGTGAATATAATTCTTCATAAATATATTTGCAATTTGAAGCACAATGCTGCGCATACAATTGAGGATGCAGGAGACAGTGGTTTTTTACTGAAATGAAGATGCAGTATTTGACGCTTAGGTTTGAAAGAGTATAGCTTAATAAAAATAAAGCTTATGATTCAAGTCACTCTTTCACTTCAGAACTAATTTATGGTGCATTTTACACATCCTGCAAATGATGAACAACAGCCTTGCATAATTGCTTTCCTTACAAAGTGTGGGAATCAAAGGATATGTTTTAGATGTGTGGCCACAGATATGGCCATGCCAATGAATTGCAAATAACCAACATAAGAGTTGATGATGTGCTGTCTTTGATAGATGCAGTATTATAAATTGTCTCTTCCATGACAAATCTCAATGGGAGAATAGCACTTAATAACAGGATTGTTGGTGCACAGATTTAAATGAAGAGAAAATGTGGTTATGTGCAAGTGTAATTGTTAACAAGGAGAAGAGAACCATGCTGGTCACTTACCAACTATTTTGACATCTAGATGTAACAGGTTTTGTTCACCAAAGCTAGTGCTAGTTCTGGAACCTATTACAATCCAACTTGATTTCCAGATCCTAAACAGAGTCAGCAAAACCTTGTGGAGGGCTGGGGAGCAATTCTTCACTTATAGTTCAGCCAAGCC
Source organism: Euphonia xanthogaster (assembly GCA_034509185.1). NCBI lineage: Eukaryota > Metazoa > Chordata > Aves > Passeriformes > Fringillidae > Euphonia > Euphonia xanthogaster. The sequence continues at coordinate 98,746,966 of JAYDZK010000001.1, read as the reverse complement.
CTACATGATATCATTGAAGAACAATTTTGTCCATCATTTTTCAAAACCAATTCACATTTTCCCTATCATATTCCAGGTAAGCTGTGGCCACAAATACTGCTGTTTACAGCAAAATCACAAAGAGCATCACAGCCAAATGCTTATACGTGCTTCATCTGTCAAGGGGCCATGTAATCACCCTTCTGGGAGAGCTAACAGAGGTCACTTAAAGCCAGGAAGCCTGACAGAGATTTCCTTTATCCATTATCTGAAGTTTAAGTGATCAACGGTCTGTAACAACACACAGGCTCTGAAAGGTTCAGTCTTCACTCTGAAAACATTTTAGGAAGGCCTCAGCACTTCACAGGAGTAGACACATTCCTGGCAGCAAACACCAAAGTATTGAGTAAGCAGTGCCAAAGGGAAGCTGGTGCCACATCTGGCAGGACAAGGCCCTGTGTCTGTGTTAACTCAAGCACTCCTATGGAGCTGACTGCTGTACAGCTTCCTGCAATTCAACTGGATTCTCATTTTAAATAAGCAACCCATGCACAGGTATAATTCCCATCAGTGCGGGTTAAGGCAAAGATTAATATATACTTATTTAACTTCACCAAAAGATTTCTGTTTTTTAACACTCTGGTCAGAAAAGCAATGGTTTATTACGGAAAGCTTCCAGTTGGAGGAGCTGGCTACCTTCCTCAGTCTCATTCCCTGATTCCCATGCTGCGACCTTTGGCTGCTGTTAAGAGCCTCGGAGTCTCCTGCCTTTGCTAGTCATAAACATTTTCCAGAACTGGATTCCTTGTTTGAAAAACTGGTGTCCAGGCCCTAAAAGGCTCAGTCCATGAAGAGTGTCCTCACAGACGGGAAATTAAAATGAAATGCCAGCTATTATTTGGCTGTTTCTCTCCCTCTCCTGCCACCATCTATAGCTGAGCACAGTGATCTCCACTTCAGAGTTGATTTCCTTCCCTTCTGGAACTCCAGGCATATGAGCCTTAGAGATACAGGATTCATCTCTGTGAGTTTAACACTGAAGCAAGGATTCATCTTAAGACTGTAATGTACAACATGACAAGAAAACACATGCTATTTGGAGACAAAAAGTTCCTTTGAATCTTTAAGGGGAGATCTATCCTGAATCTAACCTGATTCTTAACTGCCTCTATTTCTGCTATTGTTCTGGAAAGTGTTATTAGCTGCCAGAAAGATCTACCCTGGTTAAGGCAAGCACTGTTCATTTAAGCTGAATTGAAAGCAGTTAAACTAAATCATAGAATGCTTTGAGAAGCATCTTAAAGATCATGTAGTTACAATGCTCCTGGCCAGGGCAGAAACACCTTCCACTAGACCAGGATGCTCAGAGCTCCATCCAGCTTAAAACAATCTTTTGTCCACTGATAGCTGAAAGGAGAGATCAGCAAGGCTGGGCAGTGAGGCTGTATGTTTGATTTGTACATGGCTGCTTAAAGAAAGCCATGCCACTTGCCAGGGTATGAGACACCACCACTGACCCCATTAGGGAGCGACATAATTTAAAACTCTGGTAACCCTGATCCTGTGTGTCTGACAGTTCAGTAATGCAGTTCAGTGCCTTTCATGCCAAAACGGCAACTAAAAATGGTTAAATCATACATTTCTTCTAGAAAATTAAGCAATATTCAGCACCATTGCTGAAAAAACAGTAACTATTCAGCTGTGGCCACTGTAACCATTTTTACTTACAGATTTATTTACCTGGTCTAGTGGAGGGCACCCCTGCCCAAGAGGGTAGTTCGAATGAGCTGATCTTTAAGGTCCTTTCCAACCCAAACCAGTCTACGATTCAATAATTCTATCATTTCTAGATGTGAAAGGGGATCAATATCCACGTTTTTAGTGCGATTTAGGCTCATTAGGCAAGACTGACTTAATAGAGGCGTTCTCGGTGGCGCTGCTTTACCTACAGCCCCACCTCGCGGCCACAACGCAGACGCCCGGCCTTCCTTCCCCCGGCCCGGCCCCGCCTCCGCCTTCCCCCGGCCCCTCCTCCGCCTTCCCCCGGCCCCACCTCCGCCTTCCCCCGGCCCGGCCCCTCCTCCGGCTCGGCTCCTCCTCCGGCCCGGCCCCTCCTCCGGCTCGGCACCTCCTCCGACCTTCCCCCGGCCCGGCCCGGCCCCTCCTCCGCCTTCCCCCGGCCCCTTCCCGCCCGCCCTCCCCTAGCCCGGCAGCCCTTTCAGGGCCGGGGTTCTCCCCCCGGCGCCCTCGCCCCCTGCGCACTCTCGCCTCTTTTTCCTCCCGCTCGCCTTTTCCGGAGCTCCTGTGCGTGCTCCCTCTCTCCTTCCCCCCTCTCCGCCTCCCCCGTTTCTCCCTGCCTCCTCCGCTCGCTCCCGTCGTGTCTCGCCCGGCATGGCGAGCAAGGACGGTAGGAATCTCCCTCCCTCTCCCCGGCCGGGCGGTGGTGGGGTGTGGGGGTGCGTGTGCCCGGGGATGGCGGAGCGGGGCTGGGGCGCTGCGGGATTCCGCCGCGGGAGGTGGGAGCGGGGATGGCCGGCTGCAGTTCTCGTCCCGCCGGCCGCCCCCGAGGTCCTGCGGGACCCCCGCTCCTGTCCCGTCCCCGCCCCGGTAGAGCCCCGGTCGGGGCTGCGGCCCCATTCACCCCCTCCACCCTCGGTTCACCCCTTCCCTTCCTGCAGTGCTGGAGGACACGATGGAGGAGCGTGTCATCAGCGAGGAGTACAAGATCTGGAAGAAAAACACCCCCTTCTTGTATGACCTGGTGATGACACACGCCCTGGAGTGGCCCAGCCTCACGGTGCAGTGGCTGCCGGATGTCAGCAGGTGAGGGACGGGAAGGTGCCGGGGAGGCGCTCGGCTCCTTTCCTATTAACCGTGTGTGCTGAGTACCTTGAGGATAAAAACCATGCAAGACGAGCCTTGGGTTAGACTTCTCTTTGTTGTCTTGTTGCTCTTTATTTTGCTTACAGGAAAAAGGTCTCAAGTTGATACTTCACCGAAGTCTAGTTTAGCCTAGCAGAAGGTGTTGTGAGATGTGAACACAGGAATCTTTTCCAGTTTATTTCTAAATAAGAGATCTAGTGCTTATCGATAGTTAATTCTGATTGAGAAATCTGTCTACTAAATTAGCTCATTCTTAAAGGCTGATTTTTTTCATGTGCACTGTATATATTGTTCCATCCAAGCTATAATATCTATAGTATAAGCTTGATATCTTTTAAGCCTGGACTTAAGAGAATATTCTAAAACTCATTCTTTGCATCCTGGTTTTGTCCCTGGTTCATTGTTGAATTCATGTGTTTAAATTTCCCATTCTTCCACATCCCCCTGAAAAAATTGTGGGTTCAGTTTAATTTCTTAAAGAATCATGAAGATGGGGATACAATCTGTTCATGTGCCAACTACTACAGAACTTAAATTGTTGCAGTAACAACTCAAGGCTCCACTGAGTTAGTGGACAAGAACTGGTGTAATGTGGATTTTAGGCAGATTTTAAAATACCTTGGGTGTAAGCTTCTTGCAGTTATCAGAGGATGGTCTCTTTCTCCTGTGAAGTTCCACTGTACATATGGGATGTTTTACATGTTGGTTAGGTGATCACTTCATTTGGTGTACCAGAATGTTTGGGGATGATGTTGAGAGATGTGAGCTAAACAGTCATGGCATGGAGAAAATGCAGTGGGGATTTGAGGGTATGGAGCCCTTATGAGGAACACTTCTGCTTGCCTCGTATTTTGCAGATTGACTTAATATTCAGTTTAAAACCTGATATTTCCAATTATCCAGTGTCAAAATATGTAGGCCATTTAAGGCAAGGACTGCCTCTTTGTATGGCATCTGACATGATGGGACACCTGTTCCCGATGCAAGTAAGTGCATGTGCATTGTGTTTCTTGTTTGGCTTTGTATATTTTCCCCCCTCTGCACTTGGAAGTGGGGTAGTAATACCTGTGGTAGTTTATGATTACCCAAATGGTTCTGGATTGCTTGGATTCAGGAAACACAGTTTGTTTGTTGCATTCAAGAATGCAGAGGTTGCTTGGTTTTTACTGCTCAAATTTGTCCTTTCAGAGATGAATGGCACCATCCATCCAGCTGTTCACTTTTAACTAAATGCTGCATTCAACCACCAGAAGAGAAGTTTGATTCTAGTTCAGATAACTGGTAAAAGCTCCTAAGAGAAGTAACTAAAATAGGTTGCCACCTGTAACATAAATCCTCCTCAGGATTTATGTTTTATGGAAGGGAATATTGATTGCTTTCTAAATCAATACTGTGAGACTCTAGGGAAATTAGACCAAAGTAGGTATTGGTGTCTCCTTTAACTGCTGTGCAAACTGTAACTGTCCCTTTCAAGCCACAGTGGCAATGTTTACTGCCTTGAGCCTTGCTGGTTGTGTCTTTGGTTGGCTCATGGCAGAGTCTAGTTTGCTTTATTACACAGGCATTGCACCAAAGGGGAGGATCTCTTAGGGAGTGTTTCTTTTCTGGCTCCCTGAAGAGGTTTGCACCTTCAGGGTTATTGATGCAAGCTACAGAACTTCTGGAACTGAGCACATAATTTTCCAACATTTATTATTCTAAACAGGCCAGAAGGAAAGGATTATGCTCTGCACTGGTTGATTTTGGGAACACACACATCTGATGAACAGAATCACCTGGTTGTTGCCAGAGTCCAGATTCCTAACAATTATCAGTTTGATTCTTTGAAGTCTGACAGTGAGAAAGGAGGTGGGTATGCAGCATTCTTAGGTTCTGTTTGAGCAGTATCACTGCTTTCAGTTGTTCTGATAACGATGTTCTAACTTTCTATTAAATACAAAAGTGGACAAATATTTATCAGTCCACACTAATTCTAGACAACTAAAAAAAAGAAACTTTTTGTTTCAGAAGAGCTTAGCTAACATTGATATGCAATCCCTACTAGAATGTCTAGCAGCTCTCAGTTGTGGTGAAAACTGGTACACATCGACCTCAAATAAAAACTAAAGCTCTGAAAGAGGATTCTAAATATCAGAAGTGTTAATGCTATCATGTTACATGGTGTGAGTCTTTCCTAGTCTTTGCTTGGGTTTAATAAGGTGCTGCCACTGTTTCTTGGAGTAGAGAAGATGCTGTGAAATGCTGTTTCAGTAGTCTAAAATAATGAATGGGATAAACGGACATTTTTCTGACAACTGTAGAATTTGGTGGCTTTGGATCTGTGACTGGCAAAATTGAGATGGAGATGAAAATTAACCATGAGGGTGAGGTGAACCGTGCCCGTTACATGCCACAGAATCCCTGCATCGTTGCAACAAAAACACCCTCTGCTGATGTGCTGGTGTTTGACTGCACTAAACATCCTTCCAAACCAGGTGGGTCAGACTCCTTGGAGCTTAGCAAAATTATAGAGGGCTAAACTTGTGTTTAACTGTGACTGGGAGGGAGCTGCTGGGCTCTGGGATCCAAAGGACAATGCCCATATCTTCAGTGACTTTAACTTCCTGGTTATGCTCACTTTCATAAAAAGAATTTTGGTAAAAACAGCACTCTCTGAAGAGGTTCATGTATGAAATATAATTATTGCATCAGAAACAAAGTTCTTGGGTGATAATGATGCTTCTGTGAATTGATGTGCCAGGACATGCTAAATGAAAGGAATTTTCTGTCTTTCAGACCCAAGTGGAGAGTGTAATCCTGAACTTAGATTAAGAGGACACCAGAAGGAAGGCTATGGCTTATCATGGAACTCAAATTTGAGTGGACATCTTCTCAGTGCATCAGATGATCATGTAAAAAAATGCATCTTTTCCCCTGTAAAAAGAGCCCAACTCCTAATTTATGCTGTAGTAGAAAATTGGAGAAAATCTGTTCTAGTGGAGCTGTGTATTGCTATGTGGGGCTCTCACATATTGTAATTACATTTCTAAAGGCTGTCAGTTGGTTTAAGGCTGTCATCAACCACAAGTTCTTTTTAAGGTTCTTGATGTAAGAACAGAATGTTTTTATAGTTGTCTGCTGGAAAAAACCCTTTAAACTGGATTAGGTCAAGACCATAAATTAGTAAGACTCTCAAAGATCAATAACTAATACCTTATAAATTTCTTTGTGAACTTTAAAAGTGTAAATTGCTTTTGTGACCTTCTAAATCATCCTTGGGCCTTGAACTTGGAGAAGGCCGTTTGAAAACTTAGCTCTCATTTATGGCATAATAAGTGTTCTTTTTAAGAGCAAAGAACTGCTTCAGGAGTGTTGTCTCTTTATATGAAGAGTGTGATTGATTATTTATTTGAAAGATGATACAAATCAGAGTCTGCATTTCAATAGAATGTGGCTTATTTACAGACGGTGTGTTTATGGGATGTAAATGCTGGACCCAAAGAGGGCAAGATTGTTGATGCAAAAGCCATCTTTACTGGGCACTCTGCAGTAGTGGAAGACGTGGCATGGCACCTGCTCCATGAGTCTCTCTTTGGATCTGTGGCAGATGATCAGAAGCTTATGATGTAAGTTAGGAGATTTTTGGGTAAGGTCTGCCCTGCTGATGCCTTTTTTCAACCTGGAAATGAAAGAAACACACTTTTGAGATAATATTAGTATGGGGGGTTATATAAAAGTGGATCTTTATTGGAAGCCTCCAGGGCAATTATGGAAGAATGTCCACAAAAGCTCACCCCCCCATGGGGGTGCATACAGTTTTATAAGTTTGTCAGTTATGCTAATTTACTAAAAAAGCTCCAATTAGGAGGACAAGTGCTGATGCAGTTACTCCCCAGGTCAAATCCCTTCTCTGGAGCACCCCCCTTGGTACTGGCTGTACTTTGTTTATGAAAATGTGTCTCCATGAGCTGTTTTCAACCTTGGTAGCCAGGGAGAACCAAGATAGGATAGGGGCCCTTGGAATATGTTTTGTCTTTCTGCCTAGGGAAAGGACATGGAAAACTACTAGGAAAAGTAACCAATAATACAATAGGCTACTAATGTGTGTGTAAAGAATACAGAGAATATATAAAACAAAAAAAGGTAAAGCCAAAACAGCATCACTGCCACTGGACCTAGTCTACAGCACTTGGATAAGAGAAAGTTCTGAATTTTGGAGTGATTTCATGTAGCTCTTTTTGGCAATCAGCTACAGCGATGGTGCAGATTCACTGAAATCTACATGGCATTTAGTGTGTTCACATCACTTGAAAAGAAGATGTAACTAATATGTATGTCAGCTTCACAGGGCAAGCGGTTCATGTACAACAGACACAAAATACCAAAGGTTTTGGAATGAATGCTGTAGCTTCAGAGTTGAGTTTAGTAATAAAAGCTGTAGTGAAAAAGAACTTCCTATAAAACCTTAAGTTTGTTTGCTTTCCCTCTTTCCTCCCTGCCCTGAACCCTTCACTGCCACAGTTGGGACATGAGATCTAATGCCACGTCCAAGCCGAGTCACTCAGTAGATGCTCACACAGCCGAGGTCAACTGTCTGTCCTTCAATCCTTACAGCGAGTTCATTCTGGCAACTGGCTCTGCTGACAAGGTTTTCACTCGTGTATACTTTACGTTCCTGAGCAGTGCAGATGAAAGCCATTATAAGTAAAACCAATTTCTTGTTGCCTGTGTCTCCCAGACGGTGGCTCTGTGGGATCTTCGAAACTTAAAGCTGAAACTCCATTCTTTTGAGTCTCATAAGGATGAGATTTTTCAGGTGGGTAAACTACTTACAACCTGTAGAAAAAACCCAAGAAGAGTACTGACTTGGACAAGAACATATAGATTTGTGTTCTTCTAACACAAATAAATCTGTTGAATCAAAATTCACTATGTTGAGTTTGACAATTACAAACAGTACCATGTAGTTTATTTCTGCTCTTCCCCACTTGACTTTGAAGCAAGTAGTCAGCAACTTACTGCTAAAAAGATACTGGGTGTCACAAGTACCTTAAGTACAAGTAGAAGGTTTCTCTAAAATAATGTGCTGTAGAGAGGATTTGGATTCAGACCTAATTTTGTAGAGAGGATTTGGATTCAGACCTAATTTAGTGAACTTTGCCTATTTAATTAAGTGCAAGTAACAGGGATTTTTAGACAGATTTCATGAAATATTGTGAATCTGTAATAGTGAAATAATGTTGTCTGTTCAGTATGAGAAATCTTAAAGACTAAAGGAGTTTGTTTGAGCTGCTGAATATCCTCTGTGCTGATTTACAGAGTATAGTTAAAAATTAGTGGCCAGGGTGCTGGTTATTCAGGATATGCTTTAGAAATCAGTAACTGCTCCCTGAAGTCGTTTCCTTGCAATAGGTTTACTGGTCTCCTCATAATGAAACCATTCTTGCTTCAAGTGGTACTGATCGTCGCCTGAACGTGTGGGATCTAAGGTGAGGAACAATTCCTTTCTGGTAGTGTATGTGAACAGATGGTTAAATAAAGGCTGCAGGCCTACATCATGTGGCAGGTTTGATTTGTGCTGTTCTCTAGCTTTCCTTGCCTACCTCAGGTCTGGTCTTCTGGGTATAAATAGAAACAGCAGAGTACATCTAAAGTTACTTCTCCATCAGGGTTTCTTGCTAATAGCATTGTTTTCTGTTGTCCACTTGTTGCCTAGATTCAAAAGACAAAACTTGCAACAGTGTTAAAGTGGTAGGATAAAGAGCAGTTCTTTGATGAAAGCTTTCAGGTGCACAAATATGGCTATATGTGTATGTGTGACAAAGGATTTCTGCAATTTTTAAAAGGTTAATTAATTAGTTTATCTAGCAGATACATCCAATAGGAGATCAATTGGCCCAGTAAAACACCCTTGTGTCTGCTCCTTTGGAGTTGGTCCAAGAGTTTCTTTGCCCTATTTCTTGTTATGTCTCTCACCTTCTGGTGGAAAACAAGATGTCCTTGTCAGAAATTCTGTTCTTAAGAATAAGAATAAACAGAATTTCAGGAATGTGTTAGAAAGGTTTAGCTAATTATTCTAAAATGTGGGTGCAGGAAAAGTATTAGAAATCATACAATTATATATTAAAAATCTACAAAGCTACAAATATGAAGAAGGCTAAAAATCTTTGGGCATCACATCAGTGAGTGATTTTTGCCTCCATGTGCTTCACAAGTTAAGATTCCATTTCAGTAATGACAGTGCCAGACAGTTGATGTTTTATACCGGGTGCTTATAGATATTTCACAGTGAGAAACGCAAATGGCAAATATGGGAAACAAAGGCCAGGAACTGTCCAGTTAAGCTGACAGAGAATGCAACTGTTATTTTAATAAAAAGTATGAACTACTTTCTTGCAGTAAAATTGGAGAAGAGCAGTCTGCAGAGGATGCAGAAGATGGGCCTCCTGAGCTGCTGGTACCCTTTTGTTCAGGTTTCAGTGTGCTGACATGCTGTGTGGCACTGGGATGTCTTGTCACTGTGCTGCTAAATCTGCGGCTGTTCATAAATCTTTTCACCTTCCTGGTTTCCAGTCCATTGCTTTAATTTGCTGTAGTCTTCCTCTCTTCAGTTCTGAAGGTTTCCCCATGTCTTGTGTGACTCTGTAAGTGCTCTCAGAGATAATCAGAATGAAATATGGCTGGATTTCAGAGCCCAGCCCTGTGTGAAGAGAGATCATTTTGAGGATGTCAGTTGTTGCTGCAATAATAGGAACTGTTATCTCAAATGCTGTCTCAGCAGCTGCATCTGTGTCCATAAGCAGCAAATGGAAGCACTTGGACACACACTTTCCTTATGTCTGTTGTGAATCTCTAGTAGCAGGGTTTTCTTTGGGTAGTCTTTAGCATGATGAATTTAACTTAAGAATCCTGTGTTTAAACAGATTTATCTGGAGTTGAAATGGCTTACTGAAGCTTGTGGGGTTTTTTTAACAGTTTATTCATGGAGGACACACTGCCAAAATTTCAGACTTCAGTTGGAATCCTAATGAGCCTTGGGTAATCTGTTCTGTATCAGAGGACAACATAATGCAGATATGGCAGATGGTGAGTGTCACAACAGCTCTTGAGTTACTCTAAAGCTTGTTGTATAAATGAAACTGAAAAGGCTTGTTCTTCTTGGGGCAGCTTGTGCCTTCAAGGACTGAAAGTTGTCTGTGCCATATACTTCCTGATCTAATCAAAAAGTGTAAGACTTTAAAAAGAAAACCGAGACTAAAACAACTTGAATAAAAGCAACTGCTAGTTAATGTTTGATTCCAAGTTCTAGGTACTAATTCACATGAAGATTTATTCTTAACAAAGCAGTTGCAAACTTATATCCAGTATTAGCCAAGACTTACTCTTCCCCCCCCCATATGTTGGCTGTAAAGCAGGATGCCTTTTAAATCCCCAGTTAGTTCCTATTACTTTACATTACAGGAAATTGATTAGCTATCTTAGAAATGTGGAATAAAGTAATTTGGGAATAAACAGAGTTAAAAAACTCTTAACAGACTGAAATGTGTGTCGCCAGTCAGGCTTCTTTTTTTAGTACCTGCTCTTGTTTTGTGTGTTTAGACTGTGGTTGAAATAATTCCAAATAAAATGTTCATTATAGGGCTAGTGGTTAAGAGGCTACTGCTTTTGCTGTTGAAATGGAGCAGTGCAAGAAGGCAGCTGCCTAAATGTAGTCACTGTGTACACATTTCTAAATATGGCAGCCCTTTAAGAAAGGGCAGGGAGAAAATCCCTTTAAGAATGGGATGCTGATTGTGCCACCTTGGTGTTATTGAGGGTTTTTTCTATATGAAGTGTAGAAGATTGTTTAAAAACAATTGTGTGTATCACTTGTAATGTTTCATGTCTTCAGGCAGAAAACATTTACAGTGATGAAGAACCAGATATAACAGCAGCTGAACTGGAAGCTCAAGGAATGTAACTTTTCTTCTTTAAGGAGCTACTGGGAATGACATAGTAATATAATTTGACTACTATATACATAAAATAAAGCCCTGAAAAAAACGTGCAAAACCAAATACCAAACCAAAAAACCCCACAATCACTGGGCAGAAGCATTGCATCAAAACAAGAATATTCCTAATTTGGATCAAGCAAAAAGCTTGTATAATTGAGTTGTTCTGGGCTACCCTTGGTTCTGTGGGCACTTTGAGCTGTTGCATACTGTACAGCAGTTAGCTTTAGAGAAAATAAGACTGACTTAATACCTATGTCTATATTTTTAAATAAATTTTGTGTGTTCCTGTAAATAAAATGGTCAAATCCTCACTCTTCACACATAGAAACGGTATAAAAAAAACCCCTTTTGTATTAATATGTAAAAAGAGCTTTTTGCTTTTACACACCATTTTGGATTGGTTTTGCATAAATAAAATCTATTAAAAAAAGTGTTTGGTGTGTTTAATGTCCACTGGCATAAGTTGAATGCCTTCTTGCATTCAATAATAGAATAGAATTAATTGCTGCCTGGTGATAAAGTTATGTATTTTTTTCATTTATAACTTAGCCCACAGTTAAAAATCTGGGAAGATTAGAGTTGTCCTCATGGAAAAAAATACTGGAATACATAACTTCACAAAGGGCGTGGGTATAGGAGGAGGTTTAGGGAATCCAGGGGGAGAGCCAGGAGATCTCCTGTCAAGTTCAAGTACGAATCTGGAGCAGACTCAAGTAACTTCTTTGTGTTTGGGTGATGAGTGGTTGGATTTTGTCTGTTTGTGCTGGTGTGTTGTGGGGTTTTTTTGGGTGGTGGTAAAAGCACTGTCCTTTGTAATTTTCTTAAGTGCCAAGGTGCCAGTGCTCTCTCAGTGAATTGGTGTCACCTGTTTGGTTAGAGCCTTCCTGTTGCATTTTTTTCTTAAGTGAGGTAATTGGGTAGTTGTCTAAAATACATCAGTGTCTGAACAAATAATAGACACACGGTTTGCTTCTAAACCTTGGAATGACTGAAAAGCTCAAGAATTTTGCCTGTATAGAAGCAAAATTTCTTCATATTTATCATGGATCTACAGACAGGTGATGGATTACGTTGGGAGCTGTCAGACAAGTCTAAATGGAGTTCATAGCTTTTAGCTACTAAAGACCTTAACTCAATTAATTGCTGACTGTTCTGATCTTTCTGCTCAAGCCAAAAAAAAAAGATTATAGTGGTAACTAATGCTGACAAGGTGATACCTTGCTCTCCTCTCCACTGGAACTGTAAGAAGTTAGCAGACAACTGGGCTCAAGCTGTGTATCTGAAGCTGCCTGTGCTGGCTCTGGCTGGGATTGAGTGCTTGTCCATCTGAGCAGTGATGGGGTGCTGGGACTGTGGCTTGGATTTTTGGCTGGAATGGTGCTGGTAAGGCAGCTGTGCTTTGGCACTTGCTGAGCAGTGCTTGCACACTGTGGGGAAGGGGCATGGGCTGGGGAGGAGACACAGCTGGGACAGCTGACCCCAACTGGCCAAAGGGATATTCCTTACTTTAGGCCATGCTCAGCAATAAAATGGGTGAGGAAGGTGAAGAGGGCCTTTCCTCGTGGCCATTGCTTGGATGGTGGCAGGGCAGTGACCTGTGTCAGGGAGGGGACAAGTGGTTTCATTCTCCCTCACCCACTTCTGAAACTCCTGCAGCTGTACCCAGGAGATTTTCTTCCTGTTCTCTCCCCCACCCTGCTGGGGGACCTCAAGTGACAGCACATGATAAGCATTAAACACTGAATTCAGAGGAGGTTTATGGTCAGGCCCTACATTCTTTTGGCAATCATTCTGACACACACGGCTCTTGAAAAAGCAGGAAATGAAGATGTCAATGGCCCAGCTTTGTGGAAAACCAGAAATACTTCCCCAAGAGCATGGTGGTGGCTCCTCTTGGTACAGATAGAGCTGTGCTCTGTGACATGACCCCTCCTTGCTGCTGGTGCTCTTCAGTGCTCACTTTAAGGAGACCTCCTGGCTGCTTGGCACTAACATGTAGAGCACAGCTTCTCCCTAGAATTGGTGATTCCAGCTTTGTGTGCGAAATATGGTTGGGGTTGTTCACGAGTCTTTTTACTGCCTCACTAACTGAATGGGAGAGGGAAAGTGGAGTGTAGTACCTATACTGCTCTTCTCCTTGCTTTTCTTATGCTACTTTTTCTTAATTCCCTGCCTGCTGTTACCAGGGCACCCCCCTACATTGTAGGCACTTGGTCACCATGCATGGACTTGTCTCTCCACACCCTTTTCAATAATGGTTCCTATTAAAGTGATGCAGGCAGGTGCAAAAAAGCTTGAGTATTCCTCTGGAAGGCTGACATGCTGTTGGAGTTCAGCAGGCAGGTGACAAGTGGACAGGATGTGCTAAACAGCATGAAAGGTCAGACCTGCCAAAGGACTCCTTGGCCACTGCTTTGGTGTTCTGGGTGTACAAACACTAAAATGCCATGCACAGGATATGGAAATTAATGCATTCTCTAAATATGGGTTTGGTTTGCCAAGCCCCCTGCCATGGGCAGGGACACCTTCCACTAGACCAGGTTGCTCCAAGCCCCATCCAAGCTGTCCTTGAGCACATCCACAGACAGGGTTTCAAGATTAAGGCATCCACAGCTCCTCTGGGCTACCTGTTCCAGTACCTCACTGCCCTCACAGTAAAGAATTTCTTCCTAATATCTAATCTAAATCTATCTTTGGGGGTTTAAACTCATTACCCATTATCAGTCCCTTCACTTGTGAAAAGGCTATCTTGGACACTGACTTAAAATTTGCCACTGTTCTTGATTTTCTCTACCAAAGAGTAGAGAAAAAGCTCACTGAGAGCTCAGATCTGGATCTGTAGGGATCACTGACTGGTGGTAGCATAAAGCCCTACTTCTCTCTGGAGTACAGAGGAGCAGCCACCTGGGGACTAGAGATGCAGTCAGTACCTGCTCTCTTACAGCTGAAAGGACGGGATAATTAACAAGGGAACAAAAAGAGAATATAATTTCATTAACTATACCTGCATTTCAAAGTGTAGCAGTAAATCCAATCTCTGCCTTGCTTGCTTTTCCCCAAGACTGGATTGTCTTTTTCCAAACCTGTGTTCACACAGCTTCCTTCAGTAGCAGCAGCCTCACACCAGTCTTTTTTAGGCAATGCTAAGCCCAGTCCTGCAGCCAGTATTGAGTTAGTAAAGTCTACATCTTATTAGCTAAAAGTGTTTTGTTACAGAGAATGCAGTACTGGGACTGATATGGCTTTTAATTTGCAAGCATTTTTTTGTTTAAATGGATTTTTAATGCCCGAGTAGCATGTTTGTGAAACGTTGAAAGACCATCATATTGAAGTCTCTTTAGCTGAATGCTGCAAGATTTTGATTTTAAAAGCTGTTGCCTCCCACAGGAAGTAGGTAACTGCTTATGCACTGCTGTTTGGTAGTAGTAAATATAACAGAAGTTGAAGTTTAAAAAAAAAATGTAATAGAGCAGTCAACCTGAACAATGGCTCCAGCAAGATATAGACAAGAGTTTCTTTAGGTGTACTTATGGAGTATACATAGTTCAATGTGTTATTCCTGCAGATTCATACGTGCTGGGGAAAGGAAGCACCAGCAGGCTTTCCACCCATTGGTCTTTCTTTTCAAGGGAACTGCGTACAGTTTTGAGACTTACCTTTTTTGTATTGGCTGTTCCCAGAAGACTGGGTATAACAAAAACGATAGAAGGTAATCTAAAGTGAACAACTGCCCTTTAGAGTGACTTCCTCATTCTCAATGCCTATGTATTTGAAGTAATTTTCCAGTATTTTTTCTCTCCAAGGTTTTCAGCCTACACCAAAAAATCTAAATTATTTTCTCTGTGCATTGAGGAAGCATGAATGCATGTGAAACATGAATTCAGCATGAATGACAGTGAAACTATAAACTATTTTAAACCAGCTGCTTTATTTCATCTGACATGTTTTCTGGAAGTTGAATGATAAAAATCTTCAGCCAGGCTATTGTCAGACCACAATCAGTACTTCTGGAGAGCAGCAGCACTGTGGCAGACTGGTCTTTTATTGCTAATAAAGCCAAGGGCCACTACTATTGCGCATCACAAATTTTTGCTCCCGCTCTTCCCTAAGAGTGGGATGGTTTGCACCATCAACTCCTCTGAAGATAAACTTGACAGAAGTATTTGTGAGGAGCTGCAAGGCATTAAGTGTAACTGATACTGAAATATTTTGGAATACTGATGTCTATATAACAACAAACCCAAGAGTGTGTGTAACATTGCTGCATTTTGCTTCAGTGTGGCAAAAAGCAAGTCTGGGTTTCTCCTTTACTGTGTAGGAGGAACTGTATTTGCTTTTATTGTAAAATGCAAGACCCTTGAGAGCCTTAACTGTTGTAATAGGTAATTTTTGCTATGTAGCCACACAGTTTATGCCATTATCCATACTATACTTTATTGTCTTCCATGTGTATGTGATGCCTCTTCAGCACTGAAACAGCTGAAGAAAGCTGTGTAAACTCTCTACAGGGAGCAAGTATTTTAGTCAAACACCCAGCCTGACCTGTTGCTTTATGGCCACTGAGATGTTTGGTGGGGTAGATTCTTCACAATTCTTTCAACATCAGCTTTTGTCTTGTCAATTTCAAACCCAAAGCTTCCCCCAGTTCAAGCAGAATCAAACATGGATAACAGAATCTTTTGAGAGTTCAACTATTCTTCCTCTTTAAAAGGCAATGAATCACTCTTTTAAAACATCAACAGTGCATAAAATCCATATTCTGGAGAAGAGGGCTAGGAAAAGAGTCAGTAACCACCCAGCAGGAAACAGCAAATGCACAAAGCCAGCAAAAGCTTTGATGAAAAGGATTTATAAAACAGGCAGCATGACCAAGATCAAATGGTTTTATATGAATACAGGCATAAAGGGTAGAAACCAACCAAACAACTCCAACAAATTACATGGATTAAATACCAGTATCATCATGGACTTGGCAGAACTGAGGTAGTTATTTTGATGCTTAACACCAGGACATAAATCTGGTACAAGTGAAAGTGAACTACATCAATATGGACTATTTGTAACACGGCCATATTCAGATACATTTTAAAAATGAGTGACTTAAATTCATTTTCTCAGCTTGAAATATCATGAGATATAACAGGGTATGTAAATTTGTAAAGGCTCTAAGAGGTTACTTTCTTGAAGTAGAGCTGTAGGAGCAATGTTCTTGGCATAGTCTGGAATTACACAAAGGCCTGCTTCAAGTGTCCCAGTCCGTGAGACAAGTACAGCCCAGATCCCTGTTTGAACAAGAAATCCAAAACAACATGCAACCCCAAAGCTAAAACATAACAAACAGTTTTAAAGGAAATGAAAACAAAGTCTTCAGGCACCACAGTATTCTGAAATTACTTTAAAAGTTCAGGCTCAATGAGTGCCAGAGTCAGCAAGGTCTGTAAAAGCTAGCACAGTTAGATGAGGCTGAGTTAGGCTGTTAGAAGGAAATACAACCTTCCTTCAAGAAGAAATAGCTAAATAGAAGAAAAAGGTGGAATTACCGAAATTTAAATGTAGAACTTACCCCCCAAACAAAACCAAACTAAAAAGGAACAAAAAAGTATCTGTGAGGAGTAACTTTGTAAAGGCCTAAACCCAAGTATCTCTGACTACATCAAACACAGGGTGCCTGAAGGGCTCAGAATGCAGCTGGTGAAAAAGGTTCTCCCCTCAGACCTGCTCTTCACTAGACAAGTACAGCTCAAATGTGTGTGTACATGTTTGCATGTGCATTAGCAGGAGAGACTTAGCACTCGATTAAAAAAAGGAAAAAGCCAAAATCCCCAGCTATTAACTGCGACCAAATTTCCCTCTAGCAAAATCTTGCAAATCTGACCAGTTTTTGTAAGGAACTTAAGAAGACTGGGAAGATCCAAGGAAGTAATACCAGATTTGACCTCTGTACCGGCATGCACTGGAAGAAAGGAGGGAAAGAGGTGTTTACACAGCAGCAGAGGCAGACTGATACAAAGTCTGAGATACAAAGGAGTACTCTGAAGTACAAGGAGAACAACTAAGACCAGACAGTGTGGTTGGATTTCAAAATACTTGGCACAGCTCTAGAAAAGGCTTAGGGCTAGGACCCCTGTTGCTCACTTCTTATACAACAGTATTGTCAGACAAGTTAAATGTTTTTAAATTAAAAAATTAATACTATCTTCAAAGAGTCAGAGAGCACATCAGAGTATGGTGTTGCAGAGCAATTCCAAATGCTACCTAGAAAAAATAGTCACAAAGGAAAACTGAACTCAAAATCAGCTCCAAAACAAAACCCACTTTAGGAAAGTTGCCAAATGTTAGAGTACATACCAAAAAAGGCAAATAGAATACTTTTCAGTATTAGGAAGCTGGAAGGGAGTCTACATTAGGAACAAATGACCCCACAGAGTATGACAGAATGTGAAACACTTGATGAACTTTCTAGGAAACCTTATTTTTTAGCATAAATCCCCACATTTTTTACAGTGCACCCAACTGAACTAGGATGGGTAAATTTTTGGAGAGAAAAGGCATGAGCAGAATTTGAAGCAGGCAGGGGCAGGTTCAGCCAGAGCTCCTGCCTTTCATGGTCCAAGTGACCCTCACCTTAAGACACTCTAGGTGAGGTGAGCAGAGTGCAGCACCCACTCACCCCCTGCCCCAGGCTGCTCCCACCACATACCACCAGGAAGGTGCAAGTCACTGCCACGACCCCAGAGCAGCCCCCTTCCAGGGCAGCTCACTCCAACAATATGCTTGAAATCAAATGTCACATCTTTTAATTTTCACTCTTGACTTTTCAAATAAATACAGTTTCAGCAGATTCAGTTAGAAGACATGAGTATGATGCTTAAAAAAAACTCAGAGTCCAATATATTAAGCATACTTATTTACTTAATCTATACAGAATTGAGTAGATAAAATTTCAGATTCACATTAGTGAAAAATCTCTACAAAATGTTTTTGAAAAGCAAAACAAAGACTGCCTGTTCATTTATCACTTTTCCTCATGAAAGCAGACATGGGTTGTAAAAATAAAGCAGTGTGTTTAGCACAAACTAGATTTCTGCATCACTTTTTTCACAGTTATTTCCATCTACAGTCCAAAGAGGTAGATTTTCTGCAACACCTGAGAATTGAACTGTAACATAACCAGGTGTAATGAAAGGAAGGACAAAACAATACAGATACAGCCCTAACTTACATGTGCATGTATACACATACTTGGGTCTTGAATCACATACAATTTAGCTTTTTGCAGCTTAAGCATGGTGAAACTGTCCATCAGGCCCCAGTTTTGACAATTAGACACACTCACCTCAGGCTACATCAGTTTACATCCAGGTTAAATGGTTTGTAGTAGTGGGAGAAAGGCAGTAATAGAAGTTTCCTTAAAAACCCTACTGGAGCCCCTTTGGCTGCAGCCTGGCAGTGCAATAGCCTGCAATATGGCAGATCAGTGACAGTGCTGAGCTTATCCCTAACATCAGTCTGTATTTTTTTTAAAAAACAACACTTTTTAATCAATGTATGAGATTTCGCTGACTGGTTTCAGGAACCAAAACACAGTTTGCCTTGGCCAGATAAGTTGCTATGATAAGGGTATGTTGAGGGTAGACAATAGAGAAAATATCCCCATTCTAAAAGCCTTTCACTTGGGGCATTCAGCTTCATTTACATATTTAGCCAGTGTCAAAGATACTTGTATTGCTGTTGCATACATCTGTCGTGTCTCTAAAAGCCCTTTAATTTATTCTTGCAGCAGGGTCCAAAAACTCACTCTAGCCTCCATGTAAAACAAGCACTACAGAAAGAATTGTTCAGAATACAAATGTCCAAATAATAAACTGTAAAAATAGAAAACTGCATGTCCTACCTTGCCAAAAGTATGATGCACCAGACACAAAGCTTTTCGCTTTTCCTCAGGAAAATTACATCACACTTAGTGTTAGCTGAAAACCAGTTCTCACAACACCTGTTTTTCAAGCTTGATTCTATAAAGCAAATAATTTGAACAGCAAGTCTGAAATATTTCTTTCCAGTTATTCTTATGCTATATGGTTTGCATGGTCAAGATTTCAAAGCTCTGAATCTAACCTGACTGCTCACTGCTACCTTCTTTTCATTCCTGCTTGGACCACAACACCAAACCCACACAATCTAGGAGAAGGATGGCCAGCTTCCCATTTGCTCTGTTTCAGAAATGTAAGTTTTGCACAGTTCCTCTTAGTGGTATGAGCTGAAACACATGTATTAGGCCTTACAGAACCTTTCTCTCTGAGACAGCTAAGTTACTTCAACGTACATTACTACAGGAAAAGGACTGGGAGCTCAGTGCAGCCTGAACATTCAAGTAATTGAGCCACTGAACTGCCAAGGGCAAGGGGGGAGGAAGCTCGTTGAGATGTGCTTGACTCAGAAATCCCCTCCCAAGTAAGTGCAAAAAACTTTTAAGTACCAGAAAAGGCTACACATATTTCTTAAAATGACAGCAACCAAAACTAGAAAGTAAATGCATGGGAACTAAAGTTAGGGGTAGCGTGTAGTTAGATCACATCGCCTTGCCAAAAACCAAGCGTTGGTCCCAGTTCCTTTCAAGAAACGAAGTCACAATGTGGATATCAAATCTTCTAGGAAAATACAATATAGTTTAAGGTTAACAAGGGGGCTTTGCTTGTGGTATGTTAGTGTAAGAATGTGAAGTACCATCTTTACCAGATAACCTGACTGGGAAGGCATTCAGCCAACTGGTGCAGCTTTGAGGTTGAATGTGCAGGAAATTCCATATTGTACTTCAGGAGACATATCTGAATCTTCAAGTTCAATCATAACCAGTATAGCCTTAACTAACACTTAAATACTTCTCATACCTGGCTAGTAGAGGAAGTCTATATGCCAGACTCCTGTCTTCCACACCTCCAGCAGAAGTGTCTTATTTTCCAGCTCTTCAGATAATCCAGAGCTTTGCTCAGACTTGAATGGACTTCTCTAGTCAGGATAACCATGTGATGGACACACTGCAGCTAAGAGGGAAGAATGTGACCAACACCTGTGCAATAGGCTCTACAGGTGCAAAATCCCACTCTAGCATCGCTGTATATTTTCCCACACATTTCTATTTAACATGTTCACAGGAAGGGCAAATACTCCAAACTAGCCTTTACAACACAGCCCTGAGACATTTGCAAAAAGCTGTACACCCTGTTTCACCAGCTGCAAGTTAACGTATTTCAAAGCTGTTTCTTCATACCACAAAGTACATAAAACCCTTTAAACATACTTTTAACTATATTCTGAACCTTAACTTTTTCATTCATATATATGAAAACATATATAGGGGGAAAGTTGACTTTTTTACTGGCCATTAGACACCCTTATGTAGATAAATTTACTGGAAAAATTGATAATCTTTAGTATACTGAGTGGTAAATCAATGAACAAAACTAGAGTGCTGTTCTTTAAAATAAAAGAGTGACCTGCTGTCACCATTTTCCCCAAACGATATTAGGTCTGTACACAGTCTTCCATGACAGTGACTTGTGTTGTGGGGAGGAAATGCACATGCATTCTTTTTATGGAAAAATATTTTCTTCTAAAAAATGAGGCAGATGTGCAACACAGTTGTGGAAAATTTATAGTTTAAGCTATTTAAAGCTGCTATGCAGCTTCCTGTACCACATAAGTCCAGTAGTTCTAAGAAAATACAGATATGGTAGAAAAAGTAAGAAAATTTTCACCACAAAACCAAATAGTTACCACCAACAGAGAAAGTTATACACAAAATATATCTCTCAATACAGTGTTTACACTTCATTTTAGTCTACAGATTCAGTGCCAGGAACAGGACTTGTTGAGACAGTCTTTTCTGAGCTACTTCCCGCACGCGATTCCGCATCGGGTTGGATTCCTGGTTCCGTGTCAATGGGAG
The DNA here is from genome assembly GCA_034509185.1 of Euphonia xanthogaster. Lineage (NCBI taxonomy): Eukaryota > Metazoa > Chordata > Aves > Passeriformes > Fringillidae > Euphonia > Euphonia xanthogaster. Next base: position 98,726,183 of record JAYDZK010000001.1, on the reverse strand, counting down.
TTCCCAGCTCCTCATGGGAATTGAGTGTGCAGGACTGCAACACCTGCACTGCCAGATCCACATCTGCTTCTCTAAGAGAAACCTGCTCCTTGAGCACTTCCACCTTCTCATTCAGCTCGTTCCTTTCCGTCTGAAGGGCCCTGCAGAGCTTCTCCAAACGCTCCAGTTTTATTTGAAAGCCTTTGTATTCTTTATCTCTTACTGTTTTCTGAAGGACAAAGGAAATAAAAACTCTGTGATACAACCATTTTCCCCCCTTAAATTACTTAAAGGAATCACCACTATTTAATCCTGAATATTAAGTCTTAATTAATCCAGTAGGCCAAATTCCAGCTGAACTAGAGCCAATTTCTTCAGAATACTTCACCTAGCCAGGAGCTGGAATGGCAGTGGATGCCTTTCAAAACAAGCAATGAGAACTACATAACCACTTAATGCTAGCTATAAGTAAGGGCTGGGCATCAACCAGGACCCTAATATGAACTCCTGTAACACTGTCAACTGCAACCCAAATATTGGCAACTGTAGGGAGGAGAAGGGCACAGAAGTAAGAAATACACAATCCATCTGCAGAATCCAGGCCAGAATGTAGCACACTCGGGGCTTTCCTAACTAGCTCCTTATATAAAGGGAGGGAAAGATAAACAGCACTACAGCAGATCCTACTCAACCAAGCACAGTTTGCCAAGGCCAGACCTTGCATACCTGAACCAGGCCCTGGACAGTGCAGGAACAGCTGCACTGTGCAGCTCCTGCCAAACTGCAAGTAAAGCAGCAGCAATGCAAGAAAGCAATCAATCTGTTGCATGGGGCTTACTTCCTTCATGTCAGTCTTGTGCATTTCAACAGATTTCTATCACAGCATTGGCTGAACTTTGCACAGCATACTGAAATACAGTCAATTCCTTCTGCTTGTATGATTTCATACACATCCCACCAATTAAACAGTAAGTAATAACGAAGCTCAATTTCTTCTTGTGCCATCAGCTTAGATTTACATAGCAGCCTTTCATTTTCCATGCCTGAGGAGGACAATAACTTACATAACATGAAACATAATGCAGACAGTCCAAGAAGAGGCTGCAGTGTATTACTTCCAGCTCTCTAAAACTGAAAAACTGCTGGAAGTTCTCTAGGACTCAAGCTCTAGCTGAACTATGCTGCTGCTTAAAAGATGGTTACCTCTTCAGCCATTTGCAGAAGAGCCTTGTTGTTGTTTTCCCATTTTGTACGCCACACAATGGTTTCCTTTTCCAGTTTCTTAATCTTCTTTGTCATCTACAAAAGATAAATGAAAGATTTAATTTTGTGGTTTGTGCTGCAACGTAGGTGGCTTTACATGACTAATTAGACTTCTTCATATTACTTTCCAAGTCCAGTTTGAACAAGTTATTTTGGGAAAGTGCTTCTGCACAGAATCAACCCCACAACTACAGATTCTGCATTCAAAGAAAACAATATTGAGTCTAAAAAGAAACAGACTATCAACTTTCAAGTACAAGTAATAAAAACCTTCAGGAAAAGAAGTTTTAAAACATAAGCACAGCCAAAGAGAATGAGAACCAATATTTGGTAGAACACTGAAATTACAATTTAAGTATTACTTAAGTATGTTGAAATAGAGAAAAAAAAAATTTTTCTCTTCCATAATTCTTATACCCTATCTTATGATCCACATTAAATTGTCAAAATACTCTTTATATTTTCAGAAGGCCAATGCTTGTAAAATCTAAAATGCAGCCCACTAACAGGATGCATTTCTATATTACTTTTATGAAACTGGGTAATCCTATAAATACCTTCTCCATTTCTTGCCTGAAAGTTGTAAAGAGCTCATTACTTTTTGCCATGGTGGTCTGGAATTCTTCAAACTTATCCATGTAAAGAGAAAGCTATTGGAAAAAAGGCAGGGACATTAATCTGAACAGTGTATACAAATACAAAAATATGTAGGTACGAGGCAAAATGAAACCAGAAATAGTAAAACATTAACTTCTTTATATTTTTTTAAACTATGCTACAATTTCCATTTGAGGAACACACAGACCTGCTATTCAAATTATATGTGAAGCAGAGTTCTGTGTTTATAGAACAGCAATATATTCTGAAGTAAAAAGAATATTATGTTTAATAAAATGCTGGAAGACATCACAGTTCATCACTACCTCATTTTTACTTCCCCACTGGAAAAAAAATTCTGTGGACATACATATAGGAAATTCAGCACCTGGTTGGTGAAATTAAAACTTAGCAATTACCTACCTTTCCACCTTAACCAGCCAAAGCTAATAAACAAGGCTGGGACAAAATAAACAGGACTGATTTCAGAAATCAAAATACACATTCACAACCTATGTAATCTTCCCAGTGAACAAAAATCAAGGAAAATGAATATTGAAAAGAAATTCACAGAACAGTGAAGAGCATTACACTTTAAAAAGTCAAGAGCATTAATATTCAATTACAGAAAATTTTCTTGCCCTGCACCACAAGGTAAATCACCGGGAAAGAAATGCAAAATATGTGCAATAACACAGTTTTAAAAAAATATTTCTAATCAGTGTGTGATTTGATGTTCTAGGAATACATGACCACTTAACAGTAACTTCTTACTCTCAGTAAAGAGTAATAGGTTCTCTCAATTCTTACACTGGGGGTTGCAGGACAATACAATTAAGAGCATAGAAACATTGTGGTTTGCTCTATTAGTAAAGGGAATTTCAAAACAGGAATAGCCTAGCTTGTCAGCAGTACATCATGACTCTTTGCCATTATTGTCACTGAACTTTCTAGTTCATCTTATTCTACAAAAAAAAAATCTGTTGTCCCTATGAAACCACTAACTATACCCATTGTAACTATTAAAAACAACAAAAGAGGCAGTGAGATTTTAAATAAAGGGTAACCAACTTGGAAAAAATCATAAAAGCCTAAGCATGATAAAAAACCTATCTGGAAGTATCTGGATATTCCTGTGCTCAAGTCCAATGGAGATGTGTATGATTACACCTAACTACACCTAACTACACGCATACACACTTTAAACCCAACTCCTGGAAAGGCTAGTAAAGAATTGGGTACAGTATGTGTGAAAAAAAGACATGGAATAGCTTTCAAAGACACTGTCATGGTTTAAACCCAGCAGACAATTAGAGCACCACAGAGCTGCTCACTCATGCCCACCCCCAACCCACTGGGTTGGGGAGGAGAATCAAAACTGTAGTTTGAGGTAAGAACAGTTTAGTAACTGAAACAGAGCAAAACACGATAATATAGATTATGATGATAATAATAGAAAAGAAAAAACAAATTATGCACAACATAGCTGCTCACCACCTACTGCCCAATGCCAGATCCCATTCCCAAGCCCACATCAGCCTGCATGATGTTTTCTGGTCTGGAACATCCCTCTGGCCTTTTAGCCAGGGTCACCTGTCCCAGCTGTGCTCCCAGTTTTTTGGCTTTTTGGTGTACCTCCTCATTAGCACAGCATGAGACATAAAACAGCCCTTGACTTAAAGTAATCACAATTTAGCAACAGCCAAAACACCTGAGTGCTATCAATGTTATAGAATAGAGACACATTTACTCTATTTCAGCTGAAACCAGGACAGAGACTTCATACAAGACCTCAAATGAAGCAGTAACAGACTGCTTCCCACTGCTCTGTGTTGGCTGAAATTCCCATTTCCCTGTGCCTCGTGCTGAGCTCACGTGCAGTCTATGACTGAAGGTGATCCAAAGCACAAAAACCACAGAGCATTTCTCCTCTCTCAGAGGGGATTTTGCTGTAGCATTTACATTACAACAAGAAAATAATTTGAAGACAGCAGGGTCTGTGGACAGAGACTGTCAGGTTACTAAATCTGAGGAACTACAGGGATAAACAGGACACTGCTTGCTCCCAATCCTCCACAACAGGTGGTGATGGAAACAATAAGAAACAGATTCTAAAACCTGCCTGAGTAAAAACCCCCACACAACTCTTTACAGTCACAAAAGAACAGTATTTTCAGAGAAGCCATGCTTTCCTAAACTTTTCTTCTTAAGCTTTCCTACAGTCTAGTCTTTGTAGTATTAACACTATTAATTCAGAAGAGCACTAACTCCAGAAATTCAATGTTAAGCACCTTCCAGGAACACTACTCTCCAGATGTATTAAGCAGCAAGTACAAAACATCATTCTTTACAATTTGTTTCATGCTTCACTACAGAAGAGTTACCTACTGGAAATTAAATTTAAAACTTATTTTAAAAAAATACAAAGTACTCTTCACAAACATCTGAATATTAAGTTTTTTCAGATGTTGCCTTATGTTCACTACAGTCAAAAATCTCTTGGTATTTTCTTTTTGGAACTGCTACTGAAGATCTCTCCATTAAAAAAAGATACCTGCTGCTTCAGCTGAGCTTCCTGTTGCTTCATCTGTTCACATTTGTGTCTGGATTCTGTAGCTTCTTTTAGCAACTAAAAAACAATGCAAAAAGCCATGTAATGAAAAAAAGTACTCCCAAAAATGGCTCAGTCTATGATTAAAAATGAACAAACATTATCACCACCTCAGGGCTATTCAACCACATTTTCTCACACAGGCTTTATTACTACACTGCATTTTCATATATACAATTTAAAGCATGCAATGTCATGCAGAGTTTTATTGAAACATTTCTCTAACTGGCAATATGAGTCAATATTTCTATTTCTCTAGCAAGTCTGAACTGCTAAATTATGAACAGTTAATTAACAAACTGCATGTAATTTGTTACTGATTTGTAGCCTAATTTCCACCTTCATTTCTCCAGTCACCATATTATCTTTGCAGACTAGTTCAAAGCAATTTTACTACAACTTGACACCATTTTGTAGGTTCATGTTTGAGATTTTCACCAGCTTATGACTCAAAAATGATGTTCCAAAAAACCAGAAGAACCCAACACTAGATGGTCATTTTAAGATTATACAGAAAAAAGCAAGGTTGTTTTTTTTTTCCTAGAAGTTACAGATTCATTGGAAGAAAACTTCTCAGAAGACTGCAAGTATATTGCTGATTATCAACATACAAATAAAACATCACACCCATTTTGGGGGGCAAACTGTACACAAAAAATGTGCTTTATTCTGTATTTGGTATCTCTTACAGCATTACACCAGAGGTTACAATTCTTGACTGCAGAAAGTACCTTTGGTGTTCCACAGTATGTTCCCCAGTGTAAGAGACATTTAAATGATATTTAGCATATTTGCTGAGAAAATGCAAACAAGTAACGTTACTTGCCTGTTAGCACGGACATCAATATTCCAGGCATCATAGACAAAACTTAAATCTCAAGTCTCCTTGTTGAAACCTACCCTAACTTTCAAAAGTTGGTCCTCTCAAATTGCTGTATTTGCTTTAAATCAGGAAAAGTCTGGTTTGGTGGGCTCTGTTTCTCTTAACATATATAGAGTTCACTTACAAACTCCCGTTCTCGCTGATGCTTTTCCTCTGCTTCTTTAATAAGTTGGGTAGTTTGCTGAAGTTTGGCATCCACAAGTTGCTGCTGCAGTTCCTTATGTTTGAACACTTGATCAATATGCTAAAGGCAAAAAGAAAATCATAATAGCCAAACATAGTCTGCTGGTCAATGAAGGCAATGTACTACTGTTTGGGGAGATGCACATTGTTTAAAAGTTTCATGCAAAAGACAAAGTGGTCAAAGACCATGTTTTACATGCCTTTTTTTTTCCCCTGTATCTCCATACACTGTAATTACCCTTTTTAGTCTTTCATGGATGCCAGGTGCCTGTCTCATTAGGTCAATACAATACCATCAGTCACATCACACCAGACATTTCGAAAGTCCTGTAAAAAGCAGTCTACATCCTTGCTTCTAAAGCTGCTTTATCTACCTCTAAACCTTACTGTGTTACTTCTAAAAGCTCTAGTCTTCATCATTACAAAAGCTCAAAATGAGCAAAGTTTAACAACAGTTAATTTATCTCATGAAATTCCATAAATCACTGCATTTTGCAGTCTTACTTCCATCCATAAAGTAGCACAAGGCAACTTCCTATCTTCTCTACATACAGTCTCAAGGTAGATACAAATATTCCCCAATTACAAAAGGTAGGGAATTACCTTACAGAGAGCTTTTTAACTAACTGATCCAGATTAAAAAACAAAACAAAAAAACCCCAATCTTCCAGAAACAGTTGAGAAATTATACTCCAAACCTCCTGTGCCAACTAAGAACCAGCCAACTAATCTTAGCTGCAGAACTCCATGCAACTCAGTTCTTTCTTGGACAAGGAGAATTGGCTGTTTTCCATCACTGTTGCTTAGAGCAGCTAGCTCACATCCTGGTGCCAATTAAAGACAGCTCAGTTAGCCCTAGAGTAGAGGCATTTCCATGACACCAGGCCAAATATGTTCTTAAAGCATGATAGCTTACTTCCATTCTGTGCCAACAAGAGCAGCTATGTACACAAAGGAGCTTCCCCCAAAGACCCCAACCTTAATGGAATGGAAGAAATAAGACAGAATAACTCTTATATGCCTTTCCATAATAATTCTGAAGAATATGAACTATTAATACTAATAATTAATATTAATTATGTTGGAAGTAACCTTTGGGGGCATTTAATCCACTCAGACTAGGGTCAACTCCAAAGCCTGAACAGGTTACTCACACCCTCACCCCTTGCCCAGCTGAGCTCTGAATACATTAAAGGCAAAGGTTCGACAATCTCTGGACAACTTATTTCTATTTGATTACTTTCATTGTGAAAGACTTTCTCCAAAATGCATCTTGAACTCAGATAATCAAAACCAGTCAGGAAGGGCAGACAGGAAGCCAAACAGCTACTAAATTTCTCTCAGAAGTGAAGTAGAAAGAACAATTATAAAAACTATATATAAAATGGCTGTAAGACATGAGGAGTTTTCCTTCCTTTTCAATAACTATCTGATCCTTCCAGTCAAGGAACTAAGAAAAGCCTATTACAAGTGTACTGTAAGCACCTCTTCTCGCAGTGCATACTGTTCAATGAGTTTCTTCAGTTTTTCCCCCAGTTCGATATTTTCCTGACGGAGCTTGGCGTTGTGTATATCATGCTGTTCCAGCTGAGCCTGAATTTCATTCAGTGTGATCTGGAAGTGTGCAGTTGCTTCTTTCCGTCTTTCTTCTTCTTCACGTGCTTGTTGCATGTTTTCTTCCTTGTATGGATAAATATTAATAAAATATTTAAATTTAAAATATTAAAAGTGTTCAGGTCAAACCATGCACTTTTGGAGTCAGAAACAATAGCAGTAATTCACTTCTGTACAGTTCCAATTTCTAGAGTGCTAGAACTAACATAAAGCACAATCATAATATGCCACGCTGACTACTCCTGTGAAGCGTGTGGAAAAAAGGATCTAGGAATTGCAAAACTTCTAGAGACTTTTGTCTTTACCACTCCCAACCTTACTCAAAGGCTGGTACATTAAGATGCTAAGTACCTTTGCAAGTGTCAGCATTATCCAGATCTAAAAACCAGCACTGATACTATAATGCAATTTTCTACAGCAAACACAGATTCTTATCTTATCTTGGCTCTCTTCCATTTCACTCCCATCAATTATTTTCTGACAGAATTAAGCTTTTTGGTTACCCTGCCAATCCATGCTGCTATTATTTTACTTGTGCAACTTTTTCCAGCAGTTATCAGCACTGCTCCCAGAAACAAATATGACAAGATCAAATACTGCAAGTAATAAGTATTGGTTTGGGGGGAAAGGGAAATCAGCAAGTTAACTATCCCTGTATGCCTTACCTCAAAATCAGCTACACTTACACTACATGGCACTCATCTACACATGCAGGTAATGGACAAAATGACAAGGAAAAAAGCAGCAGTCCTGATTTTAAGCAGTGATCCGTAAGATTTCCACCACCAGCAGCCCTGTAATTTATGTAAATAAACTAACCTTCAAGGTTTTGTTATGACGCTGAAGCTCCCGACAGAGAGATTCCAGTTTGCTACGTGCCAAAATGGCCTTGCTATGCTCACTCTGCAAGTGGACTTTCTCCTTCACAACTTGTGCTTGCTTCTTCTGCAGTATCTTCATTTGCTTCTGAACATTTCGGCTCTCCTCCAACTATAGTTAGAGAGTAAATTTGTTCAATAAACATAGGTGAAACCATCTTTATGCATCTAGATGAGCCCACTGAAGAAACTTTTGAACATTTTGGATGAAAACAAGGAAATAAAATTTCATTAAAACCCCAAGTTGATCTTAAAGAGAAACTGCCATCATCTATCCAGACAATTCTAATGTATAAGGACAGAAAATGAAAATTTACAAATTCCATTTGCCAGTTAACATTTGCCTTCGAGGAACAGGCAGCATGTACCTCTTGTTGACTATGAGCTATCAGCCTGCTTTCATCTGCAGGGTTAAGAATAGCCCTCTGAAAGGAAGATGTAGCAGACACAATTAAAAGCCAACTGAGAATGGCTTTTCAACAAGTCACAACTTTTCCCACTCTTATCTTGAAAGTACACACAACTGTTTATCCAACAGGTCTTGTTTTTGCTATCAAAAAGAAAAACCACAAAAGCCTATAGAGCTCCTTGTCAGCAGGAGCTCCTACCAAGGGAAGCAGTAATTGATACAAGTTTGTAGAATTCTGCAGTATTTCAGAAAAGAACACACAAAACTAGCAGCCCTGACAAATCAAGTCAGTTACTATTACAACTATATAGTCCATACTTTAAGAGATCTGCAGTCTCAACCCTTTGAAGCAATTTTTTTTTCTATTTCCTTTAGGCTGTTTACACAGGTAAACTCTACACATATTTTAAAATCTATTCCATGAATATCCAGTAAAGAGAATTTTCTTGCATTAATATCTCACAGAGATATTCCATTAGACCTGATTTTTGGGCTCCCTGAGAAACCATATTATTTAGAGGCTGTTTCTTTGCAAAGAGGGCTACATTGTTAAGTGTTACACTGCTCCTTATTAGAGAGTGCCTCCGCCTTGGGACACCACAGGAAAAAGAGGGCTGGCAATGAGGAACATCACCATGACAGAAGAATAATACAACGCTGGTTTTCTGAAAGAGCTCAAAATATGCCGAAGCACAAAAGAAAGAATGAAGTTAAGGACCTCCATGACAACAGTAAATTAAATGTGCATTTAATGAAGTTTAGGGAAATGGAACGTTAAGGGTGTATTTTCACATCTAAACACAAAAAGCCCTTTTCTTGCACAGCCAGAAAACACTACACTTCAAGTGGTTGTGCTGTCTACACACCTATGAAACTTCAGGCCTGTAAAAGTGTGCCAGTGTGAGATGTATCACCAAGGATGCAAACCTTCCTGCATCACAGGCTGATCCCCTGATAGATTCCAAAAGATGGAAAAAAAAATTGTGGAAGATCTTTTGCCAGGAGAGAGGCATTCCTACCTTCATTGTACAGTCCTTTTCATGAGACACCACTGAAAAACCTGACAGTGAGCTTTAAATATGATGAATCTTTAAAAAAAGAAAAAAAGCATTGTAGGTCCACTGTCATAAACAGTTCAAACCTCTGCTGGCATTAAAGCTGATACCTATGCCAGTGGTTCTCCATCACTATAATGAAGAAAAGAATGCATCTTAAAAGGAACACAATCAGACCCAACCTAAACATTCTAACTAGAACAGAGGCATCCCTCAAACTCATTTAGCCGAAACAGAGCTATTCTTACACCCAGACAAGCTCCTACCCAGCTCCTCAGCCATTCTGAGCATAATGAGGAAAGCAGGTGGTTTTCTAGGATGGCAACTGTGAATGCTCTGCCTACAGTCTATTGATCCCCTCCTGGGAGGGCAAAAACCTTAAAGAGGACACATCTCATCTGACTACCAAGCTTCTTAAAGGAGATTACAATTTATTTGGTCCAGCTGCTGCTCCCTAATTGTTTTGAGATCTTTCCAGTAATAATAAAACTCAAACTGAAATAGGGCAGACTTTTCTTTCTGCAGAACTGAGGGATTCATACTGCCCTAGCTCCTCATGCAGGCCCTCATCACCACTGTGAGGTGACACAGGAGCTGTTTGCTTAAATAGAAAAGGCATCACATGCACAAGCAATTGCTCATAAGGAACAACTAACCTAATGCATTTTTCTCTCACAATATCAAAGCTCATTTTTAGGTGGGCTCCCCATCCTTGAGATACAATTCAGAACTATTTTTGTTTCTCATTTAAATGAAAGCGACTTCTTAGAGAAGCTGTTGGTTTTAAAGGAAATGCACTCACATGAACCAAGAGCATGTGAGAGAGAGCAAGGAAAACAAAGCAAAAATGTAACAGACCTCCATGGAGAACTCAGGATTTCCACAACAGAACTAATCTAAGTTTCTTCTTAAGTAATCAATATTGTCTCTGTGAGTAAAAAGACCACCTGCTAGATCATCTTCAAAGTTTTGGAGACAGTATAAATCTCAAAGGAAAAAAAAATTATTTCAGATGAGTAATGCCATGTTGTGCAGCCATTATGTCATTTTCAGAAATATCTGCATATGATACACTTGACAGCTACAGACAGAAAACTTAGGCTTTGGTAATCTCTTTAGTTTGCATTCATTTTGTAACTACAAATACGGTGGGAAAACATATACACACAAGATTTCCAGTCTTTCCATTCCTGTCTGTCCCGGTCTAAAGAAAAATGAGTCAAGCGCTGTTATTTCCAAGAACATTCTGGAAAGTAAACTTATGAACCCTCTCCTCTAACCCCCAATTTTGTGATCAATTGTTTTAGAGAATGAATTACCAACTTGAGGTGGGAATGCACTTTATGAACTGCTTCTTTTTGGTTTGTTACTGAAGAAATGCAACCCTTTCTTTCCATTCCTTCACATCATCAGAAAGAAAAATTAAATTAAACCTAGATCTTTCCAACATCCTACATTCCTCAAAAATCACTAAAGAGTTAAATATAACTGAACATTTTCTTTCTCCCCCTCAAATCTCTGTATGATAGTATGTTCTTTCCCTTTTTCCTAAAATGATAAAACACAAGCACAAAAGCATTATCAGTTACTCCCAAAAGAACTCAACTTTTCTGTTAATCCTAGTATTATGCTTCAACATCAAGTTATCAAAACCTGTTTTTGCTTTGGATTTGGGCAGTCATGTAGAAGTGAAATGACTACAAGAAAGTTTGGCTGAAGCAACATTTAGTCAGCCTGAGTGTCTTTTTTACCACTACTATAAAATAGCCAAAATCATTAACTGTCCTTCATTAGTTGTTCTTGCATTCCATAGGTAATATTAACACATTAATAACTTCTATAATCTTTACAAATTACTTACCAGATCAGCATACTTCTTGCACAAAGCTGCCAGCTTTTCTTCTGGAGTAGAAAGCGTGTTCAAGGCTTGCATTAATAATAACACTTCTTTCCCTATGAAATGGATGATAGACAATGTTACAGAGGAAGAAAAACCATATACCAGAAAAGCAGTCTGTCCTTAGAAGTAAAATATAGATCCATGAGAAATTAGCCTGATTTAAGCTGTTCCCTGGTTTGACAGCTGCATAATCCTAACAGATGACAAATGGGAAGTCATCACAAGATGTCATCAGCAAGAATAAATTAATCTTGCCCTATTTGTCTTGCCATTCGACAACTAGGATAGCAAAAATTATTTTAATATAATAACACAAAAATATTTTTGTTTTAGAATTGCACAGATAATAAAAAAATCTGAAAAAAATGCCATCTAGAAGGCTATGTTGGCATATACGTTCTTAATAAGCATTTAGAATTTAATTACCAGCCGTGTCTGGCAGCACTGAATGCTGCCATCTCAGATTTAAACCAGAAAGTTAAAAAAGTTGATTAGCAATTACCACATTATTATTAAAGTTCATGTAAAAATAGCACTGCCAGCTAAAGGAGTGTTACATATGCATTAAGAACTGTCTTTCCCAAGTAGAAGTGCACACAGTTTCTCAAAATATCCTGTTACTGGTGACAAGTTTTTGGCTACAGAGTAAATTTGAGACAAGGAGCCAATCCATAGCTATTTTACAGAAATATAAATATTTTATAAACATTTTCTAAAAATATATTAAAAACCAGAACACCAGTGAGAACACACCCAACGTTTTCTCTTTGTGTTTTTCACTCTCTGGATCTTGCTGGCCATCAGGTGGGTCAGTACGGGCTTCTTCTCTCCCAGGAGTCTCCTCACGGGACTCTTGGGAGCAGCCCGTGGGCCCCGGGTGCTTTCTGCTCTTTGTGATATACTCAGCTTCTCCCAAGGTGCCAGTGCTCTCCAGGCTGTAACAATTGGACTGCGGATACTGCAATGCTGTATCAGACAGCTCAGTGCACTTGCTCTTCACCAGCTGATCCTGGTTATTCACTCCCATCTCCCCGGATCCAGCTTCTTTTTCCATGGCACCACCAACCACCTTCAGAATGGAAAGCAGGAAGTGGACATGAACAGTTAAGCAAATGTGTTTAAAATGACAACTTCCACCCTTCTTTTCCAGGGACAAAGAAGGGTAAAATGCAAAAAAGAAACCCTCATAAGAAGTCTAATGAAATCTACATAAATAAATTATTTCAATGGCACAGAGCAAGAGCTTGAACTACTTCAATCACAATGCCAAATACAACTGTCAGCTCTTAACTGGAGAAGACTGGTTGTTACAACAAGAATGATAAACAGGACCAGGAGCACTTTTGAAGTGGTAAAATTCACATCAATGAAATTATCCAAAAAAGTGAGTATTAACTGACTTCAGGCTTGGACTCCTACTGCCTATGGTTTTTAAGAATACATTCTTTCTGCTCAATTAAACAGAACTTTCTCTAAAGATTTCCTAAAATGCTAAATATTTAATCACTTAATTAAAAAGTTAACCACCACCAGTTGTTTTATAACACTGCTGTGACATGGTCATATTTCAGAGCAGAATATCCGATGTTCTCTATATAATACTGTGTAGCTTATCAAGCACCTCCAGTCTTCTCTCTCAATCACCTGAACAACATTCTCAATTTCTAGAAACATTTCAGGCTGATGAGAATTGCAAGGGTGTTTGGTTGGGTGTGTTTTTGTTTTGTTCATTTGGTTAGCTGCAGGGGCTGAGACTTAGGACAATACTTGAAGGTGGTTGGGTGTTTTTTTGCTGTCCCTTTGCAATTCTAATACACAACATACATGGATAGTTAAAGGCACGATAAGCAGAGCTGAACTCACTGCCAAAGTAAAATTCCTGTTGATTTATTTTCAGTGGACTGAACGTAAATTTCCTTAAAATCACAAGGAATTGTAAAAACAGAGCTTGTTTATACACAGCTATGCTATTAAAGCACAAATTAATATCAGATTACCTTACATTTTCTTAATAAAAAGTGTGCTAATTCTTAAAGCCAGGGGTTTGCACTGGGTTTTATATTCTGCACAGGACTGTTTTCCTCTTCAAAAGGAATTAGCCAACATCAAAGGAATGCAGCCAACACTCATAATATATTGTGAGATGTATTTCAACTCCAAATTTGTTCAGCATGCTTGAAAAGGTTATTTAAAAATCATTACACAAATACACCTTTTTTTAATATTCATGCATAACAGCTCTGTTGTTCTCTATTCTTAAAGCAAGCACCTTTCTTTAGACCTGATCTCAAGGTAGATTCATTCTTGAGGAGATGGACTTCACACAGTGTCTTTCTCAAAGGACAATAAGCTTTTTAACTGCAAATAATCTCTACAGACATTAAGAAGCAACTTTTGACTTTCCAAGGAAGATTCACTTTACAGGTGTGGAAATTATGCACATGCTTTATGGACAAACATAAATGCACTGCAGTTTTATTCTCTAACCATGTCAGACAACATACTGATAAATGCCTACAAAGGTCATGGAGCAATTGAACTGCTGGAACAAATAACCAATTACAACATTTTACACCTCTAAAAAGTCATCTGTAAAATGCCCCATTTTTCCTCCCTTGGCTTGTCCTAAACTGTGCATCTTCCAGGAAAGGCTTACCCCTCTAGGGTCAGCCAAATAAACACAAAAGAACAAGATATGTGAAAACACAAGAATGTGAAAACAACACAGCTCGCTTCACCTCTCTGTGTGTACCAGTGGCTGAAACCATGGCACAGATGTTCTGTAAAACCCAGGATTCATACAGAAGCTGAAGACACTGTGTCACATTAAGCTGACAAGACAAGAAAGGTCAGATTATTCTAACACAACATGATACCAAGAGTACCTGCAGTACCAACAGAACAGCTGAAACTTGCAGGTTTTTTATTTGCATAGAACATGAACTTCTGATTCAGATACTTGTACCCAAGTAGTCTTGCAAAACATACAGAAAGTTTGCTTTAAATCAAAGTTTCAGGTTTGGCACCCAAAAGCATTAAGCATTTCCAGACTTTCTGATATCCATAAAGAGATTTTGGAGGTTTTTTTTGAAAGCAGACCACAAAATTGCCAGCAACTCCAACAGAAGGTGAGAAGGCCTGACTGGCTGCAGTCACATACTGAACAGCAGCAATGCCCAAGCTCCTCTGGCCGAGCACTAACATTTGTGCAACTTGTTGTATCACAGTTTACAGCCAGATCAGTTCCTCAACCCAGTTCACTGCACAGCATTAGGCAATCCTGCCAACAGAAGTAGAAGCAGGATGACTGGAAAGAAGCCAAAGCATAAGAGCCTCTAAAAAATAAAAGCCAATCTAACTGCAGTCAGAGCACAAGAACTAAACACACAATAGCTTATTCTCACCACAGGTACACACTTAACTCTGGCTACTGAAGGACTGGGATATCAACAAGACCACATTTGTGTGGGTTTGTGACTGTTTCAAACCTAGTCAACTGAAAAAATTTCACTGTTTTTTATCTGAGAAAATCCTGCTGTTTCCAGTGACAAAAAGAACAACTACTAGCAGGGGCATATATGTGACCAGTAAGTCATGAAATGCCCATCTCTTTCTGAGCAAACCATCACAGTAACCTAAACGTCAATTCAGAGCTGGCAATTCACATGCATATTCTACAGCATCTGGAAGTTTCAGGAACTGAACACCACCACCTCATTAATTCAGCAGAGCTTTTTGTTGAAGTCAAATTAGGTGTCAGTTCAATTTTTTACTGACAATAATAATTTCTAAACTCTGAGTATTCTCTATTCTTTGTTGAAAAAGCCACAAGGACTTTTAGAATTTCAGACTCACTCTCCAAAGTCTAACAGAAAAGGCAGAAATCACCTATCAGAATACTGAATTGAAGAAAAAGGGTTTTGTACAAGTGTCCTGTACGTCTCCAACACATTTGAAAATCATAAAGATGGTGAAAATATCCAGAACTTGTCAACCTTCTTTTGGTTTTCCAAACATGAACATGGAACAAATCCAAGATTACTGACAAGCAAATAAGCTCCCTGCAAAACCAAAGCTCAGTGTAGCAGCAGACAGGCTTTGTAAAAATATCCAGTCTTCTTAAGTACAATTACAAATTGCTGACCACAGACTAGAATATTGTACTCAAAAAAGTGGTTCTACCAGCAGCTAGAACAATCTGACAGCACACACACACACAAAAAAACCCAAACAAAAACCCCTTCCTTCTTAGTCAAAACTCAATCTGTCATGCTGTAGACTGTAAGTTTTAGCAAATCTGACAGCAGTGGCACAACATATGAAAATTCTAAATTATTTAAGCTAAATTAGAAAGTGTTTTCATTTTAAAAAACAGAAGTCTGCTATTGCCTGGCAGGGGCCACAAACACAAATATCTAGATGATTTCCTGATTATGACTAACAAGAATTTTCTGTATCAGCCACAAGTCTTAACAGGCTTCTTATAGTGAAGGCTATTCTTAAAACACTTTAACTACAGATAGTTTCAGATTTGGTCTATATCAAGCTTCAAGCTGGAATATAGGAATAAGAAACAACTCATTGAGAATGTTAAGAACTAGCCCATATCAATCACTGAACTTGCTCCCTCCTTACCGAGGCAATGGTGAGAACAACCCTAACTCTTACCTCTCATCTTTTCAAATGTGTGCTCATCAGACTAGTGAACTTCCCAGTTCAACATTCCAGCCAGAACAGAGCACTTCCCACAGCACATTGTATAATAGTGCTGATTCAGTACTGACTGAATAAAACCAAAACAAAACTACCCCAGCAAAGACCTTCTACTGAAATTGCCGCTACCTTTTCTAACTGCTACCACGCTCTCTCAGCTTCCAGCCATCTTCAACCACAGGTGGCTCATGATCTGTCAACCCAGAGTCAGACTATTATATGCCTAGAAAGATTTACAGAGAGGCAAAAAGAGCATGTTGCACAGGTAATGTGCAAATTTATAAGATCACAAATTTATCAAAACTCTAAGATATGTGCAACCTACCTAGCTGTGAAACCAGCTATTACGAGATGCTGACATTTCTGAAAAAGCATGTCATCTTCAAGCTACTTAAGAGTTACAGAACAAACCACCTGAAGGTGACTGTAGGAAAATTACTGGCAACACCGCTCCTGCTCACCCCAGTTTTCAGTCAGTCTTCTGCTCTGCTCCTTCAACCTCAATCAAAAAACGTGCACATCAAGAAAACTCTACCTTATTTCATACTTAAAACATCAGCATACAAGACAGATACCCCATATATGAAAATTGCTATGATCACAAGAGGCTAAGCCAGCTCTTCTTCAGGCAGTTTAGCTTCAGAACACACACTGCACATAAGGACAGAACAGACACTTGTCCTACAGAACTTGTCCTACCACCACACCAAAATGTATCACAAACCCACTTATTTTTTTGTTCTACACCTACACAAGTCTACAGCAAACTATGCTCCACACTATGCTAAAATATACTGTGCTATACTATCAGTACCATGCTTACCTGCATTCCATATTCCTGTGCATAGACGTGCACAATCTTTCCCTAAACCGCCTGAAAATACTTCTCTGTACCTTTTAATAAAAAACCCTACAACTAGTAGCTGCACCATAATCAATTTTATCCTGAATGTTAGCTAATTATCCTAAGAAACATAAGCACTAGCATTAATCTATGAAAACAACTCCTACATACCCCATAGTAGCAGTTGGACTGTGCTATGAAAAGACTCTTCCACCCTTAGTCTGTGGAATAGCTAATACTTCAAGAAATATCCAGGAAGCTTTGGAACAAGCATATGTACATAAAACAGATTTTCACAACTGTGATGACAACCTAACTATATAAGTAAATATATAATCAATTCCTCCAAAAGAACTCCAAAAGAGATAATCTGAATAACACTGTTCAGCTGACTACATTTCCAAACTTGCTTCACATGCAACTGGTCATAAAAGCCTTATATCCCTTATCCTGACTGACTGCAGTAAAAAAAAATGCAGAAAAAAAGGTAAGTTGCATTTATCACAAATGTGTATGGTTCATAACAAATATTAAGCTTCCTGCATCCCAGCAATTTACTTTTTCCTGCTAGCACAGAAAAGCTTATTTTGAAAACATAGATGTAATACACTTTCCTCAAATCAATTTTTCAACAGTTATGTTACATAAAGAATAATTTCATTTACATCTTCTGCATGAAAACTACCATTTTAGGATGTCACAAAATTTGGGTTTGAATTTTATAGCAGGTGCACCTTCATCCACTGGTCTAGACACAATTATTCAGATGCCTCTGACCACAAGACTAGCTTATTGAGGTTATTTCTCTATGCAATACTTCTCTATACTGTGCTCACTGACCTGAATGATCATGCAATCTAATTATACCTTTCCCAAACCTAATGGCCTCTGAGGTAGTTTCCCCACTGAACAAGGATCTTAGCTGTGAGATCTGAAAGTCATTTCAAACAAACACTTAATCATATTCTGTCATTACATTAGAAACTATATTCTGTGCACTCATTTATCTACTTTCAAAACACTGGACAGAGGAGCCAGCAGCATTGCTCATCACTAGTTCCAAAGCGCTGCAAGGTTCCAACACAGCAGGATGACTATTAAGAAACACCTACTTCCTAAATTTGTATCTTACCTTCATAAAAGTCAAGACAGACTCTTTGTTAGCAGAATTCCACCATTAAGTTTCCTGGCCTTACAATTCAAGACCTGGTCTTCAATACTTGTTCAGAAACATTCTCACATGACCCCTGCTTATAGCCCTCACTTCTTCCTCTCACCCTTAACCACACTGGGTTTTTTTGCTCTTTCAGTGACCTCATGACACAGATGACATGCCTGTTTTTAAGAAAAGCTTTTTAATTTACCTCAAACACAAACGGGAAAAACCCAACCATCTCTTCCCTCACTTAGCTGAACACACTAAAACAGTGGTGGTGCATCTCTGACACCCCCACCCCGGGCCACAGTATGATCTCAAGGCCTTGGCCTTGACAAACAGCCCCCAGGAATAAAGCTCATCTGGAGCTTATCAGAAACACTGTCTGCTCCCAGGAAACAACGATGTCTAACAAGCTCATGGCTTTTAGCAAACATCCTTGAAAACCCTTTTTTTTTTTTTTTACATGAATAACAACCCAAGTGGAACAATATTTTTGTTGGGAAGCTACCAATCCAAATTTGAACCAGGATGAAAAATTATTACGACTAAAGCCCTCTCTCTTGACACCCTACAAACAGCTGTCTTAAGTGAGATCCCTTGAGCTGCCCTAGACTGTGGCAGGCTGTGGCCAGCGCTTCCCTCTGGGGGGGCAGCTCTCAGACCCAGCAAACTCCCACGTTTGCCATTCTTGGAGGACCAATGCCAACGGATGGTGATGGAGCCTGGGCTGATACCACTCCTAAAGGCTCAGCTCCTTGTCCCTTGAGAACACGGAAAGGCATCAACCGTGAGTACTTCCCTGGATCTGAGGGGAATTTTTCATATACATACATCTGCTACGCACTCTTCAAGTCTGTGTCTGTGCAGTGTAAATACATATTTGTAAATATATTTGCTATAGCAAATGTACTGTGAATGCTGCTCTCTAAGATTCTTAAGCGCATCCATTTGTGAGTGAGCAGCCTGTAAGTGACTTACTGTTGTACTGATAGTAAATTCTACAGAATATTTTGTTAAATTGGTTAACTGGAAGCATCGATTAAGTGCTGTTAAGTTCAAGTGCTTTTGTGCCTAAACTATCAGTCAAGCCTGGGGCTAAGTTTGGCAGGGGGAATTCACTCTGAACCATGTGATTAAACAGGAGTGTCCCCTTATTTCTTTTCATCCTTACCCTTGTCCCATCCCCAGCTCCCACGCTGATCATTTGGGTTGGTTTTCGTTTTAGATGAACTGATTTTATTGAATTTTTTTCACTGCATACTTAAACCACACAGTAAATAGCAGAGTTAACCTCACCAAGCAACTCTGTCATGCTTTTGCTTTTATATAAAATCGACTTTTGCCAGAAATTCTTAAAACAACCTAAAAAATTCATGACAAACACCTCCTGTAATTCTAGCAAAAAATTCACTGCAGCAACCCAAAGCTTACATGGAAGCTTTCAGGGCATTTACCCACAGGACAAAGTGCTGCACAACTAACAAGACCTTTTTTAATATAAACATCTGAGACAGGTGCTAATTAAGAAAACATTTAATATAGTGTGAATCACTTCCACCAATGAGACTTCACTTCCTCTTTACTATAAAGTTAATAGCTTTGTAGTCACCCACAGTATGATTCTGGAATAACCAGGGTAGACAAGTTCTGAATTCCCAATGCAAACAGGTCACAAGGAACCTAAAAATAATATCAAGGCAGGGGGAGGGAAATCTACAAGAGAATGTGGAATTTGCTTAACATTGCCTGCCATATTTCACCTCTTTAAAATAATTAAATTCCTTTCCGCTGTATTTGAAATAATATGGAACATATGGGGTTTTTTTTAACATCATCATTATCTACTTTCATAACAGACACGGAAGTTACAAGTTACTTCTTAGCACAGAACTGAAAAAAAACACACTGCAGAGGACGGTGCTTTTCAGTGAAGAAAACTAGCTCCATAGTTTCCTAGATCTTTTTAACAGCCAAAATAAACCACCACTACGAAGTTACTATTTCTGAGATGTTATCCTTTGTACCACGGAAAAAAGTTACCACTAAAAAGCCACTTCAATTTATGTAAGGGCACAGGATGAGATACTTCAGAAGCACACGAGATTAGCAAGGCAGCTCTGTCACATAAAACACCGAGCCGGTGATATTACACACAGCAGCTGAATTACAGCATATTTTAAGTCTTTGCCGTTGGGTGACCAGGCACAGATATTTTAAGCTTTTCCTACACGGATGTGCAGCCAGAAATTGTTGTAAAATCACCGGGAACAGCCCTGCTTTCAGTGCGGTTTCGGCAGAAAACGAAAAAAGAAATAAAATGGCTTTTTGGTTTTTTTTTTGTTTTTTTTTTTTTTTACTATTTCGGAGGTTAAGCAAACGCTCCCACCACCCCCGCGGGCAGAGCCGCGGTCCGCTCCCGCCGCGCATCCCAGCGGTGCCGAGAGGGTACGGGGGGGCCGCCGGCGGGACCCCGGGGAGGCGGCGCCCCCCCCTCGCCCCGCAGCTCCCGCCCCCCGCGCACCG
>JAYDZK010000001.1:98667070-98699151 GCA_034509185.1 Euphonia xanthogaster | reverse complement strand
CGACGCTCTTCCGATCTTTCTATACAGGTACTCCTTTCTATCACCCTAACTGTGTCTGGCTCATATTTTTAGGAACAGAGAAAAAGGCATCAATGGTACAACCACATTCCTGACATAGCCCTGGGACTGCGGGCCTGATGCGGCTGCTACTGCTTGGCACTGCACAGAGAAGTAACCAGACACACTTTGCTCCTTTCTGTCAATAAATATTGCAAGGTAAAAGTCAATAATATGTGAGTGGCCAACAGTTCAAGGATGCATCTCACAGTCCAGCAACAGACTCCTGCACATAGGGTTATTTAAATGCACGAGGTTAAAATTGACATCCTGCACTTCAGTACTACCTACATCACCCCACTGACCACTAAGATCACCAAACAGCAAGGAAAAAAATACTGAAGCAAAAAACTAAAAAAAAAATAGAAGCTTACTAGAACAATTCAGGAAACTGGTAGCTTTGATTAACTTTGGTAACAGATCATCTGTAAGTGATCACATAAAAACGTAGGGGAACTTTTCACTACACTTTTCTTATTTCCAGATTTTACAATCTTTCCTCTTCTTCCAGGACATATTATTAATTTTTTTAAATTCCATACAGGTATTAACTAATACCAACTGGAATTATAAACTAATAATTGAAGATGATTGTTCAGTGCACAGAATAAGTGGAGATGCTGGCATCTCAGAGCTATTCTAAGCTAACCTACATGATTCTGGGGTGATCTTTGCCCTGTTTCCCAAAAGTTAATTTAAAAAACCTGCAAGTTTATCTTCCAAGAAAGCTTCTTCTCAATGTTTTGAACAACTGTACTTTCTGTCACACTGTATCCACAGAATGATGTTATTTATATCCACTTTTGGTTTCATTTTTTCACTGATTTTGTAGCACTGTTTTGCTGGATTTTAGCATCTGTACCATCCCAGTGCTTGGAAGGATGCTGTTAAGAAAAGACCAGCACACTTGCTTATGTTATATGCTAAAATGGCACATTGGGTACAAAGGCACGCAAAATTCACCATGAACATGAAAAGGTCTGCCTGTGCTCCTCCACTGTGGCAAGTGGAATGCAGATACTCTCCCTCTTCCCATGCACAATAAGAACTGATAGGCACTTGTAGCACATACCTAAATAAAAGTCATAGGCCATGCCTGAAAACTGCAGGATAATGGAGAACTTACTTCAGTTTTCCAGCTTAAAACCCGATACCCAGATTTGAAAATATTAATATGACTTTTGATAAGAGACTTTGAATATCAGAGCTCAAGTTGGATTCAGTCTTGCTACATTATTGTCTTTTTTAAATGCAAATTTAAGCAGTGGGTTGGTTTCTTTTATTTTATAGATATAATTGCTTTTCACAAAAAGGAGAAAATGAGAATTTTATATGAAGGAGCCATCTTTTATAAGAAATTTAATTTAATAGCTATGACCACTATATAGGTTATGGTTACATTAAAAGAAAGATGAGGCTTGATGTACAAGCTCCATGCAAACAAGGCCATCGTACATCTGAAAACATTAAGAATGATCAGGCTTGTTTTTAAGAAAGCAGACTTTTGGAGCAGTGATTTTGGAGCTCTCAGTCATCCGGGGAATATTTGCCACGATCAGAATAGAACTACTCATTTTTTTAGAAGGTGTCATGTCAAACTGTACAGTAGACAGATCCTAATATCTCCAGCTTAAATCTACAGCAGTTGTATTTGTCAGGAGTAACCACTGAGCTGTGAATAGACTTATTTTTAGAAGCATAACAGATTTAACTTTTGTCATCTTTAATTAATCCCAGATATAAAGCACCTTAAGTACATCTTATTTACCGTGACTTACCTCGCATCTGTAAACTAAGTGAAAAAAATCTAGAAAAATACAAATTGTGCTTAAATGGTTTGAAGTTGAGAAAGTTTATGGCAATGAACTACTTTGAGAAGCCAAATGTATGCAGGTTTAAAACGATTCCTTTTCCATAATGAGAAATAGAGAACTTTCTGTCCAAGTTGCTAATGGAGACAATTTAAAATATTCCTTTCTTGCAGTAACAGCAGTGGAAACTACTTAGCTCTTTTCATTTCCCACGGGATGAATATTGACTGAGTAATTACAGCTATAATCTCTTCAGTCTCTTTACAAAAGTTTTCTGCAGAATTATGTCATTAAGACAGAGTTTACTGTATGTAACATGCCTATAATTCAATTGTGCTTAATGGCTCCGACCTACTTAATTTTACCCCTTTTCCTTTGTATTTGGAAATTCATGAATGCTTTGTCATAGAAGTTTATGAAATAGATGACAAACTGAACATAAAATTTTCATTTTTCTATATATAAAGGTACTAACCTAATGGTATAACCACAGGAAACATCCAGATGCCTATTTGGGGGTTTCTCTAAAAACCTTTTAGAGAAAAAAAAAACCCTATTTTTTACTTTAAATTCTCTGTCTTAAGCACTGTGTAAAAGTGTATTTTTAAAATCTGTGTCTGAAGAATATTTGCTCCTCACTGCCGTCCCTCCAAACAAACGAGCCAATTCTATACATATTTACAGTATTTAATAAAGATTCCAAACCAGTAAAAGTTTTCACATAAATGTTTCAGCACTTAAAATTAAAGAGAAGCATTTAATTTGCTCTCAGCTAAGACAGTAAAATTAAATGGAAACATAACAGCCTACTGCAGAAAGAATGCATTAAACCATTTCTCTCTGTGGGGAAAGGCATTATCTCAATATGATTAAGAAACCCAAATTTAATTCAAGCAGTTACCAATTCTCTTAATTTAAATGCTTAAATGTTTGCTGCCTGACTGATAAATAATCAGCTTTTTTTGGATTCTGCATTAGTGTGTTTTACCAAATCCTTCAAAGTTATTTGATAGGGTTTTCTATAATTTCTTTGGCTACATACATTAAGGAAGTTAAATACATGTGAAATCTATCAACTATAAGTACCTTAAAAATAGTACACATTTACAGATTATACAGGGATAGAGTGCAAATATCAAGAGAGAATTGTTGTCAAGGACTAAGTTACTTACAACATCCATTTTTACATCCCAAACAGAAGGCTGTGGACAAAAAAAAATTGCAATTCTTAGACTTAGAAATCTCTTCGAAGAGCTTCTTGATCACCTAAAAATGCCTCAAACTGAACCACTGCTTCATGTATGAATGTTATCACTTTTAATTATAACCTGCAGTATCTGCCTCCTCTTGTTTTTTCTTT
The DNA here is from genome assembly GCA_034509185.1 of Euphonia xanthogaster. Taxonomy (NCBI): domain Eukaryota; kingdom Metazoa; phylum Chordata; class Aves; order Passeriformes; family Fringillidae; genus Euphonia; species Euphonia xanthogaster. The sequence goes on along the minus strand of JAYDZK010000001.1, from coordinate 98,695,923 downwards.
TGAAGAATATAGAAGTTCAGAAACTGCTCATATAAAGAACAGAAATACTGGTTGTATTCCCATATGGAATTATAATGACTTTAGATTCTTTTATGTCTTCTGAAGATATTTTTGTAAGCAAAATATGAAAGCAGAAATCCATGTCAGTCCTCCAAAAGAGCTTTGGGTTATAGTGATTTTGTGAAAATGTTTAATTTTCTTCTTGCAGCATTTCTTCTATTTCTTTATCCCAGTTTTCATCACGCTTTTCTGATTCTGTCACCACCTCATACTCTTGAAGCTCTTGTTGTAATTCCTTTTCCCAATCAGCAGTTTCTTCTAAAAGAGACAAAAGATGTGTAAGAATTTAACAGATAATATTGTATGTTGCTTATGTATATAAAACTAGATATACTTGCACTGAATCTCTCTTATATCCTCTAAACTTTATGGACTATTCTCCTTAGAAACAAAAGGAACTTCAGAAATTTCACCTTCCTATTGATCACAAATAGGAATCAATTAATATACAATATAATTCCTATATGCATACTATAATAAAGATATGAACAGCAAATACACAGCTAAGTCATTATGAGTGTCCCTTTGCAAGATCATTTTCTACAGTCTTTCACTCTACTTTCAACTGAATCTCCCTTTGCAATTTTAAATTCCCATTAAAAAATAAAGTTTGTAAAAGTGTGGATATACTGTTATGGAAAAAAGAAATCAAGATCAAATACTGTGGCTGGTTTAAAACAAAAAAGGTACTCTCCTCACTTACATTTGTAGCTAGGCAAGCACATTTAATCAGGGTTAAAGGTAATCATATTTCATACTTCAGGGCAAAAAAATTAGTCAGAAGGCATTCCTGTGTTGTTAATCTCTGTTTTAATTAGCTCTGCCTATCATAGGCAAGAGTGTGGGGGAGGAGATGGGCGTTTGGTGTGTTACATGTTGGCTGGTACTTCAGCCTGGAGAGGAAGGTACGCAATTCCAGAGTCCAAATCAGCTCAGGCCAGCTGAGATTGCTCTGAACAAGTAACACATTAATGACCTATTAAAACACTCTAATCAAAGAACTAGATGCAAGAAAATCCAAAGCACATTCTAAGAAAATTCTACAAATTTTGTGATAAATATCTGCATATACAAGTGCTGTCAGAGTAAATAATCTATGGCCAGAGTCACATCATCACAGACTGTTTTTATGCTCTTTACGCTGATACTAGTTCTTCTGAATTATTTTAATTAATAAGCTCCACTTAATTTCTTATCATCATTCTCAAACTATTGTTAAATTTTAAGTGTTCCAAATGCCTAAAAACCTTTATAGGCAGAGGCCTCTTGGAGCTCATAGTCTGGTGCAAATGTTGCCTTTTTAGCTGGTGCCAAAAGAAGAAAATAGAGCCTGACTTTCAAATACTGTACTTTACCTACAAGGATGTCAATTAAAGAAAACAATTCATATGCAGAAGAACCTATGAAAGAGAAAGGAGGAGATAAAAAGAAAAAAATACCCCACACTCCCTTTCATCAAAGAGTGACCTAAAAATGTTAGGTTCTTTGGATTTAAACCCCTCACAGTTAATATTCTGTGTAACATGTGGTTTGACCATGGCGAAAATTATCATTAATTTCTGCAATATCTCATTGAAAGTTGTTTCAAACACTTTTAAAAGTAGATCTGTGAACATTTTTTCAAAAATTGAATTACAACTTTTTTTTTTCTTTTAAATCATCCTGTCTTAGAATTGCTCTATGTAAGAAACAGAGGTAATAGTAGCTTTACCTTCGACTACTGAAGTCTCTTTCTTTTTGTCTAGCACTAGTTGTTCCATTTCTTTTCTTAGATCTTCTTGATTCAGATTACAGGTATCAAAAGCATCACTCACAAATTCTGATACACCTGGACTTGTGGAAATCTCTTCCTCATCCTGCAACAAGACACTTCAGTACAAACTTATCTAGACAGGGTAAAAAAAGCCACCAATATGTACTTTCAGTCATGTGACTGCTTTTAACTAGAGTTGGCAAAACCCAAACGCATTACTCTCACCCAAACACATTACTTTCACAACCATTCTTCTTTACTGGCTACTTTTCCTTACAAGTATTTTTGTACAAACAAAAATGTTAGATAGCTGTACTGAAAATTATTTGGTTTACATTCAAGGCTGTCTTTTTGTGTTGTCCTAACAATTTTAATTCTGAGTTTGTAATCTTCAGAAACAATAATAAACTTCTGAGTAGTTTAAAACAGGACCTAAACATTAAAAATTTGACCACAATTCAGTAACATCAAAGTAAGATTAAGAGAGGATTGTTCTTCAGAAATCTTTGCCCACTGCATATTATTGGCAAGTGAATGCACAGCTCTGCTTTGGCCAAGAGTGTTCTCTGGCACCAATTTTACAATCCAGAAATAAACAAAGGTCATTTTGTGTCTAAGGTAAAGGCTTTTGCAGTACCAAGCAAAAGTGAAATGAACAGTGTTGCTATTGCAATGCATCATTTACATTCCTTATACTTCAGCCTGACCACTGCTTGAAGAGTTGGACAGAACATGGTACACAAATATATTTTTATGAAGGTACTGCTCGTGTCTCTGTGCAATGCTAACCTACTCCAAACGTTTTGGAAATTTCACTCTTGACAGTAAAATCACATCATAATGTGCAGGACACTACGGAAAACATTCTTTAGAGAAACTACTAGTTTTGCTAGTAAAAATGAGTTTCAAGATAATATGTTGAAAATTAATATCACAGCAAAACAGCAGCAGGTTAGGGCTGTCAGATACTATATTATTATGGCTTCATAGCAGAACTTACTCAAAAAGATGCATAATTACTTATTAAGGAATAGCTTAATGTACTAAATCCCAGATAAAATATAACAGCATTTTTACCTCTTGTGATTTTATTTGAGGCTTTATTGCAACAGGTGGTGTTTTTGGCCGTACTGTTTCTATCAAGGGAAAAAAAAAGGTAGATAACATTTAAATATTTAAAAATCTAATTTAATTTGCATAGCTGTTAAGTATACAAGGAAATACTGTATTTTAAGGAATCCTTGTGGTTAAAGGCTGAAATTAGCCACAGGTGAACCATTTTCAAAAACAAAGTGAAACAATTTTCTATTCTTAATTAAGACAAATTTAGCAAGGCATTTCCTCATTATGGCTCCAAACTTAACAGACAGGATCCCTCTGACCCTCAAAATGACATCTCAAGATCTTTAAAGTTACAAGTGCATAAACTTACAAACTTTTAAGTTGAAAACCTAAATTCATAAAATCCAGTCAGTGTCTATCACAGAAGTTTTCAAGCTCCCCTGGCTGGGTTCTACTGCTGACATGGGTGCCAGTTAGCTCTTGAGCAGACCAGACTGCACACGTACTATGCACACCCCTAAGGGCACATGGGAGCAGTGTTCTGCAGCCTTACCTTTTACACAGGCAAAGGAAGTCACTGAGAAACAAACCCTAGAAGCTGGTCTCAATTTCCTAAGAAAACTTGGTGTGTATTCTGTATTTAGAGCATGGTGCTAGGAAGACAATGACTGTTTACAAGCAAGGTTAGATCTTTTCCCTGGCAGGTAAAGGAACATCCCTTTTTCCCTCATGCAACTCTCAGGGGAGAGGAGTAACAATGAAGAACCAGGTGGCTGCAAGAACAGTTAACATTCAGGGGAAGCTGTGGTCCTAGTCAAGTGCTTACTTAGCAGTTCTCCTTGCTTCAACATGCAAAGCAGCTCTGAGCTTGCAGCTCGGCTTTCTACAGGGTGCCCAGCTGGATCCCTCCTGCTAACTCAGCAATTTCTCATTCTTTGTGTTTAATTTTTAAAATTAAGGTCAGTTTTAATTAAAATCATTCCCTAATTGGTAGCTGTCCCTGCTTTTATAGCTCATCTATTCAATGCCCACTGCTCTGTCCCATCTTCTCTCTTTCTTCTACTTTCCTATCTCCAGAGGATCTCTCACTGCACCCAACAGTGCAGCCAAAGGGGCTCCAGCATTCCCTGTCTGGGGAAGCTGTAGGACATGGCAGTGACTGTTTGCTGCCCAAGAGAGGTGCCTCAGACCCCACCTGCTGCTCTTGTGCAGATGGGACACAGCTGCTCTGCCCTGGGCCATGCCCCCATCAGGTGTGACTGACGTACCATTCTGGACTACTGGCCTGGCATCATCTCCTCCATGGCAGTGTGCTCTCATCCCAAGGTGACTTACTCCCTAACTACAGAGCTACTAATACCTAGAGAAGGGCTAGAATTTGGCATTTTGTTATAGATCTTATATAGCCTTTACAGTAGAATGTGGAATTTCTTCCATTTGTCTCTTCTCTTTTCCTTTCCCATCAACCATGCTTATTTAACTTTCTGAAAATAGCAGCTAAGGAGGAGACACAGAAATGGAAAGCTAACAATTCTCTTTTATAGACACTCAGCTTTAAGAAGAAACCCTGAACATTATGAACTACCAACAGGCAATTACTTCCAGTTTTAGCCTCCAATTAGGGAATCCAAATTTCAAAAAGGTTACTTAAACCAAAAATAACATGTATGATTCAGAGCTTCCCAAATCTATGCAATTTCTGAGTCAAACAAAAACATGCATTTACTACAGTCTGGTACATGTATCTTTGCCATTACAGAACATGCAGGCACTAGTAAATCTATTTGCATATCCCATATTGGTGGTTTGAACTGTAGAAGAGCTGCAACAGGCCAAAGACAATGGAGCTTTTGGTTTTTTTTTAATGAAGATATGTTTTGCTTTAGTCACAATGGGAATTTTACTAGAATCCAGCAACTTTCACTTTGACTGAATGGTACTTTCCAAGGGTTTGGATGACTCAAACATAACATTTTTGTTGTTCAATAGGATCAAATGCAGTCTCTCTTGTAAAGCTCAGACACTTCAGTCAAAACAGCCATAGTTTTGGGACAGCAAACAACTGTCCTGAGTAAAAGCAGTGGGAATTGATGCCTCTTGGTCTACAGTATATTCTATAGTCACCTGTTCTGTCAGCATTGCTTGGATGACGATGCTGGCCGGACAGGCTGCTACAGAATCTACGCAGAGAAAACTATTTTTTCCACTCTACATGGGGACCTTGCCTAGGCTGCCACAGGCACACTCCAAACAAAACCTATGAGAAGCACGAGACAAACTGACAACAAAGGCACATAGGCAACATGGAAGCCCAGCTTTGTAATTCCATCTGTAGCTTCCCCTTCACCCCAAAGTTCTGCTCCTTGGATGGGCAGCTAAGGCCTGACTGAGTAACTTCAGTTCAGACTGTGCAGAAGATTACTTAAGTTGTGCAAAAGACCTGTGAAAAAGTCTGTAAAAAGAATAAGAAAGGTGACTAAAGAGGAAAAATACTTAAATGGAAAGATATATTCAAAGAGGAGGAAAAAGAAGTTAACTTGGCAGCAATCACCTGACTGAAAGTCAGGCCAGCAATGTCAACAGGACATAAGTATTACGGGAATTCATGGATGACAATTCATTGATATTGGGGATATGAGAACCTTTCTCCTTCTGCCCAATGCCTACCCAGCCTGCCAAGACCCTTCAGGTGTCTTACCGGGGTGGTGAATGAGCTACTGGTTATCTTTTGTGTTTCTGCCAGTAACTAACTGCTTTATACTCTTTAAGCCACAGATACTCCTGCTTGCAGAATCTGTTAGCATGCAAAGAGGTCCAGTGGTTTGTAAGAGGGTCAGTAAGAATCACATGTAGAAACTGATCAATGTAACTGAAGACACCTTTGTTGAAGCAGCTTTTTCATCTCAAGGTTGAATCCCTGGTAGCCTCCTGGCCCCCTTGTTTTCTGTTTCCACAATACATTATGGGCCTTTGCACACCCTGCACTCCACCACCACAGTAGTTCTACCCCTGTATCACTCACTAACTTCTGTTTGGCATGAGGGATGAGCAAAAGCCAAGAGCAATCCATATGCCAGCTGGCTGGGTTGGCTAGTACCTATTGTCTGATCAAGTGAACCAAAGTTATCTCCTACTTCTTTCTGACAAGTCAAAAATCACACCTAAGACCACTAATAGTCATGAGCTGTCATAAGCCAAGTACAACATTTCTCCTCTTGAGACTTCCTCTCTTCTGACAAAGTTGGCTGAAACTGGAAAACAGCTTAAAAGCACCAGGAGCCTCCTCTTCCCCAATCTACACAAAGACACCCAAGTATGGTGAGAGAAGCCCTGAGTCAACAAGCAATCCAGGATAAAAATGTGATGGCACCTGATGTATACAGTGAACATTTGTTGATGCCTAAAGATTTTCAGCTTTTTTAATATATTTGTAGCTTTGTACATTTTAAATATACAGCTGTATAGTCTCTAGCACTTTCTCACACTTCAGAACAGTAGTTACACTTTCTCACAGCTTAAGTCATTCTTGAAATTCTGTTTGGTCAATAAAAAGTTTCTAACAAGGACATCCTGGTTTGCACTAGCACCTGGGCTGAAATAATAAGACACTTTGTAGATGTAACACCATATAGGGCTAAGAATCCTTGGAGGGGCTCCAATGGGGCAGATCCAAGGGTGGGTTACAGGGCAACTGTTCTCCTATTGGATGTACTTGCTAGACATGCAAATTAATTAAACTTATATAAATTGTGAAAATTTGATGCTGCACATGCATATATGTATTATATGTGCAACTGAAAGCTTTCATTCAAAGACTGCTCTTTATGTTATCAATTTTAGTATTTGAAAAATTTTTCTTCTGATTTTAGACAACAGTGTTACATGAAGTTAATGAACTGTGCTAAAACAAATGTTTCCCATACCTTTCAGTTCACTGTCTCCTTCTCTGCCTTTGCTCTCCTCCTTTCCTGCTGCTTGCTGTTGAGCGGCAAGCGCTGTGAGTTGTGCAGACTGTTTAATTAGGGACACCCTGTAGAAATAATTTCTCCAGAACACCTCCTCCTTTACACTAGAGAGAACAAACAGATTTTGATTATTACATTTGGAATATGGTTCCAAATTAAGTATGCAGAGAGGTGGAATAGACAGCTGATATTTAAGTAAAATCTTAAAAAAAAAAGAAATTTGTGACATTAACACATTCTAAGAAGTCTATCATTTAGAAGTTCCTGATCTCTCACAAGACATTTGCAATTGACTTGAACCTACAATAGTAATGTTATAACTCTAGAAAAAGCTTAACAATATGCAGTAATACATGCTACGGAAAAATATTATGCTGTTCCATCTCTCCTGACAAATTATGCAAACAAACCCAACAAGCCAAATGACCCCATTCTCTTGCCCTCTAAGCCAAACACTCTTATTATTGTCAAACTGTAATTGTCTACATCTTCCCTAGACAGGTGGAACTGGAACATCTGTGGTGGCAGAAGCCAATCCCAGATTGCAGCAGTACTATTTCACTATCTGCACATCTTTCAGCACATCCACAGAACCTATAGTAACCAGAAACTGCCATCTTGGAAATATCTAGCTCTGGAAAGTGGCAGACTATCCCCTACCTCAGGTAACATTTCCCTCTGAAATTCCTCCAGCAAGAAAGAAAAGACCCAACTTTAACTCACAGGCAACACAAGGCAGAAATGGCAAGATCTGTGGGGAGGAACTTGTGTAGGCTGAGAAAGAAGTTACCTTCACACCTATTCAGGCACACAGTGACTGAGACTAAGAACAGGCAAAAAAAATATTAAGCAATGTTGTAGAAAAGGCAAGGATAGCATGACCAGAGGCTGAAGACAATATGGGAGTGTGAGAGAATATGGATGGATCTTCAGAATTGACAACAAAGAAGAAGGTAAAGAGAATGAGAAGCTAGGAAGGTTTATAAAAGGAGGAGATTTAAGACAGAAAATGTCACAAGGAAAGATTTTCTTTCCATTTTTATCCTTAGACAAGGAGACTAATGTAGGAACTCCCACTTAAATAGAAAGTTGAGTTGAGAAATAAGCATTAGGAACAGAGTCTGTGACTGGACAAGGAATAACAGCTCCAGAATAAAGCTCTGCAACACAGAGCTTTTCCCATTTCCTATCCAAATCCAGTTTTTCTTGCTTGCATTGCTGCTCTTTTGTGACACATTCTATTACCATTTCTCCAGGGGCAGTCTCTGACTGTCTGTAATCACCTGTCTGGGATGCCAGTTACACCAACACATCTGAATATTTTGATTGTTGCCTTTACCTTTCTTTGGAGGAAAAAAAATAAAAAATCATAACATTTAGCACACTGGACATAGTAATACTGAGGACCTCTCCCATACTTAAGTCAACAGGTCCTTACTAGTTCTGTCTCACGGATATACTTTTTTCTTACCTCAAATTGCTAAACTGCAATGCACGTGCAATACTGCATGTCTTAGACACTAGCATAAAAATATATGTACACACTGGAAGAACATAAAGAACTGAAGGAAGTGAAAGGAACAAAGAGTAAGTTATGAGTATTTACAGACACATTAAAAGCATGATGGTACAGTTACCAGAAGAAATTACTTACTGTTTGGGAACAAGGTCAAACCTCATCCTATTGAGAAGCTCATCTTCTTGTAACATGACCAGTGCAACAGGGTACATTTGATCAAAGTCAAAATGAAACTGCACACCTGCTGGAGGATCCCGCAGAAAATTCCGTTTATCCTTTGAAGAACATATTTATGGCCATTAAATGATATCACAAAAAGGACACCATATTTCACACACAAGAGCAGCAAAGCAATCTGTAAAGCATTTATAAAAATAAAACCCATATTGAGAATCTGCTTAGGTTCAAGTTGAAAATGATAGAGCTCTTTACACTTGCACATTATTCGTGTGGTGACAGACATATTAAAAGTATCCTGAAAACACAATTTAATCAACTTACTTAAAAAACCCCAGTAGTTTAAATTTCTCCATGAGAAAATTTCAAATCTTACAGGAAATTAAATACTTACTGCTGATAAAGCCAGTATTTGTTGTTGAATTGTCTCTTCTTCATTGCTGTCTACCCAGGGAGGCACTGCTGCTTCTAGTATTGAAAGGAGGAAGATAATTGCATGTATATTACTTGGAAAAAACCCACTCCAAAGAACAGACCTTATATAAGGTAACAGTGTCACAAAAGTAAGCAGAGTTACACCAGTAGGCCAAGTCATTGTGTCTTTTTCCTAAACTAAGTCCCTGGCATAAGAGAGAAACCCTAGGAATAGATCTTTGCTTATGAGAGGTAAAAAAAACCAAAACAAATCAACAACTAAATAGTTGCTGATCTCTGTAATTGTAAGAATAAATCTGTGGGGATTTCTTTGCAGCGTGCACCAGTCAGAATTTGGTGCCTCTTAGTTTAGCTTCTGAAGTAGTGCTGTATAACTGGTTAATTAAGGTGCCTGCAAAAAGTATTTCCAGATCCACTTAAAATGTGTAAACTTTGTCTAAATTAAGTTTGCAAAGTAATTTACACCCAGAAGGCACCAATTCTTTAACAATGGAGAAAAATGTTATAAATTTGTTACGAATTACAACCTGTTACACACTGAGTAAGCCTACTCCAGTTCAGCTGGTCTATAGCGTTATTGCTGATACTTTCAATATAGTTCTCTGGGCTGTACAGAGAGGAAAATAAACTATTGTAGATGTATAGATATTTATCAACCTCTTCACTATCAATGCAAATTCAGCCTACAGAGACAATTTGATGCATCTGTAGCTGATAAATAATTCTTGTGCCCTTAAACTAACATCACTTATTTGCCTGTGCAGCTGATACGAACAAGATCTTTCACCCACATGGATCCACATCAGATGCTGATGCTTCTTTCAGTCAGACCATCTGTCACTCCTCCTTTGGCCAATCTAGCTATCTATTTTCATGAAGCTTTTAGAAATATATTAAGAGAATCCCAAGTTTACTAACAGACGAAAAGACAGAAATACCAACAACACAATCCCATAAACAATCTTGCAAGAAGAAACCAGACTAGCATACTAACTATGAACACCATGAAAAATTTTACCACAATCCATTAAAACCAGCTCATTTTAAAGATTAACAGAGACACTACATACTCAAACTGTCAGAAATTATTGTATTCAGGTAACACATTAAAAAAATAAAATTCAATGTGAGAAAACAACTTTGCTAGCATGGTGATCTTTGAGATTATTTCACAAAGCAGAATTTGGTTAAAAAGCAAATCTAAACCACCTACATAATGTAACATTAACCTCACTTAAAAATATATTCTTCCTATTCCACCACATGCTTTAAGTTCTGTCATAATGTATTTCATTAAATAGTATTTTGCTAGATTAGTTTTACATACAGCTCAATTATCCAGCTTTCAGCAAGGTTTCATTTATGCGATGTTCATCAAAAAAAGCATACATTACCTGATTTTTTGGTTTGCTGCTCTTGGACAAATTTCTTCTGTTCCTTCTGAAAATCTCCAATAATTGTCTAAAATAAAAATTAGGGAGCCACAATTTAAAAAAAATTAAAAATCACTCTTCTTGTTTTATGTTCAGTCAGAAAGTGCTTTCAAATACAGTGCATAGTCTTATACCCGTGGTGGCCCTTCCTGCTAGTTAAAGGTGTTTCGTGTCAATCATACATGTCCTTTGATTTTGCATTTAAAACTATTGTGTATACTTTCAAAATTATATTTATAGTTTTATCAATTTCAGGGGACAAGGAAAAATATAAGGAAAATCTTAGCTGATAATTTGAACATTGGCATACTATGCATATCCACTTACTGTCTCACTGTATAAAACAGAGCCAATGCAGACTGTTTAAACTTATTTAAACTTTTTTTTAAAGCACTAACTCTTGGAAATACTCTTGGCCTTACAGAAGTTTCAAGAGTTGCCTAAGAAATATATCCATGGCAAGAAACTGGACTTTCAAAATTGTAAAGCTGAATTTCAGAACACCTGCTTAGCTGAAACAAAATAACTTCTCCACTTTTGTTGTTGACAAATTTTCATTTTAAAAAATCATATTTAAAAATAATCTATATTGAATTTAGAATTTAAAAAATGGACAATGGTCTCGGGATTTGGTATGCCATAATCTAGAACTAAGAATGCAAATGTTCTGTGCTTAAAAGCAGAGGCAAAAAAGATGAAGCTAGAAATGAATACTTAAACCACTTACAAAAATATAACTTTTATGTGGTGAGATCTATGGATTAACAAGTTGCCAAAATGCACAGAAGTCTTCAAGCTAAATCCTGATAAATTCCTTACTTTTTTTTTCCTTCAGTGACCCAGTATTTCAGTTTAAGATTACCATCAGTGCGAGAACTACAGTAGTGTCAGTTATACAAACTGATTATTGTGGTTCCTTCTGGTTTAAAGTTACGTTAATTTGTTCTGCTTATGGAATAAAATAATTTATATGGTATAAGAAGAAAGCTTTATGATGATACAGGTATAATCCTGTTTCTCCTGTATGCAATATTGATTAATCGAAACAGGGAATTCATATTCCTCTAAAACATTTAGAAAAAAGAAAATGGTATTTTTGGCATAAAATATACTGTAGGTACTTGGCTACAGTTTCTTAGGAGCATTATTATTAGTGTATTAAATTAACAAATAATCTTATTAATCGATTTTTCCCCTTTGATGTAGATCAAAATTACATTAGACTGATATTACTGCAGAAGGAAATAGATCTTTGCTATTATTATATAGACAAGTGTCGATGAAATCTGAAGACAAAATGTAAAATGTGATCACAACAGAAATTAATTTTATGGAAGGCAATCTGAAAAGTAATTGTATCAAGAAATAGGATTCTGTTGTATTAAAAAAATAAACAGGCAATGCTGTAGTTCCCTAGAAGGGCTGTCTGAGAGACAGGAGCGGGAAAAGGGGTTTGCTGTGTCAGACACTCCTGGATGCACAGTCCTACTACAGCTGGGATGGTTTTGACCAGCTCCCTTTCCCTTCCCAGATACTCTCAATAGCAAACACAGAACACTTCATGGCACTTATTGCTGCCTTTTTCTTTTTTCTTTTCCTTCTGCCAGGTTTGTGGCTTGAAGCACTGGAAGAACACTTGCTGGCACAAGTTAAGCAACTGGAGCTGACAGACAGGAACAGAGAGGGCAAGAAGAGGGCAGGGTCAGGGTGAGGAAAAGAACAGGACAGTAACAAAGTGTTTCATTAGCTCACTGGTTCTTATGGAGCTGTATCTGCATACCCTTAGGGTCCTAGGATACAATATATACAATGCCCAGCTAATTTTGACTTCTGCCTTTAAGATGCAAGCTACCTCATTCCTTTTTCCAACTAAATAAGCTGTGGGGCAAAAAGAAACCAGTCCAGACATCTTGGGACAGACATTCCCCAACTGCCTGTCTCAAATTCTTCCAGCCCTTCCACCTACATCAGCATTTTTCATATCTTCTCCAGTCTATCAACATCCTGAAAGATCTGAACAAACACGGGTGCAGCACTGAGAAAAGCAGGGTGACCATTTTTTGGAAACTCTACCATGTATAAACATTTTAGTCACATCACCCATCATGACAAGAGATGGATAGTATCTCTTGAAAGACATAACATCCAAAGACAGCTTAAAGAAATGTTATCAAATGCTAGATTTGCCACATGTTGCAACAATGGTAAGCAAACATCTTTCAGATCGTGCCTAGAAATAAATTACCTTATCGATGATACTGTCAATTTTTCCTTCTTCTACAGACTTCTTTATTGTCTGTGCTGTTTCAGCAACAGATTCAGATATCTTTTTTGTAGCAGCAGAGGCAAAATTGAAGAGGTAACCTTTCACAGACAAAAAAAACAAAGACCTGAGAATAGATTTCTTTACATCCAGTTCTCTTCCTACATTTATTTTATCTTCTCTTTAGACTTTTGGATATTCCTTAAAAGTTTCTTTCAAAATAACTTAACCCAGCTTCTGGCCTACAAAAAACTCCTAAAATTCTATTTATCCTTTTCTAGTTTATATTCTTTTATTATTATGATGATGATGACAACTTTCTGTAAGTCAAATATTTATACACGAACCTTGTTTACGAAATCAAACATTGCTAATGGTCCTTAAAATACTCTTTTCCAATGAGTTTTCTGAAGCAACGTGTCTTTCCTGATTTCACATAAGTATTTTGGAGACGTTAAGCCATAAAGTAACTTAGCCACAATATTAAAACAGAATTATATTTCTTCAAGAAAACCAACATGAACAATAAAGTCTTATAAACTGAGGCAGCAAATCCATGAAAAATCTCAGGCAGCTAACACCTCCTTTAAAAGTTTTAGCATAAAAGCTTGCTCTTGATATTTGCCCTTACCTTATTTTACATTGAGAAAAGCACTGTGGCTCATATTTCTTAGCCACATTTTCTGAAAATATTCAGTGTCAGAACAGCAATGAAGACTATTCTCAAAGACTCACATTCCTTGCATTAGCCGTGCTGAAGTGAAGAGAGGTGGCAGGGAAAGAGCTACATATGCATAGCATGACCATCTGCACTCTATATTATTCTATTTTAATTAAGGAGAACAAACTTGCAAGAAGCAAGATGTATATCATAAACCCTCAGAAACATCAAGTACCAGCTTATAGACAAGTGATTTTAAGACATTGGTACTATTTCTCAGCTAGCATGATGTCACAAGCACTTGATTAAATCTGAATGGCTGCATTCCAACTGTAGTACCTCAGTTCCAGTACATACATTGTGTCAGTGCCACAGGAAATAAAATACTTGCAGAGGGATCTAGATTGGAACTTCTAGGCAAACATCAATGGCATGAAATTTAACAAGAAAAAATGCTGGATTCTGCATGTGGGATCAATATAAATTGAGAGAGGAGTGTCTGGAGAACAGCCCTGCAGAAAGAGATCTGGGGGTGCTGCTTGGTAGTCAGCTCAATAGAAGTCACATATTTCAATTTTTCCAGAAAATCACCTTTGACTTTTATACAGGGAGTTGTCAAAAAATCAACCAACCAACCAAAAAAAAAAAAAAATCCCCCAAACAAACAAACCCAAACAAACAAACAAATCCCACCAAAACCCAGGTCTTTTGTTCCAAACAAAAGACCGGTCTCCTTCTCAAGACCTCTCAAAAAATCCAGTTTCCCTATGGGTTAGAAATCTAAAAACTAATCTTATAATAAAAAAAAAATAAAATTAAAAGAAGTTTCTTTAACACACGGTTATTAGCCACCAGTAGAATGAATTACTTTGGAACACTGATGTCACCTCTTGGAAAGCTGACTATTTCTCTGTGGTGGATAAAATGTTCTCTTGCAATGATATCAGCAAATCAATACCAAAATATGCAGAGGTCTAGCCAAGCCTTAAGGCAATTTTTTATATGTAACTTTTGCTTACAAGTCGCAGAATGGTGGTAACCAAACATCCTTCAAGTACATACTAGCATCTTTTATACCTGTTATCAGGCTTTATAATCCATCACATGATACAGGTATAAAAAAAGGTTAAGTTCTACATTTTAGATATAGACACATACATTATTCCCCTTACGAGAGCAGAGGAAGCAGCAACCTACTGGACTGCTTACTCCCTACCAGCTTTTATTGGCTGTTTCATGTATCCCTGGAACCTCTCTTCTATGCAGTTGTTTTACGTGCAAAATGTGCAGAGGCATTTGCTGTCTGGTGACATTCTGGCCTTATTGCACAAAGTGGTTTTGGCCAGTCCTGGAACCATGCTGAAGAGCAAAATGCTTTTTACTTCCATTAAGGGCAAATATTCTTTTGGACTAAGGTACTTATAAAACTGCAGAGGGGGTGGTACTTAGCCTTAGAAAAATCAAAATTGTGGTGGAAAATAACACTTCCAAATTACTAAGATACAACTGTATGCCTGTATTAAGAATATGTATCTAGTAGTACTTCTATTATTAGTTCACATTGCCAAAATGCTCATAATTTCTGTAATGGCATGATAATGAACAAAAATAATGCCTATAAGGCTTCAGTTTTACCAGTAAAATTCTTTATCTGCCAGGATACTCTTTTTACACAGCTACCCAGGCTGTTGGCCATGCAGAAGTTTCTAGGATTATGTGTTAAAATAGCAAGAAAGGCTTTCCACCACAATCTATTCTGGTGTCACAAACAATGGACCCATTGACCACTAAACCAAAATTTCATTTACAGAGCAAGTTATGGGATGGATCTTTATATAGATAACAGTCAATACTTATTCTTCCCCAGAAACTTTATCCTTCCTGAAGAATCAGAGCAATTTGCAGATTAGAACAATCAGAGTCAGCAGCAGGCTAGTATCAATTTACCACAAGAAGACAGGTATTTGACCAAACTACACAGACTAAACTGCTGCAGTTCTGGTTGCCCAAGACAATGGACAGTAAAGAACCAACTCAGATTAACCTCTCAAATGATACTGATTCAGAATTTCAGAGCATCAATTTTAAAAAACCCGAAATTCCTTCCTTAAAAAAACCTTTAGTAATGAGTATAGGTCTATACTCTGGATTAATTTTATCCAAGAATTCACTACAGTAAAGCAGGAATTTTACTTATAGCAAGTTACAGCTTTCCCCATCCCCGGCAGCGTTCAAGGCCAGGCTGGATGGGCTTTAAGCCCGGACGAGCAAAAGGTGTCCGTGCCCATGGCAGGGGGGTTGGAAAGCGATTATTTTCAAGGTCCTTTCTAACCCAAACCATTCTGTGATTCTAAGACTGCAGACATGCTCAACAAAATCATCAAACCCCATTATTTTCCTATGAAAAAAACCACAAATGCCCACAGCGCAATCCACGTAGTACATTATCCTACGCAGACAGATCTATTCTCTCTGCACACAGACCTCCTCCCATAGCGCCAACAGAACAGATACTTAAGAAACGCTGCTCCTTCAAAAACAGCCGTGAAAGAGGCGACAATCAAAAGGCACTTTGCAGCCTTGTTTCCTTAGCTCATATTTGAAAGCCGGCAGCCCCGACACACTCACTGCCGAATCCCTTGGCCTGGCTGAGCAGCGCCTCCGAGTCCCCCTGCAGCTCGCCCTGCTCCTGCCCGGCCGGCCCTGCCTCCTCCTCCTCATGCTCTTGCTCCGCGGGGCCGCTCCTCTTGCCGGCGGGCAGCAGCTGCTCCTCGCCCGCCCGCTCCAGCCCCAGCCAGCTGCCCAGGCCGCGCAACATGGCTGAGGGCGGCGGCCGCGCTCGGGCCGGGCCGGCGCTGCTGCGGAGAGCGCGGCGCGGGGCTCGCTCGGGTGGTGGGTAAGCGCCCGGCCCGCCAGGAGAGTGTCCTTCCCTGCAGGCATCCCTGCTCCTGTGCGCATCCCTTAATCCGTGCGTCTTGCCCTGCACCTGGCCCTCCGAGCTCGCGTCTTTCCCTGCAGACCATCCCTAAATGAACGGCACTTTGACGTCGTGGCCCGTTTTGCACTGTACTTGCACACAAACAAGCCCATCTGTATTTACCGTTAATATAGACAAGGATAAAAAGGATGTGAGAAGGAACAGGAGATGCTAACCCAGTTTTGCAGATGGCAAACTGAGCCCCAGGGAGATGAAGATGCCTGCCTCAGGCTGCCTGGGGAATTCACGCCAGAGCTGGAAAGGAATGGCAAAGCTCTCAGATTTCAGTTCAAAGCAGTTTCCAACCATGAAACCTTATTCCCTTTTGTGCTAGTGTAAGCTATTGCTTGATGAGAAGATGTGTCAGGCAATACAGTACACGTTTTTGAGTACCCACTTTGAATGTGGTGCTTGCAGTTACTTTGAAATATCCCTGGTTTCTACAGGAATCCTGGGCTCAACAGCCTCAGTGGAGTTGAGAAATGCTTTGCTCTGGAAATACCATTCAGCCAAAAGAGGATCATTGCTGCTTGTGGAGCTGCAGAGCATCTGTGCCACTTAGTGGAGCAACTCTTAATTTTTTCAGGCAGAGGACAGGAGTAGTAAATGCACCTTTAGTCACTGTGTTATGAAGTCAATGTTTTTCAGCAATTTCTCATTTAACTTCTACAGGTACGCTTTAATATGCTTTGCTTTAATAAGGAAGGACATGGTGCTCACCAAACGACTTTCCAGGATGGCCCAGGACAAGGATATAGAGCAAAAGAAGGACTCAAAAAGGCTTGACAGTTCTTAGCAGAAAGCTAATGAGCTGAAGGTTGGTTGTCATTTCATATTGTACAGTCAAAGACTGTGCTGATGAATGCACAGGGTAGTGATGCATCCACAGCAAGTGAGCAAACTCCACCAATAAGCCATATTGATTAATCTGATCTCATTCATTCATCATCATGATAGTCTGCAGGGGACAGTTATAAAGCTTGGCTATTAGTCGTGTGAAAAATCCTCAGGCCAGGGAACAGCTCTGCCATATGAAGAGCCCAGCCTTCTGGCTGATGGAGCTAACCATTAATACTTGCTGTAGCACCGTAGCTGTCAAGCCATAGCTGTGTTCCCTCCTCATGGGAAGTATTAAGCTGCTAAGTGCATATGCCAGGTAAGGTGTAGGCTCCTCCAAGCTTTTGGCATGTTGCTATTTCAGCCTTCATCAGGACTGTATTTGGGCCTTGATCTTTTCAGGTTTCTGTGTGGATCTTTGGGAGCCCTGTAAGTGGCCTGTAAGAGATTTATCAGGAGATTTTTAGAAGCAGCTGGATGTGACTTTGGGAGACATTAACACACACTATCCAAACACAGAGTCATATCCCTACCTCATCAAGACTAGAGGAGTTTTGGGGTGGGGAAGGAGATCATTGGAGGAGTTTAAGTGGATCGCTGCTAGTGAGTCATTTTCCCAGACACAATTATAAAGCTTAATTCTCTGTTGGCCAGATGTGTCTAGAAATCTATATGCTCAGGTGGAGCAGTAATATAACGTTATGCTTTAATAAACATTTCCAATTTTGCATCGCTACTAATGATTGCAAGAGATGTGGGGCAGTGGAAAACTGGAACTACAAATCGAGTGGGTGGAAATTTTTGTATCGCTTCAACAAATTCTTCAGTATGCCTTCCATTGCTCATGTATTATTACCTTTCTTCCCATCACACTTTAAAATTGCCCATACCTGGATTCTTCTCTGCTCTCTTCATGAGAGCTATTTAACAACCTACTACAGCTCATTGGTAAAAGCTTTTGAGTTTCTTTCAGCTTTGGTTTTCCCTCTCTTTGTTTTGTCATCTCTAAGTAATTTGCACTCTGTCCTGCTTGAGTCTATGCCTTACAAATGTTTGCAAATTGTTTCTATGTCCTCTCAGAGACAAGGAACACATACTGTCATCACAAATCAATCCCCCACAGTTGCACAGGGAGCTATCACCTTCTGTCTCCTCCCGGTGTGTCAGACTCTCATGGTAGCCACAGCCCTGAACCGAGCAGTGGGTTCCTGCCCAGAACTCAGCTCTGTGTTGCCTGGCAGGGTAGCTGTGTGCACATTCCTGGTGCTGGTGCGTTGCCTTCCTCCTGTCTAGCTAATTTCTTTGTGTCCTCTTCTCTAGTTTTCTAGCTCTCCTAAGGCTGGATCAATATAGTTTGACTTTCCAGAACTCCTCCCTCCTCTGCCAAGAGGAGTGTTAGTTGGTGAATTATTTCCTCCTTGCTAAATAGCCTTTGTTTTCCAGGTTGAACCATATCTTCATCTAGTTTGCAATTTCTACTCTGTTTCAGGCTTTTTATACTGTTGTTGGGACAATCCTGACCTATTGTGCAGCTACCTCAACTCTCAACCTATTCCTCTTCCTTAGACTCTTTCTGGTTTTGCACCAGAATATTCCTGCACCTTCCTGAGCCCTGTGGATAAGGAGAAAGTGGCAGCCTTGGAGAGGGGAGAGTAAGGAGGCCTCTGACACAATTTTTGCTAGCATGTCCCAGGCATATTGCCCTTCTCTTCCTAGCTGCTGCTGGGACACAGGCACCAAGCATCTGCCCAAATATGTCCCTTCCCTGCCCAGATGCTGCTCCTGCCCCTCTCCCAGGACACACCACTGCCTCTCCAGCCCAACCTTCTTTTGTCAGCTGGATGGTTTAAGCACTAATTTAAAACTTTAATGAGGCACTCAGTCTAACAGTTTTCCTGATCCCCAGCTCCATGGTATCCCTGGTTCCTTCCCTCTGAACAGCCACTTGTCACATGCCATAATCCTTTGTTGACAGTCCTGCAGCCCATCCACCTGAGTGATTTTACAGCCTGCTCTGTGATAATGCTGAACATAAAGTCCCATTTTATACATTGGGCTAGCCTGATAGACAAGGTCCAAAGCCCAGCATGCCACAATGTCAGTATAACAACCTGACAAAAGCCAAAGTCCTGTGTGAGATTTCAGTGTTGGTTCCCTTTTTATATTTCCCACGCTTTGCCTTTGGTTTTTGCCACTCTGTGCTTCTGCTCTGCCCGCAGTCCTGGCACAGCTTGCCTTTACCTTCCTCCATGGATGGCACGATGGGCATTTGCTTTCCTCCTGCCATCACAGACTGCCTGCTGAGAGATGTGGTGAGGTATCCTTCCTCTGTTGCCCCCTGCCAGGCTGTTCTGGTGTTCTGGTGAGTGCACAGCATCCTGAGAGACTTCAAAGAAACTGCCCAAAGCGCTGTCCCCACTGCTCACAGCCCAGAGGCTTTGCCTTATGTTGTCACCTGTGGCTGACCCTCATCGGAGTCTCTAGGGAAATGGAACTTCTGTCTGGGGCAGATGCCCAGAGCAGGGAAGCAGAGAAGAGACAGGGCATGAGGAGGGAGCTGGGAATGGTGACATACGGCGGGGGGCAATGCAGAGGGCTACTGCCAGAAGCAAAATGTTGGCAGCCGCTGGGGACAGACTTGCATTGCAAATACTATAGCTTTCACTCTAATATAAAGCTGGAGTCTAAGGCCAGTGTGCTGCTGGAGTTGTTATTTGTGTTCATCTTGCTAGGAAATACCATGGTGTGTGCTGTTTGCTGTCTCACTGAAACCAGTCAGTCCTCAGTAATGAAAAGATTTTGTTGGTCCCTGGCTGAAGGGATCTGGATAGAATTGTCTGTCTCTGTGTTGAGGACTGGCATCAGTCTTGCTGCATGGATGCTTTCTTGGGGTCGTGCTGAACAGCTCTCTATTTGGCTTTGTGCAAGTTTGGCACATCTGCAGTAGGTTTGTATTTGAGTAAACTTGGTCAGTTACCAGAGCTGTTTGAACAAAACTATGGTAGGCTGGTAGAGAAAATGAGGGGAAAAAACCTTGTCACTGCATATTTCCATGGAAACAAGTATAGATATTAGGGTAGATTTTATTTGGTTTTCAAGATATTCTGTTGTCAGTGGTTATTTCTGGAGCAGTTAGAATGTTGGCATATATTGGCAGAAAGCAAACCTCAGATGTCAGTTGAACCTAATGCATGCAGTTCTTCTGGTCAGGCTTGGCTTCTTTAGGGTACTCATGGGTCATGAGGGAGTTATGGAGCCCTTGCGCACAGTGAATCATGGAGGATTTGGCCCCAAGGTCATAGAGCAAACTTCAGATGAGGTAAACAAATAGCTGAAATGAGTATGAGGATGCCTTTGTTATGAGTGGTCAGAATACACCACTGGAGTGATCCAAGGAGCTCATGTATGTGAGCTACTCTCCATATACAAATAGTGCAGTGACCCAGAATAGTCTCTAATAAGCAAGTGCCATTGAATGTAAACTCAACAGGAAGGCTACATCCTAATGCTACATAGGTTACATTTTCAAGCTGAAGCTGAAATGCAATTACATCCCATTCATTTACTTGAAAACTGTTGGTTTTGAGCAAATGATCAGTCTTGCATGCTGCTTCAGTTTCCAAGCTGCACTATTTATTCTAGCACAGCCTGGAAATCACAACATGAAGCTATTGAAGAACAGTAGGAAATGTGACATTGCTGGTGATGCTCTTCCAGGGAAGTAAAATGCAAAGTGTAATCAAACAGAACAAACTGTCAGATTAAGACTGGAGATTTTAAATTACTTTCATTTAAACTAATCTCAGATGTGTTTATTAGCTGAATAGTAAGATTATTTCTCTTTGGTATGATTTTTACCTTTACCACTGCTTGGATTTTATCAGTTAGGTATTTTTAGAACTGCAAAAATCTCACATCACTCCTCCTTGGCCTATTGGAAGCCACATCAGAACACAGTATTCTAGGATATAGTATTTAATGTTCCTATTTAAATATGAGCTACTTTTCCATTCCTAGATTGTACTTGGTCTTGCCTGATGGTGCGGTGCCAAGGAGCTGGCAGCCAGCAGTAAGAGATTTGCTGTTTCCTTCTGCTCTCATCTGGGAGTGATGCACAGCAGGGAGCATGAGAGAGGTCAGGAGTTGGAAGCTGGACCTTTCCTTGTTTTGTTATCTGTACACCCATGCTTTTGGAATGTAAAGGATGTATGTGGGGCCAATGCACTCAGCCTGCACTGGTGTCTATTATGGCCTGAGGAGAAAGGCAGAGAGGTGTTAAACCCCTGATACCTGTTCTTGAATTCAGGAGAGCTGGAGGACAAATATCCCACTCATGTAGGCAAAGTGAACACACATGGGCAGGGTTGCATCACTCTCACACATTAGGTCCACAGGAGGTAGCCCAGGCCTGAGTTCCCCTGCTGTTTTAACACTGTTTAACAATGACCTGAGCACCAAATGCTGCCATGACTTTGGCCAAAGCCCCTTATGAATAATTCTGCTTAATTATGGGTGAATGTCTGCAGCTGAAACCTAGTACCCATAATGATAGGATTACATTTAAATTCCTCAAGTTATACCTATAGTTATATGCTTAGATTTTGGAGGGGATAACCTCTATTATTCTTTTACAGCATGAGTAGGGATTCTGAATTCCTTAGGCATCAGAGAGCATCTGTCCAGAACCCCAGAGGCCATACCAGTTCCAGTGCAGTTCAGAACCCATCATGTGAATCGCATGTCAGCAAAACCTCCCCAAGGGGGAAACTGTTCTACCTGAAGAATGAGTAATTGCAACTGGAGACAGTGCCAAATAGATTTTTCTTTTCCATTGGGCTGATTTCTGGGAATAAAGCCAACTGGAATACTGCTAGAAGAAAATCTTCCTAACTGATCATGTTTGCAATCAATTTTTTATGCCAGATGTTGCCTCAGAAAAAATGAAAGTCAGCAGACAGTAGTTCTAGTATGCAGCTTGAAAAGGGCTGATTTTTATATAAAGAAAAGAAAATTAAGATTTGCTGCTTTCTTGAGGTGTACGGAGTCTGTATGTAGCCAAACAATGCTACAAAAAATCATGTGGAAAGAAGAGGTGGGAATCCAAGAAGTTAACAAATGTCCTGTAACAAAAACCTACTGTGTAATGGAAAGACTTCTACAGCTACCCTTAATTTTGAAGAATTAGTCAAGAGATGCCTGACTTTCTTAATTTAATTTTCAGAGTTGACAGAGGAGAAGCTGAGAGTAAATTGGGTTGCTTTTTGAGAAATCGTGGAACATGAAGTTGTTGGAAAGAAGGAAGGGTTGAGAACAATGCATGTTAGATAGGAACAGGTTCAGTTCTTTGCTTGTCACTTTTTTACTAAGCAAATGGTATAAGTTGGTATCTATGGGATCTGTACCACCCTCTTCCATCTGTGAAGAGGAATAATAGCACCTTCCCTAAGCAGTGCATAGTCAATGTGATAATGAAGCTGAATAATAAGTACATTAGATAAACTTGGCAGTGGGAGGAATTTAGGATGGTTGGAAAGTAACTTCAATTGCTTGCAGGATTTTATGCAGTGACCCAGAATAGTCTCTTATAAGCAAGTGCCATTGAATGTAAACTCAACAGGAAGGCTACATCCTAATGCTATATGGTTACATTTCAAGCTGAAGCTGAAATGCAATTACATTGCATTACAAACCCAAGGAGGTTTTGTCCTTCATCAACTTAGATCCTCTTTACCTCTTTACTGTAGCACACAAGCAGTGATGCAGCTACTGTATCATTGAACATACTAGAGGGGGTGGGATGATGCATAGTTTACCATAGCAGTTTTGTAGAACTGGTGCTTCCTATACATGTGTATATAGGTCAGATCCTGCAGTTTCTCTCCTTAAACTAACGGGCTCACTGTACTCAGTGATTTGGGTTTTGTTGTACAATTTTTTTTTCCAGCTCTCATGCTTTTTAGCACAGTGTAGGGATGAGATTTATGAGATGGTGCTAGTACAGGTCCAAGGCACTGAAGAACACCACAGTGAGTTACCTGTGCAGGATGGCTGCTGTACAGTGGCACTGTATCTAGGCAAATTGCTCTGCTGGGTTTTGAGTGTCACTCTCTGGGACATGGGGTGGGTGCTGATTGTACCCAAAGGAAGCAAATGCTAAGAAGGCAAATGTGATCTTCTGGTTTATTGTGCAAAGTGTGTCTGATAGCAAGGAAATACACCAGTGGTTTGCCAGGTACTGAGGAGACCCTGTGCAGAACACTGTGTATTACTCCAATGCTGGGAAATCCTGCCGGCAAGACTCTGGTGTTAAAAAAGATTAAATTGAGTTTGAGACAGCAGGGCTAGTTAGGATGGTCAGTGAACCAGTAAGCTAGCCTTAGGACAGGGCACTAAAAGTGCTTCTATCTTTGAGCCTGTAAAATGAAATTTGAGGCAGGATGTGGCAGACTTTTAAAAATATGCAAAGGACCAGGCAATTTGCTCAGCCAGTGCCTTTCATGTATCTTGCATTTTGCTGTGCTAACCCAGGGACATGTCACAGTCACCCTCAAAAATGCAGACCCTGAAGAAAGCACTCCTGTGAAAACCAGGGTGGTTTGGTTGTTGACTTCAATCGTAGCAAGACGTACAGGAAACTCCCTTTTCCTTGCTCTGAACATTTAGCCCTTAAGCAAAGTGGAATTAATACCATTGTGCTGTGTGGCTTGAAACTAGCACAACTGGAGCAGAAGTCAATTTGCTGTATTTGAAAGAAAATTAATTAAGGCCTCATTTTTTCCCCCTCAGAGAGAAAAGCTCTGGGTAGTTTCCAGGAGATGGGGTTTTTTTTTGTTGTTGTTGGTTTTTTGTTTTTTTTTTAGCTTCTCTGGTACAGGCCTATATGTACAGAAGAAAGTAGTGCAGCTTCAAGACCCAAATCCCTATAAACTCCAGGCTGTGAGCTGGAGCTTCTTGCTCCCATGACAGCATGACAGCCCTGGTGATTGCTCCACAACTATATGCTGCATCTCAAGTCACAGAAATAAAATGTCTCTTAATGCAGTGCATGTTTGTGCTACTCCAAGAAAGGAAATGTCATGGCATGTCAAGGATGGTGCTCAGAGCCAGGTTTAGCCTTACCTGTTCTTCATCAGCAGACTGTGATCTCGAAGTGCCCTAACAAGGCAAAGGGGTGGATGGTGTGCCAAGATTACTCTTTTACTCTTGTTTTTCCCATGTTGCTTTAATAGTCTTTTGGAGATGAACTGCTCTATTTACATCTACTCTGAGTATTAATAATGAATAATGCCCTGCTAAACACAAAAAATGTGGAAGGGTTCCAGCGTATGATACTGGAAGTGTAACTGAGGGCTAGCAGGCCAGGACATGTGTGCAGAAGGAAGTGGGGGAAGAGCGAAAGCAAAACAAGAGAGGTGTAATCTACAGGAAGCTAATGGGCTGTGAGGATTTTGGAAACTGATTTACTCCTGAACAAATCCCATTTCAAACAAGTTGCCAATGAATAGGTCACAGAGGTGTTATCAGCAAGAAGGCAAAGGAGGAGCAAGAGTGTGTGTGGCTGTCATGTAGCCACACATGACAGCCACACACACTCTTGCTCCAAGTGGGAGATGCTGTTTGCTAGAATGAGGCCTGGCATGCTGGCAGCTCCAAGGAAAAAAAGGCATCTCTGGTGTGATGTCAGCTACCTGCTTTCCCACTGGAATCTGGATGTGGGGGTTGATGGAAACAGAAAAATGTGAGTAGCTCTCCTGCATCTTAGCAGTAAGAGCTCTCTCTGAGAAAAAAAGTGTTTGTGAGAGAGTCCTCTGAAGCCAAAAAGTCTTTGATGACTGAGCTGGGAGCTCAGGGTGTCTGTAGCAGCCTATCCTTAGAGCGAAGCTGTCAGTATTTTGGTTTGCTGGCTGGACAGCAATATGGAGGAGAGAACAAATGGTGTGGAGCAAGTGCAGCACTCCCTGTTTGTCTGCTGGGGCACGCAGTGCTGGGGAGAAGGAGGTCACATAGGATGGTAACATTACCAAGGCTCGTGGCCAAGGATAGGTTATGTGACAGCCTGAAGTAACATTATCTCTTAGATTATGTTTTTTCTCCTCTGATAGTGCTTAGACTGTCATGAGACCTTTTCTAGCTGAGCACTACCATCAGAAATAATGTTTTTTCAGTGGCTTCTCACAGAAGTGAATTTACCTTGAAATTGGAGTCATGTTAGGTATGAGGCACCTGAACAGAGTTCAATAATTTTTGAAGTTGTATTGGGTTTCCATGGCCAAGCTTTGGTAGCAGTGGGGAGGGCTACAGGGGTGACTGCTGTGAGAAGCTGCTAGAAGCTTCCTTCATGTTCAGCAGAGCCAGTCTCTGGTGGCTCCACAGATAGATGTGCCTCTGATCAAAGCTAAACACCAGTTAGAAATAGTGGTGGTGCCTGTCCTTGAAGGCCTGCACCCTGTGGAAGAGTGAGCCACGCTGCAGCAGTTTGAGCAGGATTGTCATCTGTGGGATGGATCCAGGTTGTGGCAGTTCACAGAGAGCTGCTGCTTGTGAGATGGACTCAGGCTGGAGAAGTTCATGGAGAACTGTCTCTCCTGTGGGTGGGACCCACAGTGTAACAGGGAAAGGATTCCTCTCCCTGTCCAGCATGAGAAGCCATGAGTGGTGAACTGACCATAGCCCTCATTCCCTGTCTTCCTGTGCTGCTGGGGGAGGAAGTAGAGCTCAGGAAGGAGGAAGGGGTGGAGGGAAGGTGTTTCAAAGGTTTTATTTTACTACTTATTATCCTGCTCTAATTTTTTTACTAATAAATTCAGTTAATATCTCTAATTCTATCCTGTTTTTGTCCATGCTGATATTTGATGAGTGATCTCTCCTGGTCCTTATTGCAACTCATGAACCCTTTGTTATATTTTCTCTCTTCTGTCCAGCTGCAGAGGGGAGTGACAGAGGGGCTTTGGAGGGTGCCTGGAATCCAGCCAGAGTCAACCTACTACAGAAGTCCACCATGGGAGGGAAGGAATGGGCAGATGTGTGCAGGAGGGTAAGAAGTAACACTTGTTTTCAAAAGGTTGTGAAAGGCTTTTGGCAGTTTGAATGGCAGGATACAAATTTCAAGTCTGGGATTAAAGATATGTTTATTTTATTTGATTAATCCAGTGACAGATCTGGATCTGGAGGGCAGCCACTGTCCCTGTGGGGTCTATCAAGGTGTGCAGAACAGCATGCATTTGCATCACTATGAGAGATGTTTTATATTGTTGTAAAACACGTTCTCTCTAGCCCAGCTTCTCCTGCCATCATACTGCTGCAGGTCTGCCAAAAGAACCAGGGCAAAACGTGGTGTGGGCTGTCTCACTGCCCCCATGTATGGGCTGTCCTTTTCCCCAGCCCTGTGCTAGTGAGTCTGACCAAATCCCATCCGTGTCTCTGCCAGAAAGGAGTGTATTGATCGACTAAGACTTATGTGACAGTAAAACTCTTCTGTGGAGTAAAAGCAACATCCATAACCATTGGATAAGAAATTAATTATTTAATCAGATGGGGCCACACAAACTAAGCATGC
Organism: Euphonia xanthogaster; assembly: GCA_034509185.1. Taxonomy (NCBI): domain Eukaryota; kingdom Metazoa; phylum Chordata; class Aves; order Passeriformes; family Fringillidae; genus Euphonia; species Euphonia xanthogaster. The sequence goes on along the minus strand of JAYDZK010000001.1, from coordinate 98,669,225 downwards.
TTTGACCTTCTGGTGGAGTTTGGCAGCTTTTATGCTTTAAAATTTCTATTACTGAAAATGAAATGTTTCTATGAATTATTTATTTTCATCTCCATTCAAGCAACCGGAAAATGAACATTAGGAAAATTGTGCTAAAATACCTGGGTTGAGACCCCAAGCTTTGTGCCTTGGAGAGAGGTGCTCTGATGGTAGCAGCTCCCAACCTTCCTTTGTTGACACATGTAATAAAAAGAAAATGTTTCACCTCCTTCTTCAGAAGCTGGAGCCTGAAAAGATTGGAACCAGTCGGTCACAGGCGTCTGCCTGCAAGAAGGCTGTAACTGTTCTGGGGGCAGTTGGTGGCATTTGCTTCCTCTGAAGCATTGGCAGTTGGCTATTGCTGGCAACAGGATGTTGGATTTGACTGGCTAGTGGTCTGATGCAGTGTGGCAAATTCAATGTAAAAGGCATTAGTTAATGTGTGATACTCTGAACATTTAAGATGGTCTAAGAATGCTGATTTCTGTGGTTCTATGGTAAACAAAAAAAACAAGCACAGCCAAATTAGTATATCTGAGGCCTTAAAGGAAGAATATAGTGGTTTTTACTATGGCTTGATACAGTTATAAAGAGAAATATGTATGAATGAAAATTACAGAAACAAAGTATTGCATAGAAATAAAAGGATCTCTAAATGTTAAAAAAAGTTGAACTGGTTAAAGCCAAAAATGTGATGAATCAGCTCCTAGTGAGAGGTCATTTTAGTGAGAATTTGCCAGGAATTGCACCTTTCTCTGTGCATTAATGCCATGAGCAGAGGGAGTACTGTGGCAGCCTCCTCACAGCTCTTTTATTTCAGAGGTACAAAGGTGTTTGAACTTTTCCTTCAGGCCCAGGACAGCTGCACTAATTGATCAAAGCACAGCAAAACACAGGCCAATCTTTTCTCTCCATGCCTTCCACCTTTGCATCTGAGATGTCACAAAAAGAACAGCTGTGTGAATCAGCAGGTTTGCGTGCAGCTCTAGCTCCCACTCTTCCTTCCTGCCTTTAGGCAAGTTTTCCAGATGATGATATTTTCCTGCTTTTTGGTGTTGAAGTGCTTACAAGGGGAGTATTTATAGGGAATGTTTTGTGATGTATCATTTATTTCCTACATCTGATGAAATGAGGGCAAGCCATTGGTAAGCTATAACCTGTTATGGGTTTTTACTATGAATGATCACTATACTATTGCAGAAAAATAGGTAAACTTCCCTTCACGTTTCCAGTAGAACTACAAATGGTTCCTTCCCCATATAAGAGGGAAGGCAGCTCACTCTCCACAGCAAAATATGAGTAATGTAGCAGATCCATAGAAGGTAGGTGTTAGTTCAAGCAATAGAAAGGAAAGCAAATTAAGGAATCCTTCCTTGATTCCCTGGAAGCACTTTTGGATACAGGAGTGTTGTCTTGGGAGCAGCTGTAAAAAGAAGATGAAGAGAGAGGAGGTGGCAAGGTGTAAGCATCCCCCTACACCTGTATGCACTAAACCCCTGCGAGCATGAGCGTGACCTCCTGCAACAGCCCAGCCTTGGACCTTTCAGCCAGCAGTCTGGCTCTGCTGGGGCTGCACAGCAGGACGGACCCAGCTGTGCCTTGTGCTACCGCAGACTGTCACCAGCGGAGTGCCCAAGGGTGTGCCAGGGCAAGGAACGGGCTGGCAGGAGTGTGCCTGCTGCAAGAGCATTGTCAGGACTCCTGTGCTGCCGTGGCAAGTTCGCAGTAGCGTGCCCGTGCCTGAGTCTCCGCACTGCCCGAGCTCTGGGGTGGCTCCAGAGCCGCGACAAAGGCGAGGGACACCCTCACCGTGCGCTGCCCCCGCGGCCCGGCCAGAAGGGGCTGGCAGCGCAAGGAAACGGCCGGGGCTGTGCAATACCGCTCTCCCCTGCTGCTGCGGAGCCGCTTCTGCTCGGGCACAGAGCGGCAGAAGGCCGGAGAGGGCTCCAGCTCTGCTCACAGCCGTTGTTCCCCGGTGCCGCGCCGAGAGCGAGCGCCACGTGTCCGTGCAGCTGCACGCCGCCCCGCGGAGAGCCGAGGAGCCTCGCAGAGCTCCCGCCGGCTCCCAGCAGCGGCCGTCGCTGGATGCGGCGGGCCGGCGCTCCGCCCCGTCCCTCAGCGGGGCGGCGGCTGCCGG
>JAYDZK010000001.1:98650958-98666970 GCA_034509185.1 Euphonia xanthogaster | reverse complement strand
CCGTTGCCGGGGCTGCGCTCGGAGGCGCGGTGCCTGCAGGGGCCGTGCCCCCCGCCCCGGGCAGGTGCTGCCCCCGCCCCGCCGGCGGTGCTCGGGCTCGGCGCTCCCGCGGCCGGCTCTCCTGGTCTGCGCTGCCGCGCTCCGGTCGGAGCAGCCGCCTTTAACACCTACGTAAGTCTGAGGCCTCTCCCTGCTCGGCCGCAGCGCCCCGAGCGCTCCCGCGGCGCGGCACGTTTGGGGTGCAGCGCCCACAAATCCCGGCTGGAGGCGGCAGCTCCTGGGGATGAGGCCGGACAGAGTGATTCGTGTGCCACTTCCCAGCAAAATGATTTCTTCCAGTATTCTCTTTCAACCCTCCCTCCCCTAACTCTATTTCCTTCATCTTTTACAAATGTCCTCCCAGACCACCTGCAGTTCTCTGTACCTATTTCAAGTAAACGCGTTTCCTGAAGCTGCTGGGATATCGCTGTTTTTGCTAAAATCACAGCAAAATTTTCATTTTGCTTTCTGTAAGCAAGATTTAAGAGTTCTAAAGTGGCACGTACTCAAGATTTATACCGTTGTTGAAATTATCCCCCCTGTTTTCCTGAAAAGAGCTTTCAAAATGGCTTAGATGTTTGTGATGTTTATGTTGACAGCTAAGTTGGCTGAGTTCTGAAGGAATAGCCTGAAACAGAGGTAGTAGGGTCCAAGTCTTAAAATCATTGCTATTAAAAGAATTACATATTAAAATTAAATGGCAGGGGAAAGTTAATCCCTGGTGTTCCTTTTTCTCCTGAGTTAAATGCATTTAATGGTTATGGTCATCTTTTCATTCATATTTATGAGCAAATGGTTTATTAATTCCTATTACCAGAAATGTGAGAGCGTTGATAACAAGCCTTGTTACATTCCTGAACTCAGTGTCCTGAAGATCCAGGCCTTACTTTAGTATCATAAAAAGAAGAACTAAAATGTTCATTGGATATCTACTGCTTCATACCAGCAGCTAAAGTACCACACTGCTTTGATTTATATTGAGGGCCATTAGATCAAGTGCAGTTGCATGTTGTTTTGGGTGAATTGGGTATTTAAGTAAGGAAAGATTTTCTTGGCCCTAGAGTTCTTGCTTTATGGTGAGCCATGCTGTCACTGTTCAGAAATTGTTCAGTGCTTAGCCTCCACAGCCATCTGAATGGAATGTGAATTTGTTTACAGATGAGATGCATGTCATCCTGTCTCAGATGGGTGGAAAAATGCAGCTTGTAGCTGATCAGCATTGGTGCCTTTGTTTGCTAAAATGTATAAATAGTAAAAAGTTTTGTAGTACTTTTGTGGATTTGCCACCCAACACCCCTTACTGTCTAGAAATGTAAATTAATACCTCAGCTCTGCGTGTCGATCAGCCTCATCAGGACAAGATAGGTGTTTATCTTACAGATTGGTCTATAACCTGAGAGACGTGAATTCTGCTCCCAGATTCCACAATGGTAATTTTTATTCTATGTTGCTGAAGGTCATTTCAATTTAGATCTTTGCAGATTGAGTCTGTGATTTTCCCAGACATGAATTTACATTCATCAGATCTACATCTTTGTTGTTTTAGATTTCCAGCTCAAGGTCTGTGCATGTGTGCTGATTTTCCAATGAAGTACATCCTGGTAACTGGTGGTGTCATCTCGGGCATTGGCAAAGGGATCATTGCAAGCAGCATTGGCACCATTCTGAAATCATGTGGTCTTCGTGTCACTGCAATCAAAATTGATCCTTACATAAACATAGATGCTGGAACCTTTTCACCATATGAACATGGTATGAAGATAAGTGCTATTTCCTTTCACATAAACATTTGTATTTACAATAATGTGTTCTGGTTTTATTTTTTAAAAACCAATAGTATGGTGTTTACAAGTTGTTTTATCATTATTTTGAAAGTTTATTGCTTACTCTGTGTTCTCAAGGACACTGTCTGCTCTAAGTTAAGAAAGAGAAGCTTTTTTTTTTGAAGATACTATTATGAGCAGATGCTTCCTTTCTCTAAAATACCACTTTACTGGGAAAATCCTAGCTGTAAGACTTGTTCAGTTAATGCTGTCTTCGGATCAACTTGATTAAAAACCCCTTTTAAATAGTGCTATGAAACTTACTTGAAACTTAGGTCCTTAAGAGTTACTTGAGAATGCTGTTCTCTGGGTATCGGTACCTTCTAACGTAAGTGCCCTCATGAGAGTTAGCTTAAAAAAAAAATCTATTAAAGAACATTATGAAGCTTGGAGAACCTAAGTTCATTAAAGTGGAGTGTTGTACTTTGGTGGGATATACATTTCTGTAGTCCATTTTTTTCCCCTGCATTAGTCATGTAACTTGTTTTGCCATTGATTTATTGGGTCATGGCAAAATAATTAGTTTTTCTGAAGAGCTTTCCAGCCTTACTTCAAGATCTAGTAACTTGAGTTCTGTCAGAAGTTGACTAGGTTCAGAATTTAGAGACTCTTTAGAGGGCTGAGAAAAGTGTGAACCTGAAGGGTATTTTAAGTGGATTTTTCAGGGTCAGGAATAACCCTTGCTGTGGACATGGATGTAACAGCTGACTCAGAAATGGTGATTATGTTTCAAGATGCATTTTTCTTCATCATAACTTTACTCCTGATCAAAGCCTCAATCTTTAAAATAGATCAAATCAACAAGAATTTATAGTGAAACTCTTTGAACATGTATAATAATTCATGCTTATAAAAGCATAGTTTTTCTCTCCTGCCCGTAAATGAATATTTTATTTGTTGCTGATTTATGATTCCTAGAGGTTGTTTTCTTCCAGTGAAGGATAATTCTGCTGTTGAAATGCTGGTTAAATATTTATGTTGCTTAAATATTTTGGCAATGTAATTTACATTTTATTTGCAAAACTATATGGATCTGAGGGATGGACATTAGATGTAAAACTGACTTGGATATTAAGTCATACAGAATGACAATGCAGATTGGGTTGCATTATGGACTTTATTGATATGTTGTTGTCATACATAATTTAATTTTTTTCCTCTATTTTAAGATGTCTGTGGAATTCCTGCTGTGTGTTTCATAATTTCTGATTATTTTGTTGCTTTTCTGTCTGTTTTTGCTTTCTTTTTTCAGGTGAAGTTTTTGTGTTGAATGATGGTGGAGAGGTTGACTTAGATTTGGGAAATTATGAGAGATTTTTGGACATCAATCTCTATAAAGATAACAATATCACCACTGGGAAGATATATCAGCATGTTATTAATAAAGAAAGACATGGTGATTATCTGGGAAAAACTGTTCAAGGTAATATTTTTAATTTTGTATTTTTTTGTAATTTTAATTTTGAAGTTTTGTATTTTTTAATTTTAATCCATTCAGTCTTCTCAAAAGAAGGGATCAGCTAGAACAGGCTGCTTCTTGCTCCACCACTTTCCTTCTTTCTCCCTTCCAAAAGATATGGGCATATTCTTGTAATGTTTGGCTTCTGGGCTCAAGGAAAGGAGATCTAGAGAAAGGACCTAGTAGTTTCTTCTTGGCTTTCTGTTCACTTTACCCCTTCTGCATGCAAAAATTAGTGTATGGACCTAAAGTAAGCTGTGCTTGCCTTCTTTGGTTTTGTTTTGTAGTTGTTCCACACATTACTGATGCGGTTCAGGAATGGGTAATGAATCAGGCAAAAGTTCCTGTGGATGATGACAAAAAAGAGCCACAAATCTGTGTAATTGAGGCAAGTATAGAACCTTTTAGGTTGCATATCTACAGTGAACCCAATGAGCTTGTTTGCTTTCTCTTTGCTCCTTACTATTAAGAGGTCAGACTGAAGTTTCATGGAGAGCAGAAATTCAAAAACATGTTCTGTGTTCTTTAGTTTGATCTGAAAGAGACAGGCATGGTCTTATCTCTGCAACTTCCATTTACTTGACTAAATCCACTCTAGAATACAGCTGAAATTGAACTTCTTAAGAGTTCATTAATTTAGAGAATTAAAGCAGTTACTGTAATGTGAACTGTCTATTCCAAGATCCAGATGTTTGACTGAAGCTTTATACTGTTAATACTATTGAGAAAACTTGTGTAATACCTGAAATCTCCTGTGGACCGTAGGAGAGCCTTTAACATTGTAGCTTCCATAGAACTTCAAATGTTCATCTTGTTGCTTGTGGTCATCCTTAAAGGAATATATTTAAACAATGTGTAAGTTAGTTTCCCACTTTCTGATGTTATCTTTAAGATCTTTGGTTGCAACTTTGTTAATTACTTAACCTGCTGATTTTCTGCACAATGGAAACAAGGAGTTTGATCCACCCTTAGTAGGGCACTGGGACAGCTGGATGAAAGCCAGTAATTGCTAGTAGTACTATTACAGCAGAAAATAATGAAAAAATATTATACTTGAGAATTTGACAGAAGATGTCACAGATTTATTGCCAGAAGTGACTACTGCAATCAATAGTACCATAAACTTTGTGACCCAGCAGCAGAATTACTCAGTGTTTCATATGCAAAAGACTGCCTTGATTGAGATACACTTGCCAGTACCTATAGATCTTTAAGTGATGTTCACAGTGGGAGTCAAATATTTAATTTAAAACAAATATGAACAAGTAAATACAAAAGTTACACAAAAACATTAATAAGTGAAGTGATAGTCATATCAGTCCTTTAACTACCATTTTTTCAGGTTTTTTTGTATTTTGGTTTGGAGGGTTTTTTTTTTTTTGTTACAGTTATACCTCCAGCCTGATAAAATTATTTTTCTTTAGTACTATAAAAATAGTTGTAACATTTTTCCATTGTAAAATCCTGAAGGAGTTAGACTAAATATGTGTGATGTACAAATATAGTTGTCAGTTTTTCTGGTACTGGATGATCAGAAATATGTAATTCTGTTGAAAACCACTTGGTGGCACAAAAAGATCATTTTGAAATACAACTATTTAATCAGACTTGTGTGCAAAGCTGCTTTATTCAGTGCTTAGTCTGCTCGCTGTGTCCTTGAAAGGCATCTGATTTCTGTCTTTATAAATAAATTTCAGCATGGATTTAGTCTTGCATTTTGGTTTGGTAATAAACAATTATTGATGTTGGAAAGCCGTGATAATACTGAGAAATGTCTGTCTCTAGTTAATCACAAATATTTGTTAATCTGACAGGAAATAAAGTTTTCCTATACGAAAACCTTTGCATCAGCTTAGCTACTGATTACTGGTTCACCACTTTGAAGGCAGTGTGAAGCATGTATTATTCAGCAGCACCACACATCTTCCCATGGGAAACTTGTGTATTTGGTGGAAGGTGAACATAACAAAACTGGAAAATTGTTTAACGTTTTCCACAAGAAACAAACCGTGCAGAGTAGATGAAAGCACTTTGTACAGTATCTTTGCAAATTTCAATTGTCAGGATTTTTTTTCAGATAAAAGTTTCAGAAAACATCTTGAAATATATGAGACTTTTTTTTTTCTTTTGTGTGTGCATTCTGCCACTCTGACATATCCATTTCCTTTTCAGCTGGGTGGAACCATTGGAGATATAGAAGGAATGCCATTTGTTGAAGCATTTAGACAGTTTCAGTTCAAAGCAAAAAGAGAAAACTTCTGTAATATCCATGTTAGCCTAGTACCACAGGTAAGTTATTAGAATTACTAATATTTTACTCTATATTTGCTTTATATTTGTTCACTTGTCTCATTAACCCTTTCATGCTGGAGTCAAGTCAAGACCACTGTAACTCCTTGTACAGGACTGAAAGTATTTTTTCATTTGAACTCTAAATTTTGCTTCACTACTCAGTGGGGATATTTTGGTAAGCAAAGGTTTGTAATGATGATAGATTTCACCTTCTACGGACAATAAGATAATTACCAACTACAGCTGTAGATTAGAGGACTGAACAGCAATCGGTAGGATTAATTCTGTATATTTGAGAAGAGAATTATTTATTACATCTGAATATTTCAGAAAGAGTCACTGGAGGCTTTTTGCTGTGTTGGATATTCTCAATTTTTTTAGCCAAATCCAACTTTTGTAATATTCTTCTTCTGCCCAAGCTGATTACTTGGAATTTTTTCTCTGAAAACAAAAACAACAAAATAAACTTGACCTGGATTGGAACCCTGTGGTTGCATCACAGTATTTCATATACAAGTGGTGTCAGTATTTCATATACAAGTGGTGTCATTTCTGTTTCTGGCATATTATGGCTCTCTTTGGATATGTTAATTTCCTGCAAATACTTCTACTTGCAATGAATTTTGTCTTTTAATCTGTAACTGCTTTTTTAGCAGATGTTAGTTGCTATTTGAGCTTTCAAAATGTGCCTTTTCAGCCTAATGCTACTGGTGAACAGAAGACAAAACCAACACAGAACAGTGTTCGAGCACTGAGGGGTCTAGGCTTGTCTCCAGATTTGGTGAGTCAATAAATGCAGATTTTTATTTATAGGTCATCTAGAAATATCCTTGCATAACTTATGATCAAAGAATAAGCCATAGTCTCTCAGATGAGAATTTTAGAAGAAATGCAAAATATGTGCTGCATAGCTCCATTAAAGCCACAGGAAATCAAATTAGTTAAAATCACTCTAAGCTAACTTAATTCAACTAACTTCTTGCAATATCTTGGGGCTGTAGCTAGGTTCTTCTAAAGGCATCTTTTTTACAAAAATAATTCTTTGCTGCTAAAAATAATTGAAATCTCAATTCACTTTGTAGAAAGACCTAGAATGTTTCTGTCTTGTAACATTCAGATTTTTTTTTGCGTTATTAAGAAAAAGCAATGTGTATATCCTCAAAAAAGAAAACTTATTCTTAAGATAGTTACACAACTAAATTTCGTGTTGTGCTTCTTTCTGGGTTTTTTTGAGCTCTTTAATTTTACATTTATGAATGAATGTGTTTTTAACTACAAAACCAATGGATTTGGGAATAGGGTATGTGAAAGATGTATTTGGTGTCAAGTGGCTGTAACGTGATAATCATAACCAGCTTGTGGAAGGAAAGACTTTTATTAATGTAATACTGTACTGGGCCTAATCTCCAAAAAGGGCCTAATCTCCAAAATCCCTCCTGAAGTGATAATTGCATAGGGAAAGTTGCCTGTTCTTTTTCAAGGCCTTTAAGGCAATTGCCAGGGCCTGACTTCTCCCTCCCCTCCAAAAAATGATTTTCTTTAAAAAGCCTCTTAAGTGGGTGAGTGTAATAAAAGGAGAACAGACAAACATAGCGACTGTCTTGCATCTTGGGTTCTTGCCTGGGGCAGTTCTGGGACTGCCAGGAGCACAGTATCATTTTTGTCTTTTGACTGCTGCTGTTGACACCTGAAGCAGGAACAGATCTCACTCAAGGTGCAGCCTCTTGGTGCCCTCATAAAGTTCCTTGAGTGCTGCTTCAGGACAATATTTAAATGGTTGCTGGCTTGGTGCCAGGCAGCACATGGGGCAGCTCCTACAGCTGAGCCTGTTCCATCCAGTTCTGAATCGCTGCTGCCTCCCTGCCTGCTCCTAGGCATCCCTGGGGATGCTGCTCAGCTCTGTGTGCCCCAGCCTCTCTGTTCTGCCCAGGCTGTTCTGAGTGCCAAATGGACACTGTTGTGGCTGCAGAGATCCTGTGCTCTGATGCAGCACTTACAGTGTGTACTTGTCAGAGCTGCCCTGTTGGATTCAATTGTTCCTCATCTTCTGTGTGTTATGTTCCTTAGCATTGCATCTCTCCCATTTTTATTGTAGCTTTGCTATTTTTGTGCTGGCTCTGATGTTTTTGATTTCTGTGTCTGCATTAACTTTAAATTTGTCTCCACAAGATGGGTGATAGATTTCAAAGTGGGTTTACTCATGAGCTTGTACTATCAAGGTTTATAAATGATACCTTCAGCTTCAAACTGTACCAAATTTTACAAATGAATTGTGCTTAAGTGAATAGAATGTACAATTTGTTTCCTAATTACATTTTCATTTAAAAGCACACTAATTTTCCCTTATACCTGGTATTTTTTTTCTGTTTCTAGAATTACTTCTAAGGTTAGGGTATGTTAATTAGACTCCATCAGTATAAATGTAGCTAAGCAGCATTAGCAAGGTGATCAAAGGGCAGCTACAAGTTTCTGAGCAAAAGGGCTTGATGAATTATGTAGTTGCATTTGCTTGCAAGATGGGGAAAGTAATGAGCTAGCCTCGTAACAGGATCATCCTACTTTTTGTTATACTTTCTGGTTTCAAAATAACTGAAGGGAGTAGACTGAGTAATCAGTAGGCACTTTACTGGAGCAGTTCTGCATTTTGATCTAGTTGCCTGGAGTTATGTACTGCACAAAAAGACCCCTTCCAACAAACACCAAAGCATGTAATTATTTTTTTCATTGGTTACAAATCATCAATATATTTTAAAATTACTGGGGTTTACAACAAAAGACTAGCACCAGTAAAAACTCCATCCAATTATGAGTTAGTTTTCTCTTCTTTGGCTTTGTTTTTGTCATGATGTCTACATTAAGAAGATGCTGAAATACTGAAATACTCATGCATGTAAGCTAAGTGTTATTGCTCTCAATTTAAATCTGATCTTACTGATAAGATTACAATATTTCTTTTGATTCATCATATGCATACTTCTAGAGCTACTGGACTTGAGGCAAAGAGTATTACAATAGTAGCTGCAAAAAAGAAGAATATGAAGAAGGAATATTACAGAGAATGCCAATGAAAGATGAATGAAAATTGGTCAATGTGGGCAGGTGATGGATTTGCTTTTGCCTTGCTGGTAGATATTTGTGAGCTCTGATATATCCTAGAACTCCAAGAGGGGGGAAAGAGTAAAAAAAGGTACATTTGTTTGTGCTCTGCTTCCAAAGGAGACAAATTTCACTATGAAATATTGAGGGTCTTCTATTGGTTTGCCAAGTAAATATTTGAAGTTTTTCCTTCTGTTATGACAGATAGTCTGCAGAAGTGCAAAACCTATAGAGATGGCTGTGAAGGAGAAGATTTCCATGTTTTGTCATGTGGAGCCTGAGCAGGTCTGTACTTCAGTATTATATGTGGGAAAGTATACAAATATTTCTGTGCATTTCTCTTTTCAACTTCTGACTGCTTCGTTCATATGTGTTTGTTTTTGTAATTTTTATCTTGCTATTATGGATGCTATAGCATTTTCAAAATATCAGGAATATATATGTTAAGTTTTATGTCAAACAGTCATTAATAATTTAAATGCATGTTGTGTAAAAGCTAATAAAAATTGATTTTGAGTGCATGGTTAGTTGTTTTATATAGCATGAAACTGTACAGTTTTCACAACTATGTCTGGGTTTATTAATTATTTATTATGATGTATTTATTGCCCATAAATCATCTCAGGTGATAATATAATGGATGAACAGAGTGTGGTTAAAGCTAGGTGATTTGCTCTGTCCACAGATGGTCACAGCCACATGAGCACTCTTACTGAGATTATATGTAATAATATAATTCATGTGTGCTTTTTCCCCCAATAGTTTACAATTAATTGCTATTCAGATATTACTTTTCATTAATTGATTGCTCTTTAAATATTTTGCAAGTGAGAGCATTTTACTTTTCAATGTACTGGATAATGCTGAAGGTACAAAAGATTCAGATAGAATAGGCACATAGGGAGGCACGGGGCAGCACACACATGTACAAAGTTTGTGATGAGCAGAAGCAGCTCGAGGGTAGCAAAGAGTATCCTTTACTGTTCATGTCTTGAGAACACTTGTGCTCAGGATTCTGAGCTCTGTGATCTCAGGTAAACCAAGCACAATCACCTTAATTGCTGGCAGCTTGGATGCAGTTTATAAATGTGTTCTGAACAAAAGGGTCCTTAGATGGACTGTACTCAGTAATTACATAGCCTAGTTCACTAACAACATACTTTTAGGAGACTTTGTCACAACCAAATTGGGTCTGTTTTGTTAGGTTTAATTTGTTTTCTTGCTTTCATTCTTAATACTCCTCAAACTTGTGAGAAGGGAGGAAGGACCTGCTAGCAAGCATGAGTGTTTGTGGGGCCAGATGTTTGCATTAAAACTGATGCATTGATAGGCTTGGCAAGCCTGTATGATGGTGTGAAGGAGAAGTAAAACACATTTTTACTTTTTGAGTAACTTTTTTCTTGTAGATTTAATGGAATCTTAAACATTAGCTATGCTGTCCTGCTCATTCAAAAGGAAGGTATTTAAAAACCAGAATGTGTGTATAATAAAAAATGCATGTAGTATCCAAAAGTAGAATGAATGTTTCCTATGAAAAATTTACACAAGCTTTTTATGTTCTGCCTTTTTTTGTTAGGTGATATTTATTCATGATGTTTCTTCTACTTACCGAGTACCAATCCTATTGGAGGAGCAAGGCATCATTAAGTATTTTAAACAGAGGCTAAATTTACCTATTGATGACCAGCCAAGTGATCTTCTAATGAAGTGGAAGAAAATGGCTTGCAGGTATTCTACATCCTGCTGCTTTCTCTAGAAGTGCTGTAATTCAAGGTTGGTTTTAGCTGCTATGAAGTCACCAAACTGGTCTGACTGGATTAGTGCAGATAGACACCTGTGAATGTTCTGTGTTTAAAACCACTGGCAGTTTGGAAAATTTAGGAGATATTTTGTGGAGGTAAAGAAAAAGCTGTGGCATTCACATTCTCTGAACAGAGAGACATAACTCTCTTTCTCAGGGTTTTTTCCTGGAGAAGTACAGAGAGAAGAAGAGAAACACAATTCTTATCTCTTCTTGCTGCGCCTGTTGTTTTGCACATGTGGAATGTGTTAGGATGATTGTTTACCTGAAGTGATTTGTCAGTTGGATTCTGCTGCGGATTGTTTTGTTTCCTTGGCCAGTTGGCTCACAGCTGTGTCCTGGCTGTCTCAGACAGTCATGAGTTTTCTTCAGTATCTTTTAGTATTCTTTATAGTATAGATATAGTATAGTATAATATAATATAGTTTAATAAAGCAATTGTTTAGCCTTCTGAATCAATGGAGTCAGATGCCAATCATTCCCAGGCATTGGGGCATCCTGCTTTTACTATAAAACAGCAAACGCTGTTAAAATGGTTTTTTTTGGTGAAATTTGGTGTAGTAACTGAAGAACTTATTTTTGTCAGATACGAAAGGTTGCTGAAGGTGTGTTCCATAGCTCTCGTGGGCAAGTACACAAAACTAAGTGACTGCTATGCATCTGTTTTCAAAGCTCTGGAACACTCCGCACTGGCAATTAATTACAAACTGGATTTAATGGTGAGCTTATTTCTGGTTTTTGCTTTTGGGAATACTTTGATTCTACTGTTGTATATTATTATTCTGTGGTAACCTACTAGTTGGCATCATGTGTGGCAGTTTTAATTCATGTGAAAACTAGAAAATGAATCATGCAGATGAATACAGACTGGCCAAGCATCTCATTTTTTTAAAAGAAATGTTTACAGATTTAATTATTTTATTTGGAACTAAACTTACATGAAAGGAACAATGAAGTTACCCAAAGCTGGATCTGATGAAAAAGCAGACTTTATCTGCAAATTTGTGTTTACTGTCATAGTTAGATTTCACTTGTTTTCATGACACATAGTTTTGTGGTGAACTTGGCAGTCCTGGGTTAACAGTTGGATTCAATGATCTTAGACATCCTTTCCAACCTAATTATCTTGTGAATAGAAAAGGGCAAATGGACCAGTCTTAAAAAAAAAAAAGAAAAGGCAAAAATTAGGATTTGGGGAAATGGCAGATGGTCAGCCTTTTCTTGTTCCCTGGGAAGAGTATTAGCTAACACTGTCAAAAAGATGTTTCTGTGTGCATGAAGAAACAAGAAAATGGGAACAGCCAGAATTGATCCCTGAAGATTTTTAGATCCTGACTGGAAATGATCCTAAGCAGCCTGCTCTAATTTGACTTGCTTTGAGCAGGGAGTGAGTCTTGAGACTTCCCAATGTCCTTTCTGACCTACATGATTGTGTCATTGTAGTGTTTTGTACCGACAGCTGCAGAGGGGAAAATTTTTATGATATGAGAAATAGCTTTGCTTTTAGCAAAAAAGGTGAAAGGTGCCCTGTCTGCAAATGCACAGCAAGCTTCATGTGCAGCTGGTCTTAATTTTGGTGGGGCTTCTGCATTAACAAGCATGAAAACTGATAGCTGCTGAGCTCCAGTGCAGTGCTAAAATGTTAACAGACATAGTTCCCACAGTACTTTGCTGCACATCCAAACCTCTTTTTAGTGTTTATGCCCAAAGCCTGTCAGTATAATCCTATGCTCTGAAGGAACTGCTTAATCTGAATGATGAAATGTTGATGCTTCTTTAACTGATAAATGTTCCTTCTTGATATGTTTGGCAAGGAAACTACAGTTAACTGTCATTAGCTTCTCCTTCCAACCTCGCAGTATCATAGTCTTTTTAGTTGGTTGTGTAATATTCTTCTAGTATAGAATAACAACATTCAAAAGTAGTTATTTTTCTGTTGTATTTTTGATGCCTTCTGGAATGTGGAAAAAGTAGAAAGTATTTGCTAGAAAGCAGTCTTGTCTGGAAAACTTTCAGCAATCTCCCTGTCAGTTGCCTTTCTCTCAATACAGGTGAGTTCTGCCATTTCAGATGATCTCATTTTTGTGGAGGATGGACTCTACATCAGAATGTGGTTAATTATGTTAATCTGAGCAAAAGGCTGACAGAACCCAGAATCAAACTCTGATCTTTTGTGTCCCCAGTGCAGTACATTGTCCCCTCACTTCACTCTAGTGGTGCATCAGGACCTGTGCCTTTTAATGACACTAGAGATGCTAATGCAGTATTTCTAGTAGGGCATAAATAATGATTCTTTCTCCCTTTCTACCCAAGAGTCCCCAGGAACACCTTTCTAACACAATGCACATTTTTCCAGTCTTAAAATAAGATTGGACAAGCTGTGGCACCCAAAAGCCAGGAAAGTAAACATCCTAGCCACATCCCATTGGGATGGCAGGATAAGGTCAGCACCACTCCTTGTTTGGCCCTGGTTGCCCTAGGAAGGTAACCTGGGTTCAGAGTTGCAAAGCATTCTAGTTAATCTGCTTGCTTGGAGGGTGCCAAACAGGGCTAGAGGCAGACACAGCTCCTGAGCTGTGTGCAAAGAAAAGGGCACAGATTGCTGCAGCTGGAGCAAACACTCGGTCTTGAAAGCAAATACTGGGTCTTCAGTGAAGTTGTTACAGTTTATTGGCAAATTCACTTGAAACTCTTAATAATTTCTCTGAGCACTTGATCATATACTGTCTGCTGCTCCTTCTGTGGAAGAAGAGACCATTTCATTGCATGTTTTTCTTTATTAGTACATAGATTCAACAGAACTTGAACGTTCTACGGAAGCAGAGAACTCAGTGAAATATCACCAGGCATGGCACAAACTGTGCAAAGCAGAGTAAGTGCCATTGGGCATTCTCTATCCCAATGCAGACCATGATATTTATGTCATATGATAAAAAATGCTTCAGTAAATTTAATAATTTCTCAATGCATCCAGACTTTTGTTACTTATGTGAAAGGATGAATTGAATGGATGGTGAAAAGCTTCAGCCCATTGAAGTATCAAGATATATCCTCAAAGTCTGCTTAATCTCTTTAGACAAATTGCAATGTTTTTTGGTTGTTGGTTTAGGGTTTTGATTTTTTTTTTTTGGTTGTTGTTTTGCTTTTTTGGATATCCTTTCTTTACAGAGCAGATCAGTTGTCAAAGGTTTTTCATTGTCAACATGCAGCATAGTGAAAGGAGTTTGTAAATGCACACTGCACATGTCTTATTTAAGAATCATTGCTAGGATTTCAATTTGTATGTTTCAAGTGATGTTGTTTCTTGTCTAGATGCATTTAGGTTTTTTGGTATTAGAATATCTAAACTTTGGGTGTTAGGATTTTAAATAGTGAATGTATAGCTAGTTTATTTGAGCAATATTTATTTAAGCTGTGGGAATTTCACTGTGAAGTGTGATATTAGTCAGATGAGAATTGGGGTAGGTAGATGAAACAAATCTCCAAATTTAATGTCTTTGTATTCTGAATGGTCATATAAAACATGCCTTTCATGAATTGTGCTTGCTTAGTTATAACTTCAAGAGTCTTTAAGTTGTGTGGATTCCTCTGCTGGCTTGATTCTACATGTTAATTCTTTTCTATATGACTGTCATTACAGTGGCATTCTGGTTCCAGGAGGTTTTGGAATTAGGGGAACAGAAGGCAAACTCCAAGCTATCTCCTGGGCAAGAACAAAGAAAAAACCTTTTCTTGGTAAGATCATTAGAGTGAGAAATTACTGTGTTTAGGAGATATATAGCAAGCTAATTGGTTTGATTTAAAAAAGACAAACCCCCACATTAGAGAAGGGTCCTGTCTTAGGGAAGTATGTGTGAATTTGGGACTATCTGCCATGTAAAGAATCCCCAGGAGCATAGTCTTGTACCACATTTGCTGTGTGAGGAAGGAAAAAACCCAATCCCTTCTGCAGAGGTTTAATTCACATGTACAAAAGTAAAGAGTCTTTGCTTCTCATTGTAATTATATCACTATAATTCTCTTTATTAAACAGTATGCAGAAAACATAGATGTCTTTGGACCACTTTTGCTATATTAAATGTTTTTTTTTTTAATTTACTGGTATATGTTATTACAGTAAAGTCCAAAGACATCATCTGGCCTATAAGCTAAGTGCTGTTTGTATACCTCTGAGGCTTTGCTTCCTACTCCACATTTCTTACTTTTAAGTGTCTGAGTAGTTGCCAAAGCAAGCTTTGAATCTGGATATACCCAGGCTTTCAGCTTCTGTTTGTCTTTGCAGTAATTATTGGTAACATAGATGAGAGGAATAAAATATCTTTGAAAGGGCTTAAAGCACATAATTGTGTCACGTGTATTTATAATGTGCCAAGTTTGAAGTGTGAGTTTTACATTGAGCAGCCACTTTTGGTTTAGGTTTTTTATAAGTCTGTGTATATGCAATTAATACCAAGATTCCAAAGCAGTGAAGTTTAAGACAGAGCAGCAAGTACTTAGTCGGTCCTACTCTTTGGCCTGAAAATTCTGGAGGTTTTGTTTTCTCTTCTAGGAGTTTGCCTGGGAATGCAGTTAGCAGTTGTGGAATTCGCAAGAAACTGTTTAAATTGGGAAGGTGAGCTCAGTAGGCTGGTGTGAGTATGATTTATTTAGAGGAATTTTTATTCTCTGTGTGAAATATATGTCTATTATTAGAACTGCTCACAGATCCTGTGGTTGTTAGATACTTAGCCCTTGCAGCAAGATAATTTTCAGCTAAGTACCCTGTGCTACCTCTCTGTGCAAGGGAGTGAGAACTCTTTGTTATGTGCATTGTTTGAAACCTGCTTTTTGATCTAAAGAGCGTAGAAGAAAGTGTGCTTTAAAGTTCACCTCTGTAGTCTCTTTCTGAAGGGTGCTGGTGGTGAGAAGTAAAAGCTGAGAAGTGGTTTTCTCACTTGCCTTCATTAGCCAGAGTGGCCAAATAAGAGCCATTCAGTAGTAGTATGAAGAGATTTAACTTATCAATAATTTCTAATACTGAGAGCTGAGAGGAAAGTGGTTTGGAAAGCAGGAAAGGGAACTTATGTGTCTGAGGTCATATGCTTCCTGTGATTGCTTCAAAAGTGGTGCAGGATGCATTTCAACTCATGAGATTGTAACATAAATGTAGACAAGCCCTGAAATGCCACAGAGCTGTTATGAGTTTGTAATGCATGTAGAGCAAATGTACTGTGTTTACTTTGAATTTCTGTTCCAGATGCAAATTCTACAGAATTTGACCCAGACACAAAAAACCCAGTTGTAAGTACTATTTTTCCCTGCATGTGTTTTGTGAACATACATCTTTCTTAAAAAGGGAATTTACTCTGTATTAATTGAAATCTATCTATATTTCTATGTGGTAGGACATGAGGTGGTACTTGCTGTCCTTACTCAGTATTGTTTAGAAAGGTCTTTTCTTTTGATAGTCTCTTGCTATTGCCTATTTGCTTCTGTGAATTGCCTTAGCTTTAATTTTGTAAT
>JAYDZK010000001.1:98594478-98650858 GCA_034509185.1 Euphonia xanthogaster | reverse complement strand
TTTAATTTTGTAATTTTTCTAATGGTTTCCTTGTGTGTAAACTAATGCTGGGAGTAGACAATTATTATTAAGTTGGCTTTACTAGGGAATAAAATATAAAAGGGAGCTGGAATGTGTAGCACAAGCTATTACCAAAATAAAAATTTGTATGACAAGATAAGGATTAAATGGAAATGGGCTGAAAAATTCTTATATTTCCTATGTATATAGTATAAATAACCACTACACCCATCCTCCCCACGCATCTTACAGTCCTCCTTTTGACAAAAATGTCAGTGCCCCAAATATGCCAGGGCTCTCTGCATCATATGCTGATGATAGGATTTTAGAGTGGATTTCACCACATTATTAATGTAGTAAAACTTCTAAGTGATCAGGGACAGGGGGTTTTTAAGAAAATGAAAAAGAACAGAAGTAAATATGAGAAATAAAGCAGTATCTTGGTGAGAGATGTAAACATTTGCTCTAGTGACAAATTAAGTGTGTTGCACACAGTGACCTACTGTTTCTGTATGAATTTCCTTCAAAATAATTTTGTCGGGATTTGCAAGTAGAACATACTTTTTTTTTCATGTCTACTTAGTCTGAAATGTGCAAATAAGAGGGTTTTTAGAGCATTTGCTCTGTTTGTCAAAGTTACTTGTTTGCGTAGGAAAGATAATCTAGTCTGAACTTTTGAAGGTAAATTAAAGACCGTCAGAGTTTCAGGGTGAGACTTGCTGCTAGAATTTGGTTGTATTTGGAGAACGTGAGTGAAGGTAAACTTTTGGCATCAAATCTGTAGCCTTGCCATAGTTATAGGTCTCTTCCTTTCTCCTTGACTATGTGCAAAAATGTACTCTTTCACTGCAGGGGTCAATTTCATAATAGCAATGTGTTGTAAAATGTGGAAGATGTTGAAAGCTTACTGTAGAATTTTAGGTTGTAAGAAGATAGAGCACAGAAGAGTGATTCTGGGGCATCCTTATTTCTAGAGCTTTTTGAGTGTCAGTTTTATTTAATGATATTTATTTAATTTGAGTGTCAGTTTTATTTAATGGTATTTAACTGGGTGATCTGCAATTTATATTCAAGGGCAAGTAAGGTAGATATGTTAAAGAGAAAATTATGTGTCCATAAAGTTAGGAAAATAATGGAGTGAATGTGTCATTGAAGATTAATACATTGTTTACGATGGAAGTGTTATCATTGCAGTATGTATAATGGATATGCTGTTTTTCTGAGCTGCATTAAGGTTTTGAAATTGGTTATTGACAATCATATTTCAGGATCTTAATCTGATCTTTGACACCTCAGTTCTGGACAAGAAACAGACGTAACTCATTCCAAGTGGGAGATTTGCAGTACCAATAATTACAGCCACTATATAATCCGCCTTAGCAGAGTCCATCTTGTGCTGAAAGCTGTTTAGATATTCTATGTAATCAATAAAAACAGTTGGAAGAGAAGCAGATTACTGAACTATCAAACTGATGTAGATGTTTCATTATTCAAGAAAGTTAATTGGAGTATATCAGCACTGATAATGTCTTATGATGCCACTGTGCACTAACTTAGGACTGAAGCAGTGTACTTTTCTTTTGGTTTCCCCTCCTTTGAAAACAGAAGAGGAAAAAGAAAAGGTACTGGTGGGGCAGTAGTTACAGTTCCTTTTATTTTTTAAAAAAGAGATAGAACTTGACATGTAGTTTGGCAGGGGAACTGAGGGGCATCATCAAAGATGCAGCTACTTACATTGCTTCTTAATTTGCTAAGCATTCAGTTACTCAGAACTGTACTACTAAAATTGATAGTTTAATCTATAGTACTTAGAAAATATTTTGGTCTCTTGTGTTTCTCTTTGTTGACTGCATCTATGGAAATTTGAACCTTTTTGCTGCAAATAAAAACTACAATTATCAAGTAGCCCTGTAACTCAGTATTGCACAGAATCACAGAATCATTTAGGTTGGAAAAGACCTGCAAAATCAAGTCCAACCTTAAACCAAGTACTGCCTTGTCAACTGGACCACAGCCCTAAGTGCCACATATATCTGTGTCTTGAACATTTCCAGAGATGATGACCTCACCACATCCCTGGGTGGCCCATTTCAATTCTTAGCAAACCTTTCAGAAAAGAAATTAGTCCTGATTTCCAGCCTGAACCTCCCATGGCACAGCTTGAGGCCCTTTCCTCTCATCCTGTTGCTGGCTGCCTGGGAGAATCGCCCGGTGCCCACCTGCTGCTGTCGGGCAGTTGTAGAGATTGATAGGGTCACCCCTGAGCCTCCCTTTCTCCAGGCTAAACCCCAGTCTCCTCAACAGCTCCATGTCAGACTTGTGCTCCAGACCCTTCTTCAGGTCTGTTGCCATTTTCTGGACATACTCCAGCACCTCAGTGCCCTTTTGCCCAGGGCAGCTTTCCAGCCACTCTTCCCCTGGAGCATTGCCCTAGCTCAGTAGGGCAATGAGGGAGGTAAATGAGCTCTGAGCACAGCCCAAGTTGTTGGTTGATTATTTGCAGGTGATGTTCCCATTATATATTTTGAAGCTTTTTACTTCCTAGCCTTTTTGAAAAATAATGATAGGTAAATTTTTAGTATTCTTTGCAGGAGGATGGCTGTTCAGAAAGGTAATGCTTTGCTTGACTGTAGACCTTGGTATGAATTTTCTCATGCAAATAGTAATTTCACAAATAACTCCTTTAAAGGGACACTGTATGGTCTGAACTGCTAGTGAACTGGATTCACTGGATGGATGAAGAGTTATTTGTTTTGTTCCATTTCTCTCATCTTCCTCTACTATTAAACTTAGGTTTTTTTTTAGTGATTCTTTAATTAGGTTCTTTGTCAGTTTTATTGCAACTGCATCTAATACTGATTTGGAAGAAAAAAATTTCTGGAAATAATTTTCCTTTTTTTTCTTTGATTTAAAAAAGCTAATTTTAATTGTGATCATTGTTCTTCATGAACAATTACACCTTGTATAGGATCATGAACCTGATCTTACTGCACTGGGTACAATAACTGGATTTTCTATATACTCAAGAAATTGTGCAGAAGTATTTTTTGCCAGTAGGTGACACTCTTAAAACACGTTAATTTCCTAGTGCCCATGTTTCCTATTCAGGATGTCAGTAACTTGATTGAATTCCAAAATTTCTAAGGTTGTCTAAGAGATGAAAAGGAATGTATGTCTCACACATGCAAAAAGCATGTCCTAAAGTTCTGTGATTGTACTTAGGAGTGTGTGTAAAGTTGCTAGTGGAGCTTGGTTAGCATAATGTGCATGTGGTGTATTTACTTTTTAAATCAAAGCATATCATTAATTTAAAATATTTTTGTAAACCAGGAAAAAAGTAATACATATGATTTTCTTTCTTCCAAGAAATAACATATTTCAACAACTAAAGGGGTTTTGTAAAAGAATGGCCTGGGAGCATGTTAAGACAATCATATGATGCTTAAACATTATATTTTACTCATGCAAGGCTTTTACTCATGCATCACTGGTGTGGAGTACTTTATTCCTCATTTCATTGAGGGGAAATTCAGGGATAGGAACCACAGTAGTATGGGATCTTGAATGCACTTCACAGGCTTTGCAATTAAGCCAAGTCTTTAAGTCCTTAAGTAACTTGAGAGATCTATGTGATTTATCAATATACTGGATGATGTTGGTGTTAAAATTCAGTCCAAAATTCCAAGTTCTCTAGTAGGATTAGTCCCTAATCCACTGATTACTTGTCTTCAAAATATCCATTCTTCATATTTCTCTTTCACTTATTTCTTCTTGAAGTAAATAATAATTCCCATGCAAACACATGTGTTACAGGAATCATGCAATGAAAAGATTAAGACTGCACCAAATAAGGCTAATGAACTTGAACTGCATGCAACAACAGTTGCAGTTATATTCCCATTCACAGAGTCATAACAAAAAACGTATATACTTACGTAAATATAATTTAAAATGAGCATCTCATGTTGCAGTTATCATACTTGGCATTGCTACATTGCTATTAAAAATAGGTACTTAATTTTTGAAAAATTTGAACTGCTTGTTTTATGAAGTGTCATCTTCTGTGAATGATGAAACTGAACTGTGAGGAGTATTGGATAGTGTATTCTAGGAAACACTCCTCAAATGGAATGCTGCACCTTTCTTTTTGTGTGTTTTAGAAGCTGTGTGATTTGAATTTCTCTAGAGGTCCAAATAATAGCCCAGGTAGAGCAGGATTTGTTAAATAACACCTCAAATGTAGCATGAAATAGAAACAGTAGTTCTGAACTAGCTGGAAGGCATTTTAGCTGGAATGTGTGGCTGGTGACTGTGGATGAAACACGATACAAACATGCTTTCTTTTCTGTTAAATCTTTATTCCATATGCTTTAAAATAATAACAAATCTGTGGGTTTAGATGTACATGTCATGTAAACAAATGCCAGGCTTTTCTTCAAAGCAGTGATAGTCGTTCTTGCAGATGCCTCACTGTCCTGTACTAGTTATCTTTTTTACAATCATCATAAACTCATCAAAGCTGACAGATCCATCCTTATTTTTGTCCAACGATTTAATTATGTTATCAAGTGAGAATTGATCCTGTTTTTATAAGACAAGAATTAAAGGAAAAAAAAAGAGAATGAAATTATTAGATCACCATGAGCATGTTTCTGTGAAGCATGTTGCCAAGAAATGATGCATTCATAACAGTCATTGTTACTTGAAGGTGTTACTGGTGGTGCTGTATTTACTGGTTTGACTGGTTAAATTAGTAGGACTGTGTCTGCTGTTGCCTGCCAAAAATGTTAACAAAGATGTATAAACATTTGAGAAAGATGAAGTATTACTCAGATGGGTTACTTCAGTCTTCTGGGTAAATTTGGAATCTGGGAAATGGAGCAGGTGAAATAGCTGCAGCAGGTGCATAATCACCTGTAAAAATTAATATGCATATGACCTACTCCTCTATTAGACACTAAATTGGGCCCTGCATGCACGTTTTGAAAAAATGTTGCTACTTTCTTTATGCTTTGGGCCAGGATCTGAGGGTCTCTTTCCCTCCCTTTTCTCCCTCCTTAGTATGAATACTGTTAAAACCCTCTTGCTAATGTAATACATTTAGTTTAGATTATTAGCTTCTTTATATGTTGTGTCTGGTAAGAGTGCATGTTGCGTCCTGTTGCAGGGAATATTCTGATAATAACCCTGATCAGGCTAGTTAAATAATATAAACCAAATTTGGAGTTATAATTTAAATTCATAAAATGTTTTCTTTTGTTCATACCACGTATCTCTGCATGTTTTATAATGACCTGTTATGTTTTGATACTGATTTATTTTGGTACCAAAAATATTTGGAAACAGACTTGTTGCTTGAAAATGTCTGAGGTCCAGACAGAAAACATCAATATTGCTTTTTCTGAACAGTTCCATTTCCACATATCTGGGAAAATGCGTATGATGCTGAATTGTCTTCAGTGTTATAGAAAGCATTATATTTCTGAATTTGCCATCACATTTCTGTTGATTTTTGACAATCAATTTCTAAGCTGTCTTTTAAGGGAGAGAAAAAACCCTTTGTGTTTTATTGAGTTTTTTCGGGAGTCTGTGATTAATAAGCCATTTCATGTTAATTGAAATTACTAAATTGGATTACTGTAGTTCTCAAAATACTGTTTTTCAATGGGAGTGCTACTTATTTCAGACCTTCAGCAAAAATTTCTTTTTTGAAATATCCAAAACACAGTATTTAAAAATTAGTCTGGCAGAAAAATTGAGTCCTAATGCAATTCAGGAAAGATTTGGCAGAGAATATATATAAAATCAGAACAGAGATTTTTTTTCTGGCTATAGAAAATGGATATTTCTCTCTGTAGCTTGGTGGCATCTCTTTTCTTTACTTGGCATCATTCTGGAATGGCAAAACTTCTTTTATTTTGTGATGGTGGCAATTTAACCTAGATAGAAATTGGCTGAAGTCTCTTGCTTTTAAATGTGTTCTACTGTTTTATTTGGTTTATAGATTTTTTCTATGTATTTTATAGATTCAAGATTAATTATTTAGATTGAAATGAAAAATATTTTATAAGATTCAGGTACAATATTTCAGATGAAATACAGCTTGCATTAAAAAAAAAAACCAACAAAACCAAACCCAAACAGAACAGCTCTTAGATTTTTTTTTTGCATTTGATATCGTAGGGTTTTGGTATAAACTCTGTGCTCAAATATCTGTTTGAAGCTACTGTTACCAATGTAAATGAAGTTTTATAAGCAAAACCTTATTTAAGAATTATGGATTTAGTGAAACTATTTGGACACAGTAATCTGCCCTGAACATCATTGCCTGTATTTCCTTTACTCATGCATTCCATAGAAGCACAGTGAATACAATGAGAGTGAAACTTACCTTCAGGTACTGTGCAAATTGATTCTGAAGCAGACTCTTCAGCCCACCAATGGACAGTGCACTGGTGCTGCCCTCCTGTAGAGCATACTGGGTAAAATACTTCAGAAGGTTTTCGTTGAGTAAATGTTCCATGTTTCTCAGATGTTGTCTTGAAGAATAACTGCAAACAAATCAGACAATAACAGTCACAATTTGAAATATATCTGACACTCTTCATTGTTTAATTAACCATTTAATGAGCAATACTTAACCTAGATGAAAAGAGTTGGGGTTTTTTTCCCTGTAAAATTGATCAACTTTCCCAAGAAAGGAAATTATCTAAGTTAGGTTTAAGGGTTTGAAAGACCCAATATATTTAGGTTATGCTTACCTCACTCAGAACCCGGAGCTTTCAGATGTATCCAGCATTGAGAGTCTCAGACTGGGGCAACCTTTATAGCTGCTTGCATGCTCCACCCTAATTATGAAACTAGCATGTGTCATTGAGTCAGTGCACTAGTTATTGTGTTTTCTGTAGTCAAAGGAATAGGATGCTTTAGCACTAGAAATGAGTAATATTTTTTTATCTCTGAAATATGTCATCATCCTCCACTGCACTTGATGTATATTTACTTGGTCTTTACAGGTGATACTGGAGAGGTTTTCTTGCTTGAATTTGTGTATTCTTCACTTCAAGATGAACTACACTCAGAGAAGTGTGGAAAAGACTCCTATGGCAATGTGTATAGTGTTTGTTATTATAGTGGCCTTTGGAAAATGGCAAATATAAGGGGTTTTTAAACATATCCAGATATGTAAATAAAATATTAAGAAGCTACTTGCTCTTTGTGTGAGTAGTTAATCACATTTCTTCACATTTTGTGCTATTTCTTAGCAAAGGAAAAAGATGAAGTTCCTTTG
The DNA here is from genome assembly GCA_034509185.1 of Euphonia xanthogaster. Taxonomy (NCBI): domain Eukaryota; kingdom Metazoa; phylum Chordata; class Aves; order Passeriformes; family Fringillidae; genus Euphonia; species Euphonia xanthogaster. The sequence continues at coordinate 98,643,567 of JAYDZK010000001.1, read as the reverse complement.
GAATAAAATTTTGGTTGCTAGTATTAAGAAACAAAGCATTGCATGATGTGAATGGTAAAAAACAAGTGTTCTAAATGAGAAAGTTGAATGTGAGGCTCTGAAAAACAGTCGCTTCTTGGGAACACATTTATAACTGACTGTTGTGTTCTGCAGGTTCTGAATGTTCCAATGGTTTTATCATGTTCCATTGACGGTCTCTGGGACATCTTGAAGTTGATAATCAGCCTGTGGTTGATACTTCATGACCCAACACTGTTAATTTTGCAACTGCGGAGTTGGTGGCTCTGGCTGTGGTTTCTGCTTGTGGTTTCTAATCTGCCTGCTGTCTGTTGTCTTTTTTTTTTTGTGCTTGGCTTCAGGCCCACTGACTAGATTTTTCACCCTGTCCATCACTTCTTCAGAATCAGTTGTCATTTCATCATTTATAACTCTAAATAAAGAGCTTTGTGGGTCTGTTGGAGATGGATGGGGCAGAAGGGATGTTTTTGGAACTGCATATGTATGGGTGTAGGATTCCATAAGAGGTAAGTAGGTTTCCTGAGAAAACCAGGCAAACTTTGGTAGATGAATTATGTAGATGTACATCTTGCATTAGCAGGCCATTTGAATGTGTTTGCACTCACTTCCAAGTGTCAGGAGAGTATTAGAAGTGTCCCTAGAGATCATATAGCTATTTCCTTTTCACTGGAGTGGGGTCATCAATATTTATACCGGATGTCTGCACTTAAGAATAAGTGCCATAAATAATGGGGAATCTACAGCCTCCTTATCTGGTCTATTCCTTTTGGGTTTTGTTAGAGTATATTACTTTGTGTCCCCAAGCCTTGCTGCACTTAAGCCCTTTGATTCTCCTGTCTCTGCAGATAGGCAGAACAGACATCTTCCTTCTTAAAATGGCCTTTGACATCAGTGAAATTCCCTGTCTTCCTTTTTTTTTTTTTAATTCAGAAATCTTTGCTAGTTTAGTCTTCCTTTGTGAGTCCTGCTACTTAAATCTAGTAATTTCTTCTTGACTTTCTTCAGTTGTTTCCCATTCTGCTTGAGATGCCATGTCCAAAGTTGTGCCACTTGTTCACCTCTCTGGGTGCTCATGGTGTTGCAGATTTAAATAGTTCCAGAAGCATTTGGTTGATGAGGACAATCTCTGTGCTGTTTTACAGGGAGGTGTCCAGCTACAGGGTTTTAACAGTGGAAGACTTGTCGCTTAATTTCTTGACAGTTAATTTCAAGATTGTGGAGAGGACAAATGCAGTGATTTAAAATTCAGTGGAAAAGCTTGGCATTGGCTTGGAATTCACATAACTGAGGCAAGGCATCCCCCAGTCCAGCTGAGGGACAAAGCAGGAAATGCACTTTATCCTGTGTTTGCTTTTTGGCTCTACAGAAATTCAGGAGCTGCTGCTGTCTATACTAACAGAAGCTCTCCTGCTGCTATGGGATATGAGAGTAGCAGTGCAAGGAAGCATGGGGCTTGTGGCCTGGAATGCATTCTATGGGTTAGGGTGAGTCCCTTACACCAAACTGGGGCATGAACTCCATGGTTGTTCATGACAATAAGAGAATCATAAGCCCTTTTGTCGTCTTTTTCTTTCTGCCAACAAAATGAAAAAGAAATATCTGCTTCTTTCTCATTTCATTCTCTGTTTCACCTTTGGTAGGTTGTCAAATTTTAGTAGTATTGTGTGACTGGGTAATCTGCTAAGGCTTCTGTTCCCCACCTGCTAATTCCTCCATGCAGCTCCTGTCTGGTGGCCTCACCATCCTTACTGCTGTATGCCTTTTGGAAGCAGTGCTGGCAAGCTGGTGTGCCTGATCTGAATTGTAAGATTTGTTTTAAGTATTCAAATGACTTCTGTTTGTACCTAAGGCACCTCCCTGAGTACAAAATGTAGTAGTAAGATGCTCAGTGGTATGGAAAAGCTGCATTTCGAGGGATCACAACTCAGAATTCAGCACATTAGCCTAGTTAATTTGCTAAGGGTTCATTAAAGAACACCACCTAATTGCAAAATAGCATAACCAGTTTTACTGAAACATCTTCCTGGGAAAGTGAGAGACCAAAGTCTGGAAATGTGGGAGATTTCCTCAGGAGTTGTGTGCCAAATACAGGGATGAACCCAGTGTCCTCAGATCAGCTCTGTTCACAAGGCACTGTTATCTATGAGGCTATTTGAATGGGAGATTGGCAGAACTGGGATTTGCAGTTTGATCTCCTGACTCTTTTCCCCCTCCAGTAGTTTGTGTTGCATCTCTGAACTCTGGAATCAGCCATAGAACTCAGTTTGACAGGCCTCAATACGTTGTCTTTTCCAGAAGACGTATTTGAAGGCCTTAAGTGCTATTCTGAAATATATCCATCTTACCCAGCACAGCCCAGCAATGGCAGAATGATATCCAGGTGTAAGGAATTCTGGTTGCCCACTAAGAATCTGAGCAAAAGTAGGGGAAGATAATATGTTACTGTTGCTGCCCTGATGAAGTGTGACTAGCAGACAGCAGCATTATTCTGGGCTAAAGAACAGCACCTGGACCTTTGATGTCTGTGCAAGCTGACTTCCAGTGTAGAAGCAGCAATCCAACTTTGGTTCCAGGGCCTTGTTGCTCTTTCTTGCAGGTATGAAAATATGTAATTCCTGCAGTTTCTGACATAATTCAGTTGGGTTTGCCCTGGTCTAGAGAAGTCATAGTAAGCACAGTATCCTTTTGGAATTGACATTTTTATTTTAGCTTAGATACAAAGCCATTAGGAAAAAGAGGACTAAGTTGGTGATGTCTTCTAAGTTTGTTTAGGGATGCACATCACATGTCCCTGTGATGGCTGTGTGTCATTTTCTTTCAGTGTGTGCAGATTCAGTATTCACTCAAAACTGGCTACTGGTGAATATTTCCCTAGTAAACTGGTTTGTTGGCATATTTGGAGCAAGCAGTTCCTGTCACATTGGAGAGTAAGGGAGCACAAGCTGCAGGGATGGCTGAAGTCTGGGCACTACCAAAGTGGTAGGAGGGGTGAAGTTTACAGCATCACAGTCATGTGCATTTAATGATGGATTCAATGGGATGGTAACCCAGGTGTTGTCTCTTTTGCCCTTGTCACATCCTTCCTGCCACCACTAATGGCTGAATGTTATGTGAATCTGTGCTCTTTGTTTTCCTTACGGTGCTGGACAATAAATTGGGGTGCTCTGTAAGTGGGTTTCTATGCCATTCATTGATACTGTTGGAAGGGACAAGGCACCCTCCTCAGGGGTGGGGCTGTCACCTGAGGGCAGTGACTATCTCAAATCATCCTGTTTAATCCCCTGGTGATGGGTTAACGCCCTAACTCTCCAGTATTTTTCCACCTTCTTTGGTATATTTTATTGTAGCAGCACCAGGCTCACTTGTATGTAAGCCCAGCTACTTCAAGCAATTTCAGAGAACTCTGTGAGGCCTATTTTACAGCCTAACCAGAGTATTGAAATGTTTGCTGTCAAGTGAAGGTTGCTGCAATGGAGAACATACCATTGTGGATGTTGAGCACTTGAATAAAAAGAGCAGGAAGTGGCTTTGTGCTTAGTGTTCACTTATTTCTACTTACATAGTGCTTGTGCATCATCTCAGGCTTACAGACATCCATCACTAGATCAAAGCCCTTTTTTCACTTTGCTTATTTTTTGTAGCAGAGAAAGATGGGAGATGTCAGAGGAAAATGATGGGACAATTAAAGTACATTGGGCTGGACTGGGGACTCTGTGGAACATATGAGTCCTATCTGATTTGCAAAGAAATCTTGCAAGGTGTCAAGTTTTGATTTCTTATTGCGTAAAAAAGCAGAGCAGAATTTGTATAGAACTAGTGCTGGTATAAAGAATATATGTGTGTCTGTGCCTGTGTAAATTACTAATCCCCATGCTGCATCTGAAGTTAAATATGGGATACATTGTGCTGTAGGTAATTTGCAAATAATGAAATCCAGAGATGCAGATGTCTGCTGCTACCATGGTGTGCGTTCATTTCAGCTCTAAGGTGAGTTTTGCAGAGTCAGTCCCACAACTGCAGGCACTCATCTTCAGGCATTCTTGATCTGTCTACAAAAAGGAACGGGCTTTAAAGTTGGAATACTGAAAGCCAGTGTAACCCATGGGTAATTTTTCCAAGATATCTGGTGGCTGGCAGATGTGGGAACTAGCTCTGTAGTGCAAATAGTGGGGTTGTGATAGAACATTTCAGTGTTGTCACTTGGTTCTTACTGTTAGCCTAGGAGGAGACAAAGGACTGACTGAGAGAAAAGGAACAAACTTTCTGAAAAAGATCAAATAATTATGCATTAGAAGTTCAGCAAACTGCGCTACAGTCATTGTAGAGAACATGGCATTGCTTTGAGGGATGGAATTGTTAGATGGAAGTTGGGGATGAGTTGTAAAATCCTTTATGTGTCACAGGTGATGCATTCTCTATGTTAAAGTTGTCATTGTTTGTAAAACCTATAGTGGTGAGGTGTAAGAGGGTTGTCTCATCTCACAAATTAAACTTGAGCTATATGGGTTATCCTGACAAGAGTCTCTTTCAGGCCCTCCCTTGTGACATACACCTAATGAGATGTTGAAGGTGTCTCCCTAAACAGGACTGGGCGTGACTGCTACAGGGATCAATTATTTAATAAAATGCATTGTTTGTAGTCAGCTTAAAATTGGTGATGTGTTATTCATTGTAACTATATGTGTCAGCTGTTACTGTCATATGTACACATCTGACAGACTAATTTATTACTGCAACTCCCTGTGATGTAGATATTATATATTGCACAAGGTAGTTTTGAGGGAGAATGTGTTTCAGTAAGAGGCTTTATCCTTCCGTTTGTGAACCTTGACTCGTGCAGCCGTGCAATCTGGCTGTTAGTGCCACAGCTGAAATTTAAGTTATGTAGTTGCTAAATCTCTACACCTTTTTTGTTGCATACTAAACTCAGATTTGTTTTTTGAAATTCTTTAGAGTGATCAAAAATGTGTAAATCTCCATTCCAGCAAAGCATATATGCATTTATGGAGGAGTGGCTTTGGTTGAGTTTCAGGTAGAGCAAAGTAAGTATAAGTACAATAATGCTGTACAAGAGGCACTAGTGAGTTTGTTTCTCTGGTGACATGAGGTCTTTTCTCAGCTGCCCTTTGACACTGGAGATGCCTGGAGTCTCTAGATGTCACATCTGTATCTAAAAACCTTTCTTAATCCTGAAGAAAAAACTGTGAGGGGAGTTGGAATCAAGTTTGTTGGAATCAAGCTCATTTTCAGAGCATTGTTGTTGCTCTTAGCAGTGCAAACCTGATGGACTGCTCAAAAGAGGTCTAGAGATGCATCTAATAAGACACATGGGCACCTAATTTAGGATTACATCACACTGAGATGCCTGATCTCAAAAGGGGAAATGTACCACTAAGAAATTCCCTTCCCCAGCATATTTTTAAGCTAGAAATAGTTATAATATGTTTTCATGTGAGTGTAGGACTACTGTCTGTCAATGTAATAATCCCACTGGTGAGTAAGAAATGTCATATCTGCTTGTCTTGATCCTGGAAGGGTGTAATCCATTTTGTATTCTTAGAATTTATTGAAAATGACTTGGCAGACAGGAGTCAGATACCATATTAGTTTGTGTAGCTTTCTTATAAAGCCTACAGCTTGAGATGGTGGTGTGGTGATGGTGTGGTGACACGATAGGATCCTCTTGACTCACTTTGTGTGCATGTGGGAAAGATGGGGAATCCTGGGTTTTGGGTTCTCTAAAACAGTTCTGGCTTTTCTATTAAAGAGCAGAAGCTGGGAGAGGGAGTATTCTGGTGTTTTCACCCCATGGACCAGTGTACACTCTTCTGTGGATGTGCACTGGGCAGGGACAGGGGGCTCTCAGCAGTTAACCATGTTCCAGCCCCTGTAAATCAGTGACTGAGGTCTTTTATCAGAATTGTGCTGCAGTGACCCTTTAGGTCCCTGTGACCCTGCTGGAGCTGTGCTGACTTGGCTGCTGAAGTGGAAGGGAATTATTGAGGCAGTGCCACAATACTGAGCTGAAGGTGCTTGTGCTAGATAATGGCCACCTACATTCTGCCAGGAAAAGGTAAGTTTGGGGAAAACAGCAGCAACCATGAGAGGTGCCCTTAGGCAGAAAGAAATGGAGGTCATTTTTTGGTAGAAACATCTGAATCCCTTCAATTTCTTCCCCTTCAGCACTGGGTATCTGGATGGTCAGCCTTGCTGGCCAGATCAGACTCAGCAGTACAAAATGCAGAGGCAGAGGAATAAATAGAAAAGTGGTAAGAACTTTGGAGCTCTCTCTTTGATTTGGAGAAAGAGGTGCTTATATGCACCAGTAGAGCTCCAGAAGTTACTAATTCTCAGTGAGAAGTCTGCAAGTGAGCAGACTTGTAAAGTCAGATTATTAGTGGTATTCTGGGGTATGTTTCATTACCAATGGGAAACATAACAAAAACAATGCTACTAAGTAATGGCTTTACCTTTGGCATAGAAATCCATCATCATGTTAGTATTTCATGATTTTTTGATGATTTTGATGATTTTTTGATGTATTAGTGATGTATTAGTGTCTAGATATAACAGATGTTTGCTAAATGACTTCCAAAGGAAAACTGTCAAAATTACCATTAATAACTTTCAGGTCTCTCTGAAAGGTTAATGGGAGTTTAGGACAATGGAGCAAGAAGCTCCTAGAAAATTCTCCCTCTATCCTCTATTTTGACCAAGTAAGACTGGAACATGAGGGAAAATCGAAGAATTTAGAGGGAGTAATGAGGCCTATGAGAAGAGTAGCAGTTGTCTAACAAGCAGTATAGAGCAGTTTTCTAACCATTTTGTATGTGATTATGGCCTGTTGAAAGAAATTGTGCTGTTGCTACTTAGAGAAATTGTAGTTAAGAAAGGGTAGTGCTTGTATACTTAGCTTAATTTAAGATTTTCTAATTACCCAATTTGAATATTAAATAAAATCCAAATTATTCTAGGTTCAATAAGTAACTGGAGTAGTAATTTCAAATTTCTCAGTTTAGACAAGTGCATCATATATAAACATCTGTAAACCAGAGCTTTGAAGAAGTAGATTTGCATTTTGTAAACTGAAGTTAACAATTTATCCACCTCACCCATAACTTGCTTCTCAGCTGTGCTAGTGAGGAAACCAACTATCAATTAAGTTGAATTTACCTTAAAGCTAGTTTCATTTATTTTGGGTTAGTGACTAGTCTTCCCTTCAACATGAAAGGACTTAGCTTTTTTTGGATCTGTTTTTTTTTCTTTCTTCCTGTTATACACAGCAGTTCACAGCTAAGCTGTAACAAAACGTAGCTTTAAGTAATTTCTTAGGATTCAGAATCAAGAGTGAAGAGAATTTTATAAGAAAGTTTTAAGTGTTTTTAACTTGTGAGGCAGTGCGCTAGATATCATGTGGAGCTCAGCCTTAAGGCTGGCACCAGTTTGGAGCAGACCTGTGTAAGCCCAGGATACCTGTGCATGCTATGCTGAAACATCAAAAAAGGAGAAACATTGCTTTTCCTCTGAGATATTTTTTCCAGACATTGGTTATCCTCTGAGAGAAGTCCATTTTTTCCAGCAACTCTGCACAGTCATCTTCTATTGCCCATTGGATCCTAGTATTAAAAAGCCCTCATATCTATCTGTGAAGAATCTGGAATTATAAATTTGAAAAAAAATGAAAATATATGTCTAAAACCACTTGGTGATTATTGCATTGCCACTGAAAGATAATACAGATTTATTAGCTGTGGCTTCCATTGTCATTGTCATTTGGCCTGCTTAATTAGGAAGAGCCTGTGTAGGCATCAGAGACGTAACTTGCCTTGAAACTGTTAACTTTGGTCTTCATTGATGAGAAGGAAGTTGCCCAAGAGCCTGGGAAAACCACCAAAACCTCAGTATTGCTCAAACTGTAAAATGAAAAATTAGTTTTGACAAATCACAGCAGACATGCTGTGCCTGCAAATGACACAGATCAGCGACAGTACTTTCTTGCACAGCTTGACTTTGTGTACAATTTTTTTGTCCTGTGGCAAAGAAATATTCTAATCTTTCTCAGAATAATCCATTTTAAGTAATGATAAATAGAGTTCTTGCAAGGTTTGTGTTGTCTTGCTGTTTCTCTCACTGTGAATCTGGAATTGTAAGTGAGACTATAAAGAAACAGTATGAATTAACTAATACAAAGTAAATTACTGTTTTAGAGATTTAGTATCATTAACACCATTGTGTGGTGAATATATTTACATTATCACCTTCTCACTCAACTCATTTTTACCTGCTTTTTTTGAGCTGAAACTTAAGTAATGAGACATTTAATAATATTTGTCTTCTTGGAGAAATGAGAGAGCCAGTACTTAAGCAAACAACTGAAAAAGTTTCTAAAAATAATTTTTTCAGTGAACTTATTTTCTTCATTCCACCACATACTTACAAACTCAGCAAAACATGGAGGGCAAATAGCACTGAGAGGACCTTTGTTTTAGATAAAGAATTAAAAGGAGAGAACCCTGCTTTCCTCTTAGAACCCAGACTGAGCTGATGAAATACATTTGTGACTAAGCACACCTATAATTATTTCACAGGAAGGCAATGTGTGTGGTGCTCTACAGTGCATATTATGGTATCACCTTTACTTTAACAAGAGCACACTGGGTCAGACCACAGCTCCATCTAGACCAAAGGCTCCTTTGGCAAGACTTGACCCATCTCTCCCTTTACAAAATCTTTGTTGGCAGTGTCCCAGCCTGTTATAGCTGCCCAGGTGCCCTGTACTTCTACATTTTTGTTAAAGCATCAGCTACATTGCCTGGCATGGCCATCAGGTGGTTCAGACCCTGGGTCTCTATATCTCCACTGAGGCATTTGCCACCTGGGTGGGTGACAAGGCTGATGGGCAGTTATTCACCACAGGTACTGGATCAGCTGTTTCACCCTCAGTCTCTTCAAAATTGAATGAGTACCTCCTGTTTAGAGTGATTTTTTTACTGTCTGCTCTGTTTTGTAACCACTTCTTTTAACACTTCAATTTGAGGGTTTCCCCTGAAAATGGATTTTAGTTTGGCAATGTCTTTCAACTCCTTGACACTGCACACAAGCAGAATGCTCATGTTTTTTCTGCCATAGTCATTGTTCTGTGTATGAGTTTTATTTTATCTTTTAGTCCTGATATTTGATTAACTTCACAATACCATTTTTCTCCTTAAATAAAAATGAATAAAAATAATTGACTCAGTTATTGATGCCTTTTACAATTTTCATCTTAAATATTTGGGGGATGGGGTTAATGATTTGGTATTTATATGTATAAACTTAAAGGTATTTGTATTTCTTCATTTGGACATTTAGTTTCTGTGAAGAGTTCCTTCTTGCTGTTAATGAACTCCCACCTTTTTCCTTTCTTAAAATTTTCTTCATAAAAAAGCATTTTTCTAAGTAGAAATGTATGTTGGATTATCAAAAAAGCTTTGCCCTTTCCAGTACTTAAAAAAGGAATTATGTGTAACTAATTGTAAATCAAATAGGGAAATTTATGCTGTGTACAAAACATTTTTCTGGATGAAGAGGATGTAGGTGAGTGTCTGTCAGGGTTTGATTTAATAAGCAGAGAACATTTTATTTAATGGAGAACTGTATGCCTGAGTCTGCATTGGTAATGCTGCAATATATTGTGTGTCACTTCAGAATCAGCTGAGGAAGCTCTGGGATGCTGTAAGTGTTGTCAAAGAATGGATGTTGAAGGGACATTCACAAAACTGTTTCTGTGCAGGTGTGGAGTACATGTTAGGGCAGAACAGCACTGCTTACCTCATGGCTTAGAGGAGCATTTCAAGCTGCCACGTTTTGGTGAGGTTCTCCAGCTTGAATGTATTGACCGCTGTCTGTGTTGTGGTCCCTACAGAGAGAAGCACTCAGGTGATTCCCTTAAATTATTTATCTAGAAGTTATGCAGCTGAAGTTATGTGAGATGATTCTCACACACAGGGGAAACTAGTGAACTAGTTCCTCACCAGTGTTCTGTTTGGCAAGTCAATAATGTAAAGGGGAATTGTCCAGATCCCTTAATGCTGTGATTATATTGCTTAATATAACAACTCCAAAACATCTCCTCCACCCACTGGCCTTAAAACAAGCTTGCGGAAATTGTGCATTAACAAAAGATCTAAAAATTAGGGAACATGAAGCAGTTTACCTGTTCACAGATTCCTGCATAACTCAATAGATTACTGGAGTTCATAAGTTGAAAACTACATGAAATCTCCAATTTTATGAATGCCATTTCTGTAGACATTTGTCCCACTCAGACAAGGGACCAAGTGACATTAAGGCTCTGGCTTTGTTAGAAGGTCACCTGGGAATGTGTGGTTTCTGTATGCCTAAATGCCTTGTTTCTAAAGTGTAGGAACAAGATTAGATATCACAGAAATCCTGCTTCTGCTAGGTTAAAAAAATTGTTAATCTGCCTTATTTTTCCCATACCAAATAGGGTAATGAAACACACTTGCCTCTGTAAAGTGGCTTAATACCTGCAGAGGAAGGTCTGTGCAGCAGCTGAGGACTTCCATCCCTTTCCTAATAGTCTTTTAGACACCCAGGTGTGATAACTGGAGCTGAACATGTGCCTAGAAGTGCATGGGCAGTGAAAAATAAGGGATTCAAATGAGTTGAATGGATGTATTGGAGGGTGTATTTTATCAGATGTGAGTGGCCTGTTCATTATGTTGTGAAGTATTTAATTTTTAAAAAGGAAGACCTTTTTATTAATGAGCTTTTCTGTTTCCTTAATTCTGTATTTGTTTGCTTCCCATCCTTCATTGTATGTGATAATACAGTGTTCCATACTGGGGGGTTGGCCACTGAAAAACAGAACTACGTTTGCAATGGATTTTGACAGTGATGTGCCGTAGATCTGTGCTTTTAAACTAAAAGTTCTTTCTCATGCTCTCCTCATTCTGCTGTTGGAGACTATCAGAGGTGTAGGTGAAGGATGAAAATGATTTTTGTATGGGTACCACTGGGAAACTTCGTAAGGTTGGAGGTGCTAGGTGCCTGTTGTGTGCCACTGTGATGATGCAGCCTGGAACTCTGGCTGTGTAGCAATGTCTTTTGGTTGCTCAGTAAACATTTGTAGCATTTGAGTAGATCACTGCATTATCTGTTGAATTAATCTGTACCTGGCCACCCACACCTTTCACAGAGGAAAAATTTTGCTGGGTGTGTTTGACTGATGTCATGCTAATTGAATGCCTGCTTGATCTGCACTAGTATAAAGTCAATTCTATAAATGTTACTTTCTTAGAAACAATATTGGTAATTTTTTTCCTATAGGCTTTCACCATCTTGTTACTAAATAAGAAGTGATGTGAAGATCCATTTCTTTTCCTCTCTGACCTTTTTGCTAGTGGTTCTCCATATGCATACACGCATCCTCTCTGCTTCTCTCTTCTTACTTCCTCAAAGGTAGCTCTGCCTTTTGGTTTGTATTCTAAAAGCATGTACCATGTCCATCCCTAAAAATGAAGATTTGCAATTCTTGTTTTATGATCTGTTAGCAAGCCAGAACTGCAGAGGCATGTCTGTACTGTCATGTTAACTCTGGGCCTTGTTACATGAATGGGAGAGGAAGTGATTAGTGTTTGATGTGCAGGGTGTGGGTGCAACTGGTCAAGCCACTTGTCCCTTTGAATGGTATCTGAACCTGACCCCCGATTATACCTTATAAACACCATTAAGGAAAGCAAATCTTAAAGAATTCTTGTCATTTCATGTTGAAGAGGATAGAGTTAATGAGCTGAGGGAGAAGATCACAAGAAGTGCAGAATTAAATTATTATCTGAACAGTGATGTTTATTAGGTTTTTGGAGGAAGTAGGACAGACAAAATGAGATGGGAGGGATCCTGCTCAGAAGGAAGACATCATGGTTTCTACTTGAAAAAAAAATATTCTGGGTCATAAGTGTTTTATCAGAATAAAGAGTCTTCCAGACAAAATGGTCTTTGGCCAACTGAAGCTTTTCTGAAATGGAAGCAGGAAGCTATTAAATGTAATGTAGAGCATGTGTCTCAAAGCATCCCTGAAATGCCTGGCAGAGGTAATCAAAGTAATTAATCTCTGCTATGATATTAATATACAGCATTCCTTTTGGTTTTCTGAAGCTGAAAAGATGTTTACTGTTGTTGGATAGACAGTAATGGAAATACCAAAGTACTTGGAAGACAATCTGTTTAAAGTTGTGTTGTAATTATCTCCCTATGCTATCTTTTTTTTTTTTTTTTCTAATATAGTTCACAATAGGAAGCGATAGGATTTAGAAAATCCTAGAATTACAATTCAATACCTTGATGAGCACTATATGATATCCAGCTCTTGCTTTACTTTTTCCAGAATGAGAAGAGAAACATTATGATGTATGTGTGGGAGGGAGGATAAGGAATCAAGGAAGTTGATTCTGCTGTTAGATTCATGGGGGAAAGAAAATCCCATTGCTTGTTGCTGGAGAGCTTTCCAGAAAAATAAATGTCAGTACTGTGTGCCTAAAAAGATACCCAGCATTCATGTTCTCTATAATTTAGGAAAAGTTATAGACATGAAAGACCAGATATGTCAAAGTACATTTATTATTCTGGGCATGCAATGGAAGACAAGAGTAGTAGTTAAAATTAGAATGATTGAGCCAGAGGCTTTCTACCTAGATATACCCTCTTAAAATATGTCTGTTCTGCTCTTAATCCATAAGATTAACATGACTAGAATTTCTCAAATTAGTAAATTAAGTGGAAGTACCACTAAGAAATGAAGTGGTCAGCTTCAGTTCTAGACGGCCTTTCATTTTGTATGCTTTGTTATGGGGTGTAGGTAGTAGAGGTGAGGGAACTGGCATGACATTTAAACAGGAGTTAAATCAAACCAGAAGCTTTCAAAGAGGAAGAGAGAAGGATGGCATTGCAAAAATGCATGTAAAATATTTCAAGATCTCTACATGGTAGATATGAATCAGTTTAAACAGTTAAAGTGATCCTGCATGCCTTCCAACACCAGTTACTTTAGCTTGCACAGTGTTCTTCCTGGTTGTGGTCCTCTGTGAGATGCTGTTTGAAAATGTAAAAATGTAAATGAAGAAGAGAATGGAGTGGAACGTAGAAAGAAGCATGGCTATACTGTTAATTAGTATGAGAGCTTCATTATCTACATGTATTTTCATTTCTACAAAGTTACAGCTTAGATGTAAAAGAACAGTTGAAAAGAAAATACACTTGTGCATGAGAACAAATTGCTTCAAGTAAAGATTACAGTGGTGGGCATGAGCTGGCTGCTTTGTGTGGTTTTCCAGAGTGGCTTCAGCTGAGCTGCGTGTTGAAGGAGTCAGATTGGCACAAGATTTTGGCACTGGATATAGATCAAGATTTACTTTCACAACTGTCTGCAGTTGTCTTTACTGGGATTTTTTTCTGAAGGCAGCTTGCATAATACCTTGTAGCAGTTTAACATGCTTGCTCAGTCTTTAACACATTTCGAGATATTTTCTCACTACTTTGCTTTTCTTTGGGATCTTGAATTGTACTATAGGGGTTTTGTTCTTTGAAGAGTTAAAAATTAGCATTTTTTATTCTGAGTAAGTGCATTGTTCTTCCTTCTATTCAGCTGATTTTCGTAGAATGTTCATCTATCAGAGATACCAATTTAACCCAATTAGTAGAAAATTCTTTTTGATGTAGAAATGTCAGATTTTAAATTCTGGTGTCTATTTCAAAAGGTGATCAATCAGCCATTAAAGTGATGGTAAGCCACTGATCTTTAGGCATAATATGAAGCATAATACCCTAATTAGAAGGAGTGGTACTGGGCTGCTTTCTACCTATCTGTTGTAGAGAAATCCTTATGGAGCTAGAATCCTTTCTTTCTGTTTCATTCATTTACTCTAAATTTAAGTAAGGAATTTTCTTCTGTCAGTATCAACCAGTGTGATTGCATATTTTTGTCCTTCAGTTTAAAACCTCAATTTAATGATACATTAATCAGATGCAACTAAACCTAGTTGGTGAAATCATCTTAGCTGCTTGAAGTTGTTTAAGCTTCGGTCAAATATGTGTTGTCAGATAATGTAAAAATTAATGATCAGGCTGAATCAAAAGAAGAATAAAGTAATTTCTCTTAAAACAGAAGCAAAGCCACAAAAAATACAGATGTTCAGGTTTGTGTTCTTAAAACTGAGATGGATTTCATGCTCTAGATAGCACTTGCACTTCTTTCGTCTCTGAGTAGAGCTCTTACTTGAAAATTTTCAGTCTCTTTTTCAACTTTTCAACTAAAGGACCTTGTCTTTTTTTTCTATTCAAATATATATCCTTTTGATAGGATGATTTTCCATATCCAGTGAATAAAATAAATAGTCCACGGGTGTCTTTCAGCTGATCTTCCAGGGATTGCTTCTCAGCTCTACATTTAGCTGGGAAGTTTTACACTACAACAAAAACACTTTCCAACTAGAAAAAGAATTCAAATGGGTCAATCTGTAATTTTCTACTTGCTGCCCATTCACTTCCTTTCTAAAAGAAATGCCTCAGTTTCTGTGTCTCTGGTTATCGAGTACCAAATCATCACTGAGCAGGTTTAGAAGGTGGACAGAACATCAAATGGGTGGTGACACCATTCTGTGAGAAGGATCAGTGGCTGGAATCCAGGCTGTCTCTCTTACAAGTCTGATGGTGGTCTGATTACTTTAGGGAAATGGGATGAAAAACAGTTGTTAGTTCTCCTCATGTTCACTGTGAGGATAATGGTTTTTATGGTAGATGAACAGAATTTCTTCAAGAAGTACTACGGTTGTGTAGGTCATGGCACTGAGCACTGCCTGAAAGCAGATATCAGTAATTCTCCTCAGTGATGGTCTGGAGTAGTGACCGCTTGAAATAATCCGTTTTCCTGCTCACTTTCCTTGAAGTAAAAAATTTTCCTTCTGTCTTGCATGCTGAAGGCAGATATAACTGATAATGAAGTAGTTCAAACTAGCACAGGTCTTTTAATGAATGAGAAACAATTGGAATGCTTGCTCAGGCATGGTAACTCAGGGAGGAGCAAGTATAGAATACTGGACAATTTTGAGGGTAAAACATCTGTTGTGCTTTGTGTCCACCAGGGACAATCTCATGTTTCTGTGGCTATTTTGTGTAGTTTAGGTTAATGGGGCTTCTCTGTGGCCCAGTCTTCTGTGGCAGTTGCCTGCAGTATATGCTAATTCTCTGAGTCAGAGACCACCCAAGCACAGTGCTGTTCAAACAGTCCCAGGCTGTGTTTGATTATTCCTGTCTCACCATTGTGGGTGGGGTGTTTGATGAAGAGAGCACCAGACTCTATCTCACTCTAGGTTCTTCCCTCTCTTTAGGATGCTCAGAGACACAGATTTGCTTCATGCCTTCCTCTTTCTGATATACCTGATGTAGATTTAAGGGCATTTGGTAGGAGCAGAATTACACCTACTTGGAATTGCAGCTGGACAAGTCCTCTTCAAAGGCAGTTACAGAGTTCTGATTTTTTCAAGATATATATGATAGGATTAAGGATTTCACCTAGCTACAGATTTGCTGATCTTTCTGAAATTAAATTAGTATTTAGTCATTAATTATGATGTGAGATGGACCAGTCTGAAGTCTGAGAACACCCTTGCACATCCTTTATAGTTTTTCAAGTCTGTGGCAAATCCTGCCTTTCATGGTATGGCATGACTGACACTCCAGTGTATTTCTGTAGCCAGCACTATCTGACCCTGTGCCTTCCACTAATGTTGACAGTCTGAAACTTTCTGCTTGATTAAGTCTAAGCCAATTCTAGGACATGTGTTTGGAATAACTTGAATGAGTTCTCTAAATGCTGTTAAGCAATATCTTTATGGGCTTTGCTTATCAATATCTCCATTAACTTCCTTAGTTCATTGCACTGTGCTTACGGGTGAGTAAGCACTGTTTGAAAAGAAGCCACGCCCCTCATGAATTCTTTTAGAGAAAATGTTACAAAACATTCTGGAGCAGAATTTCTGCTTAGACAGAATCCTTCGAGAGCTTTTAAACTTCAGTAAATAAATGTTTCATGGCAGTTACTTAATTCTAAAATCGGAAACAGCAGATCTCTGGAGAAGAGGATCACCCAAACTGGAAAATAGTTGACAGTAGTATTCTATGGGATTTTCAGAGTTTTAAGAAATTTAAATTGTTTTTTGTTGGAATGTTTGGATACTATTCTGTAGTTTATTGAAGAGAGTAGAGGACAGGATTTTTCAAGCTGGTTGCTTGGATCAGTATGTAATTGCATGAATCAGCTATTGATAATTTCTGCTTTGATCTTACACATGATGGTGGACATTCTTTCAAAAACAACATTACTTCAGTCAGAGTAGTCGGGCACTGAGTAGTCTGAAATCTGCAAGTGGCTTTGTTGGCAGTTAATTCAGTCCTAGGGCACTGAGTGCTTCAGATGGGTAGGCAGTGATGCAGTTTGCTTGGAACTGGGATATCTCTGGGGGAAAAGGGAGCAGGGGATTCAGGCAGATGTAATATTTGCCCATACTTTCAGTAACTGAAAATGTAACCCTCTGAACAGGGATAGTCTGTCATTTTGATTTCCTTGCCAAGTTGGAAGGTCTCAGTGCCCCTGGTAGTGTTGTAGTTGTCAACTTTTTCTTTAAAATATTTGTACTAAGTTTGTTTCTAAAACTGAATAGATGATAGTATAAACATCCCATTTGTAGGTGTCTGGGTTTTTTTACTGATGAACTTGTGATTGATTGATTGATTTGATCAAATCTAGCAAGTACTGACTAATCCTACAAAGAAAGATGGAAGAGTCAATAAAAGCAAACAAAGATAAAATGTAATGGTCCTGGTGTGATTGCTAAAATGATCAGTGTGGGGCTTTCAGAGCCTTGGCTGCTCTGCGTGGAGTGTCAGGGTTTGAAAGTTTTTCTCATTAGCTTTTATATGTTTTCTATCAACAATGAAACAATCCAGGCAGTAGATATCTGAAAGAAGATTTCTGTTCATGGATAGTTGAAGTTGCTATTCATTAGTGACATGATTAAATAGTGATCAGACTGCTTTATATCTAGAATGTGCTTTGTGTTGTGTTACAGTGATTCATTCTTAATTTCATGTTGGCTGTCTGGTGTAATACATATAAAATCTCTATAAAATCCCTGTGGTGTTGGCAGTTTTCAGAGATTTGTCTAAGAAAGACCTAATTGATGCCTTATATATTCTTGCATCCTCCCTGCTGATACTTTTTTGTTGCTTATGGTGCCTATTTTGTGCTGTTCTCTGCCCTTCAAAGAACTAATGCATAGGAAGAGCTGATTTATTCTGTGCCATGAAGCATAAGCTTGTTGAAGAGTCTATTCAGTTGCACAGTTGTTCAAAATGACCACTATTTGAAACCTCTGCTTTTTCTGATTAAATAAATTCTGTATAATATGGCAAAATATTTCATTAATATGACGTTGCTTTTCTGATTCTCTTTACTTTCTTTGGGCTGTAGGGCAGCAGTGCCACTTTGGTTTCAAAAGCTTCTTGCACAGATGTTGTTGCAGAGAAACTCAAGTAATATATAAAAAGTAATATATTGAGGGCTGTGCTGTTGTAGCTGCTGGCGTTCATCCAGGCCACAGAGCCAAAGCAGTTCCAAGGCATTAATTCATAAATAGCTCCTTTTGTCACCTGATAACAAAAGTTAATATATCAAACCTTGTCCATTTCTTACTAATATAACAGTATTGGGAGAGATGGAGAGCTGAAAACACACACACACGCGCACACACACACACACACACACACACACACACACACACACACACACACACACACACACACACACATACGCCTTCAGCAGAGCAGATGCTCTACTTCTGAGACCCTCTTCTTTTTTTGTGGCCACTACTTCAGGAAAAAAAGTGAAAATAAATGAAAGGAAATAAAATAAATTCAGTGAATTTCATACTTTTAAAATAGTAAGGATTCAGTGAGTGCGCTTTCTTTTATTTTTTTGTATTTGTGGAGGGGGGCTTAGCTCAACGTCTTGCACAGTCCTCACTATTGTGATTTGAGAGGTAGTTGAAGAATCTCTAATATCCCATTGGTTTGATCACAACTTCTGCTCATGACATTTTATAATGAATATATTGCTTATAAATAACATTTTGAATGTATAAGGTTGTACAGAGATAATTACGCAGCTGAAATGCATTGGCACAAGGCCAAAGGTTAAGCACTTTCCACCATCCCTCCTAAATTGAATAACTTCACTTTATGAAGTGTATCATCAGATATTGTTTTTATTACTCTCAGAGGGCAAATTAAGGTTAATAAAAATCCATTTGAGATTGCCCTTATATGTGAATATTTGTATTTTTAGAACTTTTCTTTGTCAATTACATTTCTCACTGACTGTGTTTATGTGAATATAAGTATGTAGGTTGATGCTTCAGGTCATGTTTCTACAATTTCAAACTGTTTTACCTCTCTTAGACAGATTTCCTCTAAACTAGATTGTGAGACCCTGCAGGATTTTTCAAACTGAGCAAAACTAAATGCACTCCTTTCACTATGTTGTGTTTTCTCACGTGCCCCAGATCCCACTATCCTGGGTTTCACTTGACCCACGTAGAAGCCATTTGACTCATCTGCTTCAGTCCTCAAACCCAGTGTTTGTATATCCTTGTCTTTAAATTTTATGTTAAATAGCATATTCTTCATACAAGGCAACCCAGGATTTTGTTAATACTGTTAATACTCTTCAGCAATCTGAGAAACCCTTTAGTAGAGGTGAAGGGGGGGAATGGTTTTCCATTTTCTGTGATAAGTTAGTTATATCTGTAATCTGAAATAGCACACACATATTGGAGTCACCTGTTCCCATACTCTGCTTTTACAACATTGTCCTCTTGCTACAAGTGACCTCGTTTCACTCTGCTGCTGCATGCCCTTCCCCTCTTCCTACTTCCCAAGAGATTGGTTGTCTTCTCACTTGATACCACAGCTGTTTCTGCCTCTTACCATAAGAAAAAGCAATATAAGAAATGGCCTAGTGTAAGGAAATTTTAACCCATATTATTTACCCATATTTAATATGTATGATTTTTCTGTGAGGTTCAGGGACTTTGTTTTTCCAGAGATGGTATCTGTATCACTTGGTGGACTTTTCTGGTCTATGAATTTGAATTTTTAAAAATCTGTGTACTATCTTAGCACAAAGAATAGCTTTGGGCAGAGTTATCCTATTGGTAACATTTTGGTGTAATTTTTAAAAGAAAGGTGTTTCTTCCACCCCCCAAAAAATAAAATCAGGAATTAGTAAATTGCTTTTGTTAATCATGACATTAAATGAAAACATTTGTCATGAAGTAGTTAACATTGCCAGTCTATTACAATGCAGTATTGAAGAACAAAACATTAGAAAAACAAAAGAGAAATAATGATTGGGAATGGTTGGAGGTAAAATATGTAAAGTTGCCACTTAAAACTCTATGTCACTTGCTAGGCTAGGCTTGTTTGTTTTAGGATTTTTTTTATTTGTTGACTGAAACAGTGTCTGAGCAACTTTTCTCTACAGGTTATTGACATGCCAGAACACAATCCTGGAGACATGGGAGGAACAATGAGACTGGGGAAGAGGAGGACTGTTTTTAAAACTGAAAATTCTGTTTTAAGTAAGTTATTTTTCTGCTCTTATGACTTTGCCTTTTGAATTGGAGCTTTGTAACATGGAAAATCAAAAATGCTATAATCTTAAGCAAACAGTTTGGTGGAAGCTTCCCTGAGCTCATTCACTCTGATCCTGTTATTTACATTTACTGAGAATTGGAGTCAAAAAAAGAAATGAGAGGCATCTGTAGCTCCCAGTGAAACTGTCACTGAGGGTCCAATGCTTTTTTAAAAACAATGAGTAAAATGTTGAGAATACTGAAATTCTTTTCATGGCAGTTTAATTCGTTATGTTCTTGGGAAGGTCAGAGTGCTTTTTTCCTGTTTTCTAGCCTGATCCTGGAAGCAGCCTTTTTTTGGAAAAGCAAAGTATCTGTTATTTGTTATACTGTTAATACTCTTCAGCAATCTGTTGCAGAAAAGGAAAATTATTTGCTGGAACAGGATGTTTCAGATAACAAAATAAAAGAATCCAGAATATAGAAAAAATTATTTAATTAGATCTATATGTATTTTAAAATTGAAGTAATACTTGTCTCCTATAAATCGGCCCATTATACAGTAGTAATATAGAAGATGCTGCAAAAGTCTAAAAAGTAGTTTCTTGTCCATTAACTAAATAGGTATGTTTTTCTTATATTGCCCTGCCCCTGATACTGATCTGAGGTATTCTCTATTTAGCTCTGTTAAACTTAAGGAATCTATCCTTCTGAGTAAAAATTACATCGACTTGAGCAGGAGACCAGAGTGTAATACCATATGCACATTTAATGAAAAATCTGCAATTCTAGAGATGCCCATACTAGTGATCTAACTAGCCTGGGTGATACTTTGCCCATGTGTGATATAGATATGCATATCATAATGTACAAGTTGTTGTGTGACCTAAACATTCTTGGAAAAGTTAATAAAAATTAACATGTGTTGTAACTCTTGACCAACATTAAGAGTTGTTTAGATCTGTTTAGATCTTTGGAAAGAATAAGAAAAAGCTATGGTAGTTTAATCAGGAAATCTGATTTCTTTTTCTTATGCTTTACAACTTGGATGGAAATAATAGTTTTGAAAAGGTGTCCTTTAAAATTAAGATATACACCATACTTTGTAAAATGGCAGTACTATTATTCTGCAATTTTTGAAGACATTCTTTGCAGTTTAGTTCTTGTACCAACCCCCTAGCAAGCCAGTAATTCTCATGACCTTAGTGCAAATTGAGAGCAAAGTTTGAGCCATGATTATAAGTAAGAGATATCATTAAAATCTGGTTTACTGCATATCCCAGACTTGCTCCTTGTTGCTGTGAAAGGTAGAGCATTTGAGATGATGCATGGAATACTGCCAGAGTCGTTTGGGTAATGAGATCAGGAAAACAGAGAAAAGCAATATTCTCTGTTCTTTGGAGGTACTCTGCCAGGTGCCATGCATAATCTATTAAAATGGAACAGATGCCACTAAAAGGCTTCCTTTCTTGCATCTTTTGTGTGCAACTGTTGTAAAACCCTGAAGGGATTTTACATTGCTGGTTCACTCAGACTTTTTTTTTTCAAGCTTTACAATTTAAATTAGTTCAAGTGTGTTTAGATTCTAGTTTGCCTAAGCTATTTCTAGTCAAGGAATGTTGAATATGAATCCTGAATAAACTCAGGTAACAGTGAATTAAAAAAGCTAGTCATCACTCGGGAAGAACAGAAAAATGCAGTGAGATGAATAATGTCTTGTGTTTAACAAGTGTTAAATGTGACTTCTTTGAGGTTTGAATTACAAGGAATAATTGTAGCAATTATTAAAGCAACACATGGGCTTTTAATTTCTCTTGTGCTGTATATTCAGGGAAGCTTTATGGTGATGAAATGTTTGTAGAGGAGCGACACAGGCATCGATATGAGGTAAGCACTGTCCTTTGTATGGGTCCACTCCTCTGTATGCAAACATCTGGGATAAGGTGTCTGAACACTTTCAGAATACTGACATTCAAGGAGACACACATGAGGTACACTCCTGGAGTTATCTCTGAGGTACTTCAGATGGGATCTGACTACATCAGTGTCTTTAAAGGGTCTTGAACGATCAGATTTGTGCATGCTATAACTGATTCAGACAATATTAACCTTCCTTAAAAGGGAGGAGAATATGATGGTGGCAAACCTGCTCAAGTTTGGATATTAACTGAGTGGTTAAAACATCATCAAGGAAATGAGACAGCTCACTGCAGAGCTCCTCAGTTTGCAGGAAGAGCTGCATCACAGCTTTTGTCATAACCACTGAAGTGCAGTGTTCAAAGGGGAAGTCAGTGGGCATCTCAGTGGGTCATTTGAAAAGGGGGAATTCAGGCTGCTTGGATTCAGAGGAGCAGCAAGCAGAAGGAACCCTGGCTTTAATTTTTGAGTGTTGCATAGTAACTTTTAAAATTACTGCTTCATTTCTTTATTTAATAAACATGTCCACTTTTAAAAATTTATGCCAGAGTTGTTGAAACAAGAAAGCAAAAGTTCCCAGCCCTTACCCAATTCTCTTAATTCTTGTATGCATGTATAAACCATTACAATTAACTGCTACTGTTTGTTAAATCCAAAAATAAACAGAACTACCATTGTTATCGCTTTCAATGTTTCAGGTGAACCCAGAATTAACTCACTGCTTTGAAGAGAAAGGTTTGAAATTTGTTGGCCATGATACAGAAGGGAACAGGATGGAAATTATTGAACTGGAGAGTGAGTGTCTTACTTGTTTGTAATACTTATTGCATCTGTTAAAACTGTATGAACTATAAACTATAGGTTGTTGAACGACATGTAGACACAATATTTAGCTGTCTTAATAGCCAAGATAATTTTGGGGGATACTGCTAACTCCACTTGTGTATTACAATGGGTGAAAGTTCAGAGTAGGTTAGGAAAAGTCTTACACTTGGCAAAGACTGTGTATGTATTTGATTATGTGGGACAAATGTGCTCCTTTTTCAAAAGGTCCTAAATCTAGCTCAGGGGGATTTGGCTATGTAGAATCATTGAGTGATTTGGGAGGTCATGTAGTCCAACCTTCTGCTTCAGCACACGGCTACCTTCAAATATAGGTCAGGTTCTCTAGAGTTGTATCAGTCAAGTTTTGAGTACCTCCAAGTATGCTGTTGCTTGGACTTTAAACTACTCATGGCTGTTCTTTGAATTCAGAAGTCTGGCCATTTTAAAAAAATGACACTTTGTGGTCTACCCATAGTCTACAGCTTCCAACTTAAAGGGCAGGAAATCATATGAAAAGCTTTGCTAAAGTCAGAATTAAGGAAAGCCAGTGCTCTCCCTGCATCCAAAGACAGATTCTTCTCAGGCTTGTTGTGCCAGTCTTTCTGGCCTTCATGTTCTGAAGGTCAGGAATTTTCTATGGTTCCTTTGACCCTTCTTTTTGTCTTGAAGAAGGGCATGGTGACTGCCTTTTTCTAGTCATCAGAGACCTCTGGCCTTTTATAGATTTTTATCTATATGCCAGTTTCATAGTGACATTGCCCTGCTCCCTAAGCACCCTCAAATATTCTTGGTCAGGTCCCAATATGTGTTTAATTTTTCCCAATTTGTGCTTTATTTATGGAATATGTATACATCCAGTATAGCCAAAGTATATGACATTACTGGAGTGTATTACCTACAGAGTCTGTGAAATCTTCATCCTTGCAGCAGAGACCTTCAAAACTTGACTAGACAAAGCTGTCAGCAACCTGATTTAACTTTGAGTTTGTCCCCGCTTTGAGCATATTGTTCTGAATAGACATGCATAAATAGATACTGGAAACCAAAATATCATGAAAATAACATGATAAATGTAAACTTTGTGACTTCTCCAATTGTGCACCTCTCCCCCCACCCTTACATGTTGGTACAGGTTTATTATTCAGTTTTTATGAATCAGAGGATGATTTTTCTTTGGTTTGCCCTACTAATCTTCTGCCTCTGCTGTCAGTTGCTTTGTGTGGAAAGAAGTTTTCTGTTGCCTCACCCTTAATTTGACATGTGCTGCTCTGGCTTCTGGACACTAATCTGGAATCTTCCATAAGGTTTTTTCAAAAAAGTTTCTCTACTATCTTCTTCCTACATTGTGTAATTTTCTTGGATGTCTATCTTGTAGATCACCCATATTTCGTGGGGGTTCAGTTCCACCCAGAATTTTCCTCAAGACCTATGAAACCTTCACCTCCATACCTTGGACTATTGCTGGCAGCAACGGGGACACTGAATGCATACCTGCAGCGTGGATGTAAATTGTCTCCAAGGTAATCTTTCTTTGTTGCTTGCCTGCAGTTTGACAGTCACAGTTTTGGAGGGACTATCCCATCCTTCAATTCAGAAGCCCAGAAGAGGAAAAGGAGTTCTTAATGAATTGATTTACTTGTGACTGTGTGCCTGTCATATACCTGGGTATAAAATAACCTGTAAGCAGGAAGCACAGTTCCTCACTTCTTCCTTTTTAGAGGCTATTAGGGCTAAAGCCAGAACCCCACATTACAATCAGAAAAAAGTAAAAAAACCATTAATAAATTCAAATGAATTTAAGTTAAGTGTTAACTTCCACACAGCCTTCTGTGTTAACTTCCACTGACAGTAGCTTCATAGGGAAAGAGATTTGCTAGAGGATCAAGCAATGAAATGAAATTCGTGCCTAGTTGTACTTGAATGATAGTAACAACAACAAAGAAAGCACTGATTTTATTTTGCAGTAGCTAAATAATAATTACTATCTTTCAGAGACAGGCTTGAAATAAAGCAGTTGGGATACCTTTAGACTTACAGAAGGATTTGGATCTGGGTCAGAACTGGATGGTTCAGCCAAAACTCTCTCCTTGGTCTCTTGGACACACAGGCTTTAGTTTATTGAATGTACCAATGGTTTTTTTAGCCAGGGTTAACAAATTCTTGCTTATTTCAATGATATTAATAACAGTTGAAATTTCATTATAATAGCAATAATAAAGAAATCAGAGTGAAGCCTTGGGCACAGTAACAAAAAATAAAAAATCATAAAATGACTGAATAATAACATTGAACAGATCCAGCTCTGGGATGCTGGCTTTCCCTCTAAACAAGACACCAAACTTAATAATTCTCTGGGTTAGGCTTTTTTTTTTTTTTTTTTTGCCCTGAATCTTGTGTTCTATTAAAATAAGTTCTGTTTGTTAAGAGAGAAATAGAAATTTTATTCAAGTTTGAGTAGTAATGGGAAAACAGCCAAGCCAGACCGGACCAATCTGTGTTGGTTCCCTACTCCTTTATGGGTATCAGTTTTTATTCACTCTGCCTGGCTGTGCAGTGATGTACATACAAAGAGAATGAATTTCTGATCTGCAAATCACAGCTTGATTGAAACACTCCTGTTACCTTAGCCTGTTATTGTTAGAAGCAGTCATAATGTTAGCTACCTTTTGAAAGGTGTGCTGGTGCAATACACAGATCAAATTTTTGTGGTGCCTGGCAAGGCAGAGTCTTCCATCACAGTGACCTTCAGCCTTACCCTCTTGGTGGGCACTCTGAGTCACACTTCATCTCACTTCACAGGCCCCGCTATCCTTTCTTACACTGCTTTGTCCCATAAGTAACCCTATTTGTTTCTCTGAGATAAAGAAAAATTACTTTTTTTTTAATAAGTGATTTGCACACGTCCTGCTAATTTACATCCCTTAGTGTTATAACAACTATGCTATCTAACCCTGATCTAAAGTTTCAGCCATTACTGAATTTGCCCCCCTTAGACTTATTTGGATTAATAATTCAAAATGTATACCCAACTCTTTTTCTTCATGTTCATAGAATAAACTCCTACCAAATCTTAAACATTTAGCAAAGATAAAAATCCAAAACTTAATTTATAAAATTGCAGATTTTTGCTATTTACCTAGTTACACAGCAGTCAAGCAATACCCCTGTGTCTTGAGAAAGATCACTGGAATAGGAAGGCATTTTGAGGCTAAAAGGGGAAGATTTTGTATGGGAAAATGTTCAGGAGGGAATTGCAGTGTTAGTTACAGCACACACACTCATATTAACATACCCACCTGCTGAGTGGAAAGATTTCCAGTGTAAACCTTTAAACCCCAGAATGCTGGCGATGTCATTGAGTTGTAAAGCTAAGGCATGTCCTAGCAAGGCTGAAAGAAATCTGAGGAGAGGATTTTCTGCACACCTCATCCAGCACCACCCACCTGAGTTTTAGTTGTGCTGTGGACTAGAGCAAAGTAAGCTGGCAGAGAATTTGTGGAGACCAGCAAGCTGAGCAGATTACCAAAGCAAGGCTACCATAAAAACTAAAGAGAGAGTGAGTGATGAAGTCCTGAGACAAAAGGAAATAGGTATTTCAGCATGAGAGTCTTAACAGCAAACTATTGCTCCAGACCATTTAACAACCCCATAATTAGGGTGCAATTTTAGAATGTTTGACACCTGGACAGAAGCCCTAGCTTGTAAGCAAAGCTAATAATAACTTCAAGGATGCATTACCACTTCTGGGAGAGTGCCCTAAATAAATGAAAGTGAATAAAATGTCTCTTAAATTTTTTAAGGCCTAGTCTGGTAGAGACATTGGCCCACATAGGCATGAGCATACCTAGCTTGAGACTGGAATGCATCCTCTGGGGAAAATTTAGTTCCTAGAAAAGTCAGTGTGTACACCAAGAGGCAGTCAAGAACTGACCAAAGGATCAGAGTAGCTCAGTGATTAATTGTCACTTATTTACCTGAAGTACTAGTTGGGCTCCCAAGTTGCCTTTGTGGTTTCAGCCTCTTGTGCTTTATGGCATGAGTGCCCAACCATCAAAGCCCTGCACTTCATTTCCTTGTGAATGGCTTTAGATCATGACCTTTTCCAAACCTTTCCATGGAAATACTGAAGTCACCATTTCATATAGAAGTGAGGAATGTGGTGGGAGGCTGCCAGTTTACATTTTCATTTTCAAGGACAGAGAAAACCAAAACTACATGAGACTCAAAAGTGTACAATATCCACAAATATGCTGCTTTAAAAGAGAAAACAAAGAGTTTTAATAGGAAACCAGTGGAGGAAGAAGGAAACTTCACATGTAATGTTGTTGGCTTTTACTTAGACTTACGTAGTTTCATTTGAAAAAATTAATAAAAACTGACTTGTCTTTGGGAACAGTATAATATGGGTTGCAAAATCACTGGTGTACAATAAAGCCATGTTGCTTGTTTTGTTTTGGTTTGTTTTTCTCTCCTTATCCAGTTTAGCATCAGCAGGCTTTATTTCTTCTTTGTCTACAACCAGCACCTTTATTAATGGCCTGCAAGAGTAAGCCCGAGTGCATTAATTATATTTGCAAATAATGTCATTTGAATAAGAGATGAAAGTGCTATTCAGAGCAAAGAAGTAATGAAAAAATATGTAGGGAATTTAGTAATCTCTGCTGAATATAATGACATCTTTGGAGGAAGATAAGAAGCTAAAGATAAATAATTTAAACACAAATATCCAGTATAAGGGATGAAATATAGGAAATGTAGAAGTTTCCTAGGTAAGTGTAGGCAACACTGACTACTGCCAAAAAAAACCTTTCCAAAGTGTTAGTGAATATGCTAATGTGAAGTACCAATCCAATGCCATCTAGTCACAGAGTGCTCTTGAGTTCTAGGAAAAATATTAATGAAAGATCACCTATGAGCTGTGTTCAGAGACAAAGAACAGAAGGAATGGTGCATTAAATGAAACACCAAAAACCTCAGAAAATTTGCCCATATTGTGCTTACTGCATTAGCATGATCCAACAATCTCTCAGACCAGCTGTGGAGGAAAGCACCTGTGAACAGGGCAGAAACCAGCCTGTGTGACACGTTCTGGTGCCTGATGTCCCCTGTACGTTGTCTCAGTCAAGAACACATTTGGCACAGCATCATGCTTCTGCCGTTGGCCGAATCCAGATGTGATTTGATGGAAATGTGATTTGAAGATTGTCAGGAAAGCAGCAAGAGAGGGGCTGCTCTGTGAAAGCTGGCACTCCAGGAGCCAGGGGTGGGAGCTGTCCTGGTGGGGATGATGTCCTCAGTCAGTACCAGAGTTGCCACAGAAGGCAAGTGCTCTGGCTCCAGTGACCTTCCAGTGGTGCAGGTCCCAGGTGGGATGGTTGGGACAGCAAAGACCCTGTTACCCTCAGAGTTCTTACAGAAAACTACTGAGAAGTTTTAAAGGAAATCCTTTCTTAACCATACTGGCATTTAGTAATGGCTAGTTATGTCAGTTAACTTTGCCACTTAAATGTTAGATATTTACAGTGAAAACCCTTCTGAGCTGGTGACCTCAAGTCTTTTTCTGTATTTGTTAAGTGAAAATGCACTTTAAGGAACCACGTAGCTCATTATAACTATTCTGTGGGTCAGTTATGCATTACATCCTGCCAGAGCCTGTTTCTCTCCAGTGATTGTAGGGAGCTGCTGGTTCCTGTCCCACATGAAGATATTGTCCTAGGTCCAGTTATGTGAGGGCAGGTGGCTCACAGGTCAGGACTGGGGAGTTTGTGCTGAGGGATTCCCAAATGAAATGATGTTTTATGGAGGCATAGGGTTGTATCATGATGACCATAATTTTAAATGATGATTGTGATTTTAAATGATAGATAAAAATTTTATGACTGTAAATGATATCTGTGATTTTTATGACCATATAATAATCATAAAAATATGTACCAAGAATACTGCTGACTGCAATTATAACCATTCCACAATCAAATATTCATTTATTCAAAATAATGTTTTAATGATGCAATAATTTTAATAATTCAGCTTTTTTGTGGGGAAATAAATTATAATAATTTGCAGATTTTGTTTTGCTGAGTCCTCAAAAGCTAAACAACTTAAACAATTGCAGCCTGTACTAAATTTATCTGTACTTCATGTATCTTTAATTTGCACTGAGGAAGAAATGCACTTAGCTTGGCACCTTGCAGGGTACAGCATTGCTGTAGTAATTATTTTAATTCTTTATGTTTCTGGAAAAGGAGTTTTTTGTCAATTGTACATTAAAAATGAATGAAAGAAAAGCTTCACTGAAACTGCTGCTTTGTTTCTAAAGAATGTTGATCTGGATTTTCCAAGTGAAAACCAGAAAGCTCACAGAGTAGCCATTTTACAGGGGTGAGGTGACCTCACTCCTGTAAAATTCCTCATCTGAAGTGACTGACTAGATCCAGTGACACTGCATTGAGTTTTGTTATGTTTTTTTTACTTGGCCACCACTTGAGATCCCACAAAAACAAACAATCAAACAAAAACAAATAAACAAACAAACCTGTTGGGGTTAGGTCTTCGAACTGGTGGCCTCAGGTCTGCTCAGTACCTCCTTGTTGTTGTCCACTGTTGTAAGAATTGTTACAAATAAGATGAAGTGAGTGTCAGGCTCCTGCCCAAGATAATTACTGATTAATTTGAACACAGATTAAGAGAAAACTTGCTGAAGCAAATGTAAGCATATTTTTTCAGTGGTTGGCTCAGTGTGCAAAAGAATTTCATTTAAGAAAGCTGGGCTTATTTGGTTTCTCACCACCACCACTTTCACAGCCAGCAGATTTAAGTAAGGTTATTTAATATTACCAACTGCAAGCACAAAGCATCCATTCGGGTTTTGTGTTTCTATCTGTGTACAACTCATTGTAATTTGGAACAAAGTACACATTTATTCCAAAGAGAAAAAATGGCTTGTTTCTGGTTAATGCCACTTGCAGTTTTCTTTCAGATTACACATGATACTAATATGTTTGACATCAGAGTAAATCTCAGAAACCTGACACCAGTGCTGGTTTGAAGCTGTAACACACAGGTGTAGATATGCCAAGTTTCAAGAGTCTCTGTTTGCTTTCAAGTCCACTGGCAGCCTAACTCTTGGAGTTCAGGTTTTCTTGGGCCCCAAGTTGGTCTTTTTAAGATGATGCCACAGGTTCTGGGTATGCTTAGACAAATCATTCAAGCAGCTGAAACTGAGAGGCTGACAGCTACCTGAGTCTGAAGTCCAAGGGCTGATCCTTACCTGGGTATTTCCCCTGCCGTTCTTGCCCTGTGGCCTGCTTGTGAGACATAAAACCCCATACACCCCATAGAGCAGCCCTAAAGTAGGGGAGACTGTGAGGTGCTACTGCAGAAGTCAAGAATGTGATGATGTCAGCTCTTTGGCATTTGGTGTCAAATCTTGTAGTGAAATTGGGCAGTATGGGAACAGGAACAAAATTGTCATCAGCTGAGTTAAGTGTTTAAGCATCTGCACTAGTGGCCAGGTGAGCCTCAGCTTTGGCAGACTGAAAACAGGCTTAAGAAGTTTGGGTGGTAAGTCAGTGAAATCACAGAAGCATCCACTTCTGTGGGCAAATCCCTCTCAAACCTGTGTCGCTGAGTGGGGGAGGACCTATGAGGAGAGTGCTGGGTGGGGATCAGGGATAAGCGCCTGACTGCCTCCAAGAGATGAAGCTGGGCAGTTGTCCACTCACCCCACTGGTTGGTGAGCCCTTCTACTTAAGCATCTGACTCCCATACTGTGTTGTTTACAGAGATCTGGCATGTTTTTGGGCTGGGATTGCCACTGGGCAGCAGAGCTAATTAGAAAAAAAGAAGTTCTCAGAAGAGTTTGGACTTAAATCATGGCTGTCATAAGATTGTGCAGTTCTGTACAATCAGTTTTACTCTCTGTTCTGTGGACAGTATTTGCTATTTTGCTGTGATGTGAAAATGCAAAACTGTTTTAATAATACTGCATTTTTATTCCATGTTTCCATGGGTACTTTCAGAAAAAAGTAAGTACAACATTGGTGATGTTGTGTTTGTCTGTGTGCATCTGGCATGCTTGATCATACTGTTAACAACACTTTCCTCACTTGAACTGTGTAACTGATCACCAGCTGATGAAATGATCCAATTGAGCATTTCACACTAGCCTGATGTGACACACTCTTTATAAGAACCATATCAGCAGTGTGTGTGTCATGCAGACAAGGGCAGAATGCTGTAGACAAAGTCTTAATGTTAGGACAGCCAGAATATCTATGCTGTTTTACACAAATTTGGTACAGTGACTTGCTGTAACTGTGGGAAGCTTTCCTAACAGAGGTAGAAATTAAATAAGGTGACTGTTGGTGCCATTCCTCCTGTCCCACTCTTTTTAAGTGTCTGGTTTTTTACCTATTCTTTCTTTGATTTTCCTTTTCTCTCAAAGAAGAGAGGGTGAAATTCAGGCTACAAAGCAGTGCTCAGTACCAAGCAGCAGAGTAGCTGAGTGCAGTTTGTTCACTGTTCCACAGTGCAGTCTCATCAGAGGCTGTGGGGCTGCATGGCTCCCTTGAAGCAGTGCCCAGCAGGCAGTCACTGATAAGGCAGTCACTGATAAGGCTCTGTCTGGGTGGGCCGTGTGCTTGATGTCTCAGTAGATCATGCCCAGAGATGGGGACCACGACATGAGTGGAGTCCTGTTGTCCGGAGCATGAAGGGGTGTGGTAAAGGGGAGATGTCACAAGACAGCTGTGCAATCAGTGCCTGGTGTTCCCACACAAATGAGCTCTGAGATCCCCACTGTTCTGTTCTAACCATGGCCTGGGCTCTGGAGGATCACAGGACTGACCACAATTCTTGCTGCTCAAATGTGCTTATCTGTTCCCTGGGCTGCCTTTGCAGGCTTCCCATCCGGCGAAATTGAAATATCTGGAAAACAGACTGTAGAATGAAGTATAGTAGGGAGGGGTTGGGGCTGGAGGCACTTCTGAAGTGCACTTAAATTTAAGATAAACTTGGACACCCAATAGACATCACACTGACTGAAAACGTGGGTTTGGGGCGCTTCTTTCTCTCAGTCACTGTGGTGATTCCTGTTCTTCACTGTTTCTTTGTTCTTACCATTTATAAAACAATCACTTGCATGGCAATTTGGTCTCTGAAAACCAGTCTGCTTCTCTCAGGACACAACAAAAGGAGATAAAACTTATAGAAAAACTGTCAGGATGTTGCTTGGTGCAATGAAAATTATTTGTGTTCTTACTAAAAGAGCAAGAACTGTAATTTAAGGGTAGAATTGTGAGCTAATAAAGTTGTCTAAACTTTTTTTTTTTTTTGTTAAACAATAAGGCAGAAATTCCTTTTATTTTAGCTCTGAATACCTGTTATTATCTATCTTGTTAACTATGATCTTAGACACACAGTACCAGCAAAATGCAGAATGAATGTATGGGAGTCAAGCAAAAAGAAATTGAATGTGCTGTTTATCAGGTAGAGCATTATTTTGCATCAGGTCTTAAACTCCAGACTTCAGCCCATTCCTTTAGAGCAAGGTGTTCTAAAATGCCATGTTTTTAGCATGAGCCTAAAGAAGTTTTCTGGAAATGGGTTGCATTTGAGGAAAGTGTTGGTCATATGCATCATGGGTTGGAGGGCTTGAAATGAAACATTTGGTTTAGATCTTTCTGAATTCTTATTGGTTCCAACAGTGACAGCTACAGTGACCTAAGTGATGACAGCTCTCCAGAAAAAGAGTTTCCTTATTCTGACACAAGCTGAAATGATTATATGAGAGCACAGAAATGGATGATGCTGTTGAGGTAAACTGAAATGTTTTGATACTGCTTTATGACACTGATTTATTTTAGACTTAAATAAGGAAATAAAGTTAACTTAATTGTCCCATTTGTTTCAAGTCCCATCTGAGAGCTTATGTCTTCTTTCTTGTCTGTAGCATTTAATTGTTTTCCTCTTCTGCTGCTTAACTCTGAAATTGAGATGTTAAAGTCTGCTAAATATTATGGGTGCATCTCTTATGTAGGATGCTGTACAAAACCAAGTTGTGTAAATGTTTGAAGATATATTAAAAATGCTAAAAATGCATTTTTAAATTATATTTCATTTTTTCGTGTCTTCAGTTTACAATTTAGAATCACTTCAGCTATATTGTGTAGTTTTTATTTTTTATTTTGCCTTTATATTCACCTGTAATTGCATCTGATGCATTGATGCAACAAAGACATCCCAGCATAAATACTCGTATTTAATCTGCAGAGTGATAGAGATACAAACAGGTTTTATCAAATTGTAGCTCTGTTTGCCATAGCTTTTGCCAGAGTGATGTTGGATTGGTTGTTTATTCACCTGTAAACATGGTAGTCATAGATTTCCATTTAGCTTGGAGGTTGCGTTTCCTGTGAGACACCTGATTTCTGCAGGATCTGAGCTTGAAACTTGGTCTTATTTTTCCTGTTCAGATTCATCAGAGCTGGGGCTGGTATGAGTCTCTCATTCAGCTTTTCAGTATTTCTGAGCACTTTTGTGAGGAGGGCACAACTTTCCCCTCTGATTATGTCTCACATGGTGTTGACACTGAGCAGCTCTGCTGAGCAGACAATTAAGGCTACATATGAACAGCATTTCTGCCTGATGCTTCCTCATCCAAGTAGTGGCATGAGATACTAGAAATTGGAGTTCAGTCCTTAGATGCATGGATTTCTTCTGTGAGTTTCAATTGAGTTCTTTTTCTCTCTCCTGTACTACATGTTAAAGGTAATGATCCCTCCCCAAATCATGAGAGCAAAGAGCAGAATGTTAAGAGATTTAATGACCTGGTACATGTGCATACAGTACTGATGCCTGCCCTAAAATAACCAAAAAATAACTAGACAAGATGTTCCTTTTCACTCTTGCCTGGATCTATCCCACCTCCAAACATCACAATGGTTCTGTTTCTTGAGACCAACACATGGTACAGGACAGTCCCTCTGGAAAAGCCCTTGCTTTCCTCAGTGGAATTTATTGATGATAGTTCTCTGCTTACTGTTGCAGCATGACTTGCTCCGTGTTTGGGTGAATGTACTTTTGTGATGCTTTTAAGTGGTTATCAGTAGCCCAGCTGATTTTGTTTGAACATGTCACTAGTGGATAACAATTTTTATTCAACAGGATTACTCTAGAAAAGATTAAATAACTAAATCCAGATATCAAAAAATAAGAAAAGCATTGCCTTTTTCTTTTTAATCTCATGGTTAATTCTACCTGTTAATCAAAGCTGGATACAGATGTAGATTATATTCAACTTTGTGGTTTCACTTTAGATAAAATGCATCATAGAATTTACATAGGACTACTTTGAAATGAATCAACAAATTTGACTGAAAATTACATAATCATGAAATAAACTGAGTTAAAGATGAAATATTTTTAATAATTGGTATTTTTAAATTTATTCTTCCTTCCTCTCCCTCTTTTTATGTTACAGAAAACTTGGGAACAGGACAATATTGAATAGAAGAAAGTAGAAGAGTAAGCTGCTTGCAGTTCTCATACTGTTTCTTCCTTTGCTATGTTCAATAATTCTCATTACAGATGACAGTTTTACTGTTCTGTAGCAAAAACTGTTCTGTGTAAATGCTGTTTCAAAAGTTACCAAACGATTGTGCACCTTAGCTGTTACTTATTATTATCTTGTCCTATATTTCAGAGTGATCTCAGGTGAAAATGTATCAGTTCACTAGTTCACAGCTTTCTTGATTTGAAGAAAGATTTGACTGGTTTCAGTTTGCCCTGGAACAGGAAGAAAAAATGCATTAGCTCTTGGAAATGAGGGAGGGAATGCACTAAAGCATTTAAGAGAAAATTGTCTTTCTCTTGAGTGGTAGAAAACCATTTCAGTTTTTTTTTCCTATTAAGCTTGTATATATATTTTTTTATTACATTTTTGCTGTTCAATATGTAGAAATGAAAAATGGTTGCTGTATCTCAGCTCTATGTGATTATAGTAATTAATGTTGGATACAAAGTTTCACTTTGCTTGATTTCACATAAATTCATTTGCTCTATTTCTCCTGGAAGTCTGATAATGCTGAACATAATTCTGACCTACAAAATTACAGAAGTGATATTAGAAGGTGGTTTCATATTTATATTTTGTAAGAGAGAAAGTAAATACGCTCATATATTAAACTCCAGTTTTAACACTTTTGTGAAAGTTGTGGAAAAACCAGTCATAAACCTGGGTTGTTATCTGGGCTCCAGCTGTGCCACACCCAGTTAGTTGCAGTAAATAAGTGTGAAGCAAATTAAGTGAGGTTCACCCTCATTTTCCTGCATCCTGTGACCACTCCATCATCATAGCACTTATTCCCGAATAGAATGGAATGATGTGTTTTAATTTAGAAATCACAAGTTATTCCACTGCATCACAACTCAGGCAGCCCTGCAAAGCCAGGGCTGGAGCCTGAACCACTGGGATAGAAGAGGAAGAGAGGTGCTGCTCTGGGTGTAAGGCAGCATTAAGGTGTAAGGATCCCATTAGCACTGGGGCATCATCAAACCTGTCACAGAAGCTGAACCTGAGCTATGTAAGTGATGGGCTCCAGGTGCTTAGGGCACACTTTCCTATAAAGAAAAATTCTGAATTTTCAGAGTTGTGTTTCCTTTTGGTTTTGGGTAAAATGTCTTCTTTAATTCATCAAAAGTCAATATCTGCACCAAAAATATGAAGCACCATGTTCCTTATTACAGCTTTGTGAAACAGCAAGCTTGAGGCCTGTGCATTGCTCTAGAAAATCTCAGGTTACACAGCCAATTTGTCTTTTCACTAAAGAAACTTTACTGGTAATGAGACATAAAATGTATTTTTATGGCTGCATTTTCCTAAAGTAGTTTGTGAATATGTGCCTTAGAAATACTGATTGCGGAATTGGTGTCACTGTATGTCTTCCCCAATGAGAGACACTGGCTACTGCTTTGTGAAAAGTGAAGAATTTCCTAAGATTGTCTGTAATGTGCAAATGTATTTTCAAAACATTTTCAATAAATTGTGTTATTTGGAAGTGTTTGGGTACCTGCTAAAAAATCATGGTGCCAGTTGTGAACTATGGTGTTAAGGAAAGAATTCATCATTTAATCATGAAGCTGTGCTTGTTTGTAAGGAAGGGGAGCAGCATCCAAGTTTGGATGGGACTGCAGGGTAGGTATTGCACTTCACTGATTCTATGGACAGAGCTGTGTCTTACTGAGTGTGCTCATCTCAGCAGTGTGGGTTCCTGTTTCACTGTCAGCTTTACAGGTGAGCACCTTTAGCACCTGCCTAGCATACTGAATGTGTACTACCCCAAAGCTGAGGCTGCTTCCCATTATTTAACTGCTTGGAGACATAACCTGCACGTGCTAGTGGGTAATGCCTGCAGAGATTGGGTCTAGTGAGGAGCATTTGCTTGACCAAACAGACTGTTCCTCATCAGAGAGCTCTTGTGGGAGGGTGGGCCAGATGCTACATTAGTTTGCTGTTTTTCTGAAGCCATATTAATATCAGACAGAGTGTGACTGTTGATTCAGAGTAGTACCAAAAAGGCTCACTTGACCTGAGATTCATGGGACTGGCATACTACCTCTGAAATCCTCTAGAGGCATCTAAGCCCTTGCTTTCCAGGAAGACCCTGGAGGTTTTGAGCAATATCTTAAAAGTAGAGGTTGAGTTTTCTGCAAGAACCTGTGTAAGCAGGAATTGCAGCGTAATGCTAAAGGAAGTTTTCAGGAGAGAAAAGGCAGATTGTCCACAATCATAAGGGCAGGGTCTTGCTGCCCAAAATGATGTGGAGCATGATAAGGGAGAGTCAAGTGTAAGAGCATCAAATGACTTACCAAGGTGAGCTAACCTCCTCAGGAGAGCTGTTACAGCTGCCATGGCAATGTAAAGGAAGGTTCCTCCCCAAACTCTGTGTGTATCAATGACAGTAGGGAGTGTGACTGAAGCCTAGAGGACTTCTGAGCTGGCAGCAAAGCCAGATCAGCAGAAGTGAACAGGGGCTGTGGAAACTTATGTGGGACTGGCTGAAGCTCATTTCCCACAACCTTGCTGTCTGCATATATGAGGTGACCAAAATCTGCTGAGAAAGGGAACGAGGTGCAGCAGGGGGCAATCAGAATAGCATTGCTCTTGGGAGAACATGTGGCCTCTTCCAACATGCTGGAGAAACTCACTCAGCTTGACTGGGAAATAAACAAATGATACAGTTGTTTCTGTGCCTAGGACTGAATAACACCTCATCCTTGCACACAAGTAGAAGGAGGCTTCTTCCCTGGGACATCTGCATGAGAGCTGTGGTGCATTTCTGTGCCTCAGCATTTTATCCCATACAGTGCTTAGTTTTTCCCTGCTTGCAAAGTGAATTGGTAGCTGATAGCTCTGAGATAACTTCCAGACAAACTCTTCCTCTTATCACTTCACCCTGTCCCACTGTTGACATGGTTGGTACTTTGTTCAAGGATTTCCCACATTTTCTCAGGTAGCAGCCTTTGTATTTTTGATGACAATGAACTTAGTATCTCAGATATTTCTCCCTTTATTGGGTACTGTCTAGATTTTTCAGAATGTGTCTGAATTGGTAACTAGCATATGCTAACAAGGTGAAATGAATTGAGAGCTCACCTACAATAATTGCATTAAAAGAGTCTGCATATGTTCTACTATGCAGCAGGCTCATATTTGTATAGCTGCCCTAAAATGGTTCAGAATATTTACATCAGCGTCTATTAGATGTCCAAAGGAAATACCTATGTTGCCTCACTTGGAAATTCCCTCTGAATAGCAATTCCAGAAATGCTGATTTTCCAGTCTCTGGTTGTCTTGATTTTATCTGTAAACATTTTTAAAACTTTTTTTTTTTAAACTTTTTTTTCATGGAACACAGAAGTGGATCAGTTCTATTGTTCTTTATTCATATAAAAGTAAGTAATCTTGAGTACTGTCTGGTTTCTTGCTCTCTAAAAATACCTCACAGATTGCAGGATTTAACATCCTGCTGTGGCCTAGCTGACCTACTGCTGGAATAAAGTCTATTAAAATGTCTTTCATCTTGTGAAAATTGTGTACTTTAATCTTTAGACTTTGATGATTTGTTTGCATATGGAATATTTTCCCTGCTTGTAACATTCTTATTCATTTGAAGAAATTGGTTGCCTTATTGGACTTCTGGTAACCTGCTCTCACAAATTTGGATCAGAGCCTAGAAAACCAGTTTTTCCTGAAGTGTGGACAACATTCTGTATTTCAGGAGTGCTCCTGAAAAGGTAAGGGTATTTTTTTTACTTCTATGGACCCTCAGTTAATAATTTAAGAAAAGTTGGGAGGTGCTAGTGAAGTTCACAGTAGCATCCTTTGGATAACCTAAGGACTGACCTAAGTCCATATATTTAAAGGAATAGTCAGGATAGTCTGCTCTGAGCTTCTGCCTAACATATCCTCATCCAATAGCAGCTTCAATAATTGCTGATTTCACAGAGTCAATCTGAACAATAAAAATATGACCTCAAGTGTCTTTTTGTTTGAATAGCACTTTTGCTACCTTTGGAACATGGTCCTCATTGCCTAAATATAGATTTGCAATTTGGAGAAATAGTGCAGTTTTGGACCAAATCTTCTCACTACGTGTGATTGATTTCCCACAGCAGCTGTTGTGCACCAGACCTTAGATCCTGTTCAGGAAACAAAATTCAAAGATTCATTCCAAAATGGATGGTACACATTACTGGTGTAATTCAGTTCTGGACCCACCCAGGGAAGAACACTGCCACAGAGTGCCTCTGTATGAGTGTGGTGTTCACCTTCCTATCAGCCTTTTTGTTGTTGCTGTTGCTGTTGTGTGGGGGTTTCTTGTTGTTTTGTTTTTTTTCTTTTTGTTTGTTTGTTTTTTTGCTTGTTTATTTGATTGGTTTTTTTATTGTGGAAATCTTCCTCAAGGTTCCACACAGGCACCATGCTCTGAGTTGCTGGGGATATGTTCTCACAGAAACCAGGCAGCACAGTCCTGGAGTCATCTGATCTGGTCCTCTTTGAGCTTGGTAAGTGTCCTACTTGAGTGTTGGGGCACTGTAAAATACAGCATCACAGACAGTCCTTTGGGCCTTGTGGGCCATGCTTGTATCAGCACCTGCACTGCTAAATATTGATGCCTACGTGTGAGCTACTCACCACCTCCTTTTGTCCTCAGCAGACAAACCAGGAACTTTTCAGTCAGCCTTAGCAGATCAGATGAATTACCTGTGGGTATTGTTTCTTTCTTGGCATGAACCTTAAAAAAGAGCCTGGCCCAAATGGCTAAGATACATATATTTGGGCAGATGATTCTATTCCTGATAGGTCCTGATAGGTGTAGGTGTTGAACTGGGAATCAGTCACTACCATCTACTCATTGTTACTAATCAGCTAGATGTATCTGGCTCCCTGGTTTTTGGGGGCTCAGTTGAGCAGTCTCACCCCCGGACAGCCTGAACCTCCCCAGAATACAAAATTCATTCTTCTCTTGGGCCTCAAACCCATTTTTGTGTTAGTCAAAGCCTTGAATGTAGCAACCCTTTCTTGTCGAAGCCCAGCCAGGGGCCTCTGTGTGTCCCCAGTGCGGGTGCTTGGGTAAATATCTCTGACTGCCCTTGCTGGGACCAGCTCCACTTGAGACACAGGAGCAGCAGAATCTGTCATCATGAGTTATCATGTAGTGCCTCCCTCCCTCCCTGGAGAAATCACAATCTCTTTCCCAGGGCACTCCCCCAGGACGTAGGAGACATGACCAGTTTCCTCCTGACTTTCAGAAGCAGCCAGGCCCCCTCTCCTCTGGGGGCTGCCCACTCCTCCAGGTTAAAGCCAGTTCTCAGTACCAATGTTCATGGCTCTCATAATACCAGGGCCATCTGCCCCACTGGTCCTGTGTTGGAAAACCTGCAAGAATATGATTCTGCAGGTTATGCAACACAAGGTTCCTTGGGAGGGAGGCAGGGAGAGCACCTGAGCCCATGTCTTTAGACTGTGTATGAATTTTAAATAGATACTGAACAAAAGACAGAAACTGTCATTGGAAAAGGAGCCAGAGAACAGGACTCCCCTTTCTTAAACCAGTGCCATTAAAAAGATGCTTTCTGGTTTTGGGCAAGTCAGTCTTGAGCCCTTTTCTCTGGGGTGGTGCACCCTAAAATTAACCTGGAAAGTGAATGACCCAGTATGGGTGGACCAGGGGCCCCTGGAAGAAAAGAAAATGAGTGTTCTGAAACATTTAGTGAAAGAATAATTTCGGAAAGACCACATTAATCCAAAAAACAATCCCTGGAATCCTCCAGTGTTCATTATTCACAAGAA
The DNA here is from genome assembly GCA_034509185.1 of Euphonia xanthogaster. Taxonomy (NCBI): domain Eukaryota; kingdom Metazoa; phylum Chordata; class Aves; order Passeriformes; family Fringillidae; genus Euphonia; species Euphonia xanthogaster. The sequence continues at coordinate 98,603,763 of JAYDZK010000001.1, read as the reverse complement.
AACTTCTAATTGGAGATTACTTCATGACCTTAGAGGAATTAACGAGGTCATCGAGGAAATGGGACAACTTCAACTTGGAGATCCCTCTTTTTTAATGATCCCGAGAGAGTGGCCACTTGTAATCATTGATTTGAAGGATTGTTTTTTCAACATTCCACTTCATCCAGAGGATGCTCCTCGATTTCCCTTTTCAGTTGCAAGTATCAACAGCCAGGAGCCTTTACAAAGATACCACTGAGTAGTTCTTCCTGAGGCACTAAAAAACTTGCCCACTGTCTGAACAGGAAGGAGTGACAGCAGCTCCCCTCTTTTTTCTCCCCTATGGATGGAAGTTGCTGCATCATTGCTTTGTCCATTCAGTTATTGTCCCTGCTGGCTTGTGAGAGCCTGTGCCAGTTTGTGCTGCTGCTAGTGCCAGCCTCAGGCACTAGCTTACTATCTTTTCCTCTGCTGGATGTGCTACTCATCATCTGTCCTACCCAGGATTTTAATTTATTTTATCCCAAAAAGGTATAGAAGGAAGCCTGTACACAGAACAGTAAACTGTTCTCAGCATAGTTCCAATGCCTGGAAGAGCTTGAACTCTTCTTAACATACCTGCCTAATAATATGCCGTGGTTGAGTCTCTAGGTTTGAGAAATTGAAAAGGCATCCAAAATTTTGAGCAGTCAAAACATTGACTTCTAAGGCTTGTGGCTGGCTAATGTACTTCCCCTGTGTTTAGTCCTGGGAACATAATGTGCCATTTTTACAAAGTTTGGACAGTGCCAGCGTATAGTTGAGTTTGAAGCAGGTTAACAATTTAAAGATTGTTCTGTGTATGTTATCTTACTGCCAAACATTTGTTTACAAACTTACAGGGGTATCACTCTTGAGACTATCTCCTTTCAGTTTTACATGAGCTTTAAGAAAGAAAGGTTTTGACCAACAAAGATTTCTCTCCAACTCACTGAAGATACAGAGCTCTCCTGGCTACACAAAGTTAGGTAGCAGCTTAATATTGTGAGCAGGAGAGACTCAGATCTCCTGAGGGGCAGGAACTAGGAGATTTGCTACTCACATAGCTAAGTGAATTAGGGATGAAACTATAAATGTAATGATCTGCTCTTTACTCAGGGTAATGCAGCTCCGACTCTGCTGGGGAACAGAGACATGATTGCTTGTTAATTTGTGAAGTGTGTAGAAAAACTCCTGGGATTGTTTTATTTGAGAATTTTGACAGAAAACTTACTAGGGTGGGTCAGAGGGATCGCACAAAGGTCATGCTTGTGTGCTTTTTATGTTGTTGCAGTGCTGCAAATGTAAAAGATCACAGCTTAAAATATGGCTGTACGAAGTAAAAATCTAGGTACAAATTAAAATGTGCCAGTGGCAGTCCTCTGAAACTGCTTTTCCCAAGATGATTTGTTCAACATCTGTTGGTTGTCTCATTGTGTGAGAAGAATATGTGAGTGTGAAAAAGATAAAAGACCCTTACCCAGTCTGTTTGTTTTGGTCATTAACAGCATGGAGCCTTAATTTACAAGGCTGCTAATTTATGTCATTTTTGTTTCTACTGTACAGGCTTAAAAAATTCTGGTAATACTTGCTGTAGTGTTCAGGAACATGGGCTTGATAAATGAATGAGTTTCTGCTGCTGTCTGAGCTAATACCCTCTGCTTTGCTGATTTTTTGCACATGGGTTAACACTGACTGTGGAGCTAGAGGAGAGGCAAACCTGATGGCAGATGTAACTGTTTTCATGAAATGGAAATACTTATTTAGAAGTGTTTTGACAAGCTTTTGGGTCATCTGAAGGAGAGTTTGTGTATTTGAAATTTAGTTTGTTGTTCCCAGTAGTATATCTTGATCTAATAAAAAACACAACTTCACCCCAAAAATCCCTATCCCTCTGCAGCGCCTTCCTGTACTCTGGCAGATCAACTCTCCCTCCTGCACAGCTTGGTGTCATCTACAAACTGTCAGTTTGTAGATGATTTGGGTGCACTTGATTTCCTCATCTAGATCATTGATAAGGGTATTAAGTAGGATTAAAAATCAGCCTTGAAGGACCCCAATGGTGACCAGCCACCAGCTGGATTTTTCTGCATTCACCACCACTCCCTGGGCCCAGCCATCAGCCAGTTCTTAACCCAGTGAAGAGGCCACCCATCCAAAGCACAGGCTGCCAGCTGCTCCAGAAGAATGCTGTGAGAGATGTGGCAAAGGGTTTGCTGAGCTCCAGGTAGGCTCATCCACAGCCTTCCCCTCACCCACCAGGCAGGTCACACCTGGTCATAAAAGGAGGTCAGGTTGGTCAAGCAGGACTTGCCTTTCCTAAATGCTGGCTGTGCTGGCTGGCTGTGCTGGATGGGCCTGATGCCCTGTTGACCTGTGTGTGCCGCATGATGGCACTCGAGATGAGCAGCTCCATCACCTTCCTAGCACTGAGGACAGGCTGACAGGCCTGTAGTTCCCCGGATCCCATCTGTCCCCATAGACCTGTGAGCATCTAAGTGGCACAGCAGGTCACAAACTACTTCCTCTGGATTGCAGGGTGTCTATTCTGCTCCCCATCCCCTCCCCTACCCCCCAGGGCCAATTGCCTGGAGGATAACCTGTCTTTCTGTTGAAGACTGAGTCAAAGAAGGCATTTTCCAGCCTTTCCATCTCAGTCCTTTTCTCACCCTTGGTTACAATGTTTGCCTCCACATCTAACAAAAGATGCAGATTTTCCTTAGCCCTCCTTTTGTTGTTAATGCATTCATAAACCCACTTTTTTATTATCTTTCACAGCAGTGGCCAGATTGAGTTCTAGCTGAGCTTTTGCCTTTCTAATTCTCTCTCTACATGACCTAATGACATCCTTGTACCCTTCCTGAATTGCCTGCCCCTTCTTCCAAATACCTTAAACTCCCTTTTTTTCCCCTGAGTTCAAGGGAAAGCTTCCTGTTTAGCCAGACTGGTTTTCCTCTCTGGCTTATTTTTCAGCACATAGTGATAAGCTGCTCCTGTGCCATCAAGATTTCCATTTCCTTATTTAAAGTATGTCCAGCCTCCATGGACCCCTAAGGGCTGTTTCCCAAGGGACTCTCCGAACCAGTGTCCTGAACAGCCCAAATTACACCCTCCAGAAATCCAAGGCAGAGGTTTTGTTCCCATTCCTTACCTCCAGCTTCAGGTGCCCAAAGGCAACATTTGGCCTTCTCCCTTCAGCTAAGCTGAAAATGGTAGGAAAAATTTATGCTGCAGTGGCATTAAGAAGTTAATTGCTTTAAAGGTAAATTACCACAAAGGAGCTTCTACTGCCAATTTACAATTAAAGATTTGTATATTACAGTGAATCTGTAACACAGGACTGAGGTGCTACCACAGGATGACCATTTTAGATGCCTGAATTATTAATTATTTAATAATGTATTTGTTTATTAAGAATTGAATTCCAGAACACAACCCAGAATTTCCTCACCGCTTCTGAGATGAAATATCACTATTTGCTTCCTAGTTTGAATTTCTTCTACTAAATAAAAAAGTCTTATTGCAAGTGAGCTTTCTAAAAAAGGATGTGTGCTGGTCATATTCTTTGTAGGGCAATTTCTTATTAGGGGGAACCTGGAACATTTTTGCTTTCACACAGTCTGGTTGTCCTTACTACCAGCTGGGGATTTTGCTATTTATTTGTAGGAGAATCCAGTCTGAAAGTAAAATATACAATTCTGCTCGTTTATATGCTGTTTTCTTTAGTCATCTAGAAATGGGCAATATAATGACACATTCTTCTGAATTTCCATTTGATTTCAGTCACTGCCTCTAAGCAATATATTTTGGCTTCAGTTTATTTCCCACAGCCAAGGAGACTAGAATCTCATTTTAGCTTAATTGAAATAAAAATGTCATGGAAACTGTGAAAAGGCGTTCCCTAGATGTAAAATCCTAGCCTTGCTGAATTCAAACATTGGCTAAACCTACTCCACAGTTGCCTTGGTCTACTTCTAGTGTAATCTTCACCAAACACAGGGTCTATACTGAGTCTCTTTCCCATGCTACCAGTGATGACTCTGCAGCTGAGGTGTTGTTTTTATTTGTGCCCAGTGCTCTAGACAGCTGTGGAAGATGTGTACTTTGGAGCACATTAAATGCCCTTTTTAAACCCTTTTTTTTTTTTTTTTTAATTCTCATTGCCATCAGAGATGAGGGGTGAGCCCCAGAGCAGTTGCCTGTGACTTCAGGCCAGAAGTGCTCCTACCAAGGCTTGCTTTGGTAGCAGTGTAGCCAATGTGCTTGCCCAACTCTCTGGTGTCTTTTGGCAGTAATAACTGCCTTTTACCTAGGTATTTCTAACCTATTTCCATGAAGTTTGGAGGAATTCAACATTTCTGACACACATGTTTCTTTGCTGCACTTGTTTGAAAATTTCCTGAAAATTGAAGAAGATATAGGGAAAAAGAGATAGGGAAAAACGCCGCAGTCATAGAAATAATTTTTTTCTTATGAAAACAGGACAAAAATTATTATAATTGTATTTTTTAACCTCCCAAATCTCTTACTACAATCACAGCCTTATGGCATGTCAATGTGACAGAGCTCTTGTCATAAAGACCCTATAATCTCTTTTAAAAAGACAGTAGAGATGAGCAATTCTGAAGTGTTTAATATATCACTTTAGAAAAAAATGATGGTTTTGGAGTCCAGAAGCAGCCCACTTTCATGTATGCTCATAATCATTTCCACTTAGTGCAGATTCGAAAATCCAAATATTGAATTTGGTTATGTGTAACATATTTTGGGGAAAAGAATAATAAAAAAAATTTGCAAGTGCTAGTCTACCCTATGTAAAACTATATCCCAAAGGCCAAATTACACTATAATGTTACTTAACAATGCAATGAGCTGTAAAATAGGCAATTTTTATGCAGCTGAGCCCTCAAGCTTATTCTTCCTTCTAAGGCACTGCTTTCTTACTGAGGAAAGAAACAAGTGAATAATACACATTGCCTTTTTTAATGTTCATTATGCTACTATCATTTTTGAACAGGGAGGACAATGAGATAATCTAAATTATATAGATCACTTGTTTTCTTCCCTAATAGGAAAGATAATGAATGGCTTTGTTTTGATGGTTTTATTGCCCTCAAGATAATGAAATATCCCAGCATGGATTTCATTAGACTTTCTCTAGTCTCACTATGATAGACCCATTAAGAAGCCAGATCTCCTCTTTGATATAAATGGAACCAGATATTACAAAGATTTTAGCACACTGTGAAAATCTGGGCATGAGTGTCACCAAAACTGGTGGGTCTGTAGATTGAGGCCGGCCTTGGCCATGAGAGACACAGAAGCACTAATGCAATTTATCACAGTGAAATAGCTCATGATGACAAAAGTATGAGGCTAAGAGAGCTTTGGAATTTAAACTTTGTCTTTATTCACAGGCATAAGGGTTAGAGAGCATGTGCTGCTTAAATATCCAAATCTTACCTCTTGTTTCATCTGGTGGCTTTCAGGGGTGGGGCACAGAGCACACAGCTCTGTCCTGTCACCAGCGAACCAGTCCTATGCAGAGAGCCAAGCTTCTGTGCATCAAGACAGCTGAAAAGAAGGACTCCTTATGGCATTAACTGGGGAGCATTTCAGCCTCCTGGGGTTGGAAGAGAGAAGGTTTTAGTGTCCTTCAAACAGCCATATAATCTGTATTCTCTTCCTAAGAATGAAAGGAAGAGACTAGGACTAGAGGGAACAGAGACATATTAGCCCCAGGAGGTTTTTTTCTGCTAAAGCCTCATGTTCTTATAAAGAACAGCTGCATTTTTTATTTCTACAAGGATGACAACAAATATGTTTTGGAACAAGAGCAGGAAGACACATTGTATGAAAGCAAAAATAATCCCTATTTGATTCTTACACGAATAGGAGATGTTTGGGAGCAGGAAGTAAGATAAGCCAGAGGGTAAGGTTATGAGTGATTTTAAAAAGTTGTCAATTTTTGTGCATTTTTCTTCTTTTTCTTTCTTTCATTTTTTTTTTTTTTTTAACAATCGTTCATTAGAACAAAGCCTGACACTGTTCTAAAGTTTAAAATATGCCTTTTGGATGGAAGGGATCAGGAATCACAGGAGGCCACACAGATGTGAGTAGCATTAACTAAAATAAAAAGAGATGAAAGCTGAGAAGAATTTGAATTCATCAAGTTAATGGGCTGTGCCGCAGCCGTGTTTTATCATTTCTTTCTTTTCTTGTGATCTCTGCAACAGATAATTACTAGCTCCCATCAGTGATTATTTTCTTGTATCAAAGTGTTGTAACAATGCTCCAAATAAAAAAATTGGCAGCAAATCTAAATCAGCCTAGCATAGGGAAAAAGTTATTGGCACTGCTTGCTGTAGTTTCCTTAAGGAGACCCTTACACTCCCTGGAGCCAGGTGTGCCTGCCAAGGGAAGACAATCACAGGTGTGATGCCTGCCTGGGCTTTCATCTCCTGAGGTTCCTTCTTTGCCACGGAACAACTTATGTGAGGGGCTCTGAGCCAGACTTGACCTCTGCACTACTGACACCATTAAATGCTGCAGTTTGACATGAAGAAAGGCAAGTGGGTTTCTGTTCTCCCTTCCCTCTCCTTATACTTGTTTGAAATGGGATTAGTCCTTTGCTACATCTGAAACCACAGCAGCAGTTTTCTAAAGGTGGCTGTGGAACAGTCCTTGCACCATGGCTTTTCCCCAAGATGTGAGCCAGCTAAAAACCTGCCCTGAAAAAAATCAGGTTATCTGATAGCTAGCATAGATTGAAACAAGATTGCAGGTTTTCAATCTATTTTGTGAAGAATGAATTGAGATTCTCAGCATTAAGTGTGTCTCCAGGTGTTTCATGGCTCCTTTCCCACCAGTGCAGACAGGGAAGCTGAAGGGAGATGGTGTAGTACTGGCAATGCCTGTCTCCAAGACTGCTATGGACAAGGAGCAGACACATCAGGGGCTCTGTCTGATGAAGCAAAATAGCAGGAATGCCAGGTTGGACTGCTGGCTGAGCTTTTCATCAGTCACAGCTCTGCATGTCTGATTCAGTATTGTACAATGACACCTGCTTTCTAAGAACACTAAAGCTAAATTATTTTGAGATTAAACTAAGAGAGTTGCCAGTCTGTGTGCTGCATTCTAATGCTTTCCCTGTGTCTGGCCTTTTTGTGAAAATTTATGTCACTTTTTTACAAAGCATGACTTAATTCGTGTTTTAATTGCTTTTGCTGTTTTTTTTTTTCCATGCATTTTCAGGGTTTAGATTCACAGGAGAGGAGACAGGAAATAAGCTGGCCTTCTCCCACAACAGGTAGATATTACAGGGAAACACAGTATCAATAAAGACTGGAGATTACTTTGTTCACCTTTCAGTGTTTTTATGCCACCCAACATTTCAAGCCCAGTTGTTGGACAACTACTGAAATACAACAGCACCTGCTGTGCTTTACTCATTTCTCTCTCTTTTTTTTTATTTTTAATTTTTTGTTTTATTACTAGGACTAAATTTTGGCAGCAAAGAGATGCTCTGGGGCACAAACTTGTGCTGAGAATTTGCGCAATATATGTTGAGGCTGAAGACAGATCATTCCTGCTGGAATACCTGTGATGATTTCAGAGGTGATTGCTCCCCCAGGAGGAGCAAATATGAGGTATTTTTGTCCACCTCAGGGTAAAGTAAGCCAGAGCAGGTTAAATTGTCTTCTAGTGAATATTTAATCAACATTAACTGGTGGTACTGATTAAGAACTCCAATCAGTTCTCCTCACTGGGATGGAGAAGTGTTCTTCTCCAGCAGGGAAGTGACAAAAAATGGTTCAACAGTCATTTCTGTAGACATGTATGATCATGGTTATATTTCCCTTGGTTGGCCTCACCCAAGGAGATTAGTAGAAAGATTTTGAAGACAGTCCTTAGAAGGCTGGATTTCTCAAATATGAAATGAAAAAACAACCAAGCCCAAACCCCCAGCAAGTCAGATAATAAAATGTCCAATTTTATTTCTTCCCTGGTGGCCTGAAAAGATTACTAGAAAGATCATCAAGGTCTGCTCTGACAGCTATTCCTAAACTCACTGAGACTTAAATGGGTTAGGACAGAATTCCCTCAGGCATAGTGGTGACAGGGTTATTGATGGCTTTGTTGCCTGGTTGGATAAAGCTTCGTTGCCTCTTCTGTTGTGGGCCAAGAATAGTCAGCACACAGGCTAGAAGAGAAGAGGATTAATAAAATGAATGTGTTTATTTTGCCTACGGACATTTTAATATGTATTGATTAGAATTCTGCTTTTATAAGAAATATTAATCTTTTTCTGTCACTCACAGCAGTATTTTCTCCTGCCTTGTGATGTGCCATATTCTCTGCTTTCTTCCAGTCCCTGTTCTTCCCCTTGTCCTGGAGTTCCCCATTGCACTCAGGAACCTCTTGGACTGCATTGAAGTTTCTGTCTGGCTTTCACTGAGGGAATTTTGTCCACATGGAAAGCACCTTGGAGAAGACACTGATATGTGTGAGAGCCTCCACAGAATATGGCCTAGAGACACCACCTGGGTGCTTGTCTCGAGATAAAATCATAGAATGGTTTGAGACAGACCTTTAAAGGTCATCTAGACCAAACCCCTCTGCAGTGAGCAAGGACATGTTCAACTAAACCAGGCTGCTCAGAGCCCTATTCAGCCTGACCTTGAATGTTTCCAGGGATGCGGCATCCACCATCTCTCTGGCCAACCTGTTCCAGTGCCTCACCACCTCCACAGTCAAGAATTTCTTCCTAATATCTAATCAAAACCTACCATCGTTCAGTTTAAAGCCATTACTCCTTGTCCTATCACTACACATCCTTGTAAAAATGTTCCTCCCCAGCTCTCTTGTAGCCCCCTTTAGGAAGGTGCTATAATGTCACCCCTGAGCCTTCTCTCCAGGCTGAACAACTCCAGCTCTCTCAACCTGTCTTCATGGGAGAGGTGCTGCTGCCCTCTGGTCATTTTTGGCCTCCTCTGGGCTCACTCTGGCAAGCTGTTGTCCTTCCTGTGTCAGGGAGCCCAGAGCTGGATGCAGTATTGGATGTAGGGTCTCATGAGCACAGAGCAGAGGGCCAGGAGCCCCTCCCTCACCCTGCCAGCCACACTGCTTTTGATGCAGCCCAGGCTGCAGGTGGCTTTCTGGGCTGCAAAATGCTGAATGCACTCGAACTAGAAACTTAGGCAATATTCATCCCATAATTCTAAAAGCATAATTAAAGGCAAGGAACTAGATAGGGAATGGTATAAAACACAATGTAGATTTGCCATC
>JAYDZK010000001.1:98581566-98594378 GCA_034509185.1 Euphonia xanthogaster | reverse complement strand
ATGCACTCAAACTAGAAACTTAGGCAATATTCATCCCATAATTCTAAAAGTGTAATTAAAGGCAAGGAACTAGATAGGGAATGGTATAAAACACAATGTAGATTTGCCATCTCCTGACAGTAGATTTTGTCAGTCTAACTTTGCCAACTCATGTCCAGCTTTCCTTTGGATACTGGTGATTGCCCTGACCCAGGTGCAGCACCTTGCACTTGGCTCTGTTTGACCTCATGAGGCTCCCATGGGCCCAGCTCTTGAGCTTTTGGTCCTTTGCTCCTCTGCCCCAGCCTCCTCTTCTTCCTGTCCCAGGCCTAGGTCTGAATCTGCTGTACCTGGCCAGTCTTCTTATTTCTTGTTATTTTGATTTGCATCCCTTATTCATAAAGAGCTGATCCCTCCCTTGGGTTGCTTGAGTGCCACCTAAGGTGCAATTAAGTACAAATTCTTTGTTTATCCCAGGTAGGTCCCAAATGACTCACAGCAGCTGTTCAGGGGAGTTTCCCAGTGCTCCTGCATGTTGAGAAGTTTCCTGCATTGCGTCAGTGAGGGAAATGGGTGCACTGTCCTCAGGGAGGGCTGTACCTCTGGGCATTTCAGCTGTCAAACACTTCAGAGCATCTGTGGAGTGTCTGATGACTGTGAAGCTTAGCTGAGTTTAGCTAGACCCTGTGGGAAGCACAGTTCCAGTTTCTGATGCTAGCTTCCACTTTCTACTGCATTTTAAGTACTCCCTCTGAAGCAAAGGGTAAGAAGGGGAAAATAATTGTCCTGGAAAGTTACATGGCTAAGCAGCATCCTGTTCACTGCTTTGATTCTTGGAAATGGTTATACTCTTTTTTATAACATTTTCTGGAAAAATTAGTCAAAATTAGATATCACATATGGACAATTTCAGTTCAGATGGATGAAGCTGTGCAAGGAATATTTAGATCAAAAGCAGGTTTTCTAGTGAGAAATGTCTGGCCACTTTCCTAACAGGCAGCACTACTAAATTTGCTATGACTAATCCTTGGTATTGATTTTGTTGGCTTGTTGTAAAAAGATAGTTTGTCTGACTCCAGTAATTAAATTTAGTTAATTAGAATAAGTTGCTGTGCCATTTGTCAGGATCACTGCTTACTTGCCTGTTTTCTTATGCTGCTCCAAAGACCATCAGACCATGGAACAAAGTTCCCACAAACTGACACTGTCTTTTCATATCTGAAGTTGTCTCTTTTCAGTAGCTGAGCCAAGCATTTAAGTAACCATATTGCACGATTTTCAGGATTTCCAATACAAAATGCTTTCAAAAAATATATTTATTGCCTAGCAGACATATATTGTCTGGGGTATTTTAACCATGGTTCTACAAGTGCTGAGTGTCACCCAGTACTAGACCCTCATTTCAAGAAGACAATCTCTCTTCAGTGGGTGTTTGCAGTTACCTAGTGAGTCCAAGACTATGGAGAAAAACTTCAGAGTGAATGAGATGGAGGGCCTAGGATTTGTAACCCTGTCACACAGCATCTTAAGCTGTTCTCTGCCTGGATGTGCCTCTGTTCTGATGCTGGGTTTAAGAGCTGTCCGTTAAAGGGCTTTTAAAGTGGTGACAGCATAGATTTTATGTTATTCCTGACTGTCCTGTTTTTCAGTTCTGAAGGCAGTGAGCTAGATTTTTTTCTCAGTATGCTCAATAAGGCTGCACTAAATGGCTCTTAGTATAGGGACAGAGATGGAAGAAGGTCTTTCTCCCTCTGTTTCTCTGCAGGAAGGAGATTAAATCAAGGCAGTATTTTGATGTATCTAGAAAATGGGAAACTTTTTGTGTTGCTCAGAAAGGGTGATGCTGATTAGGAGAGAATTGGAACATTGAGTGCTCAGCTGGAACAGGAACAAAGGAGAGGTGAGGAGCCTGTGATGTGTCTCCACAGTGAACAATGCAATTCAAGGTCATACAATGAGTTCTCCTGCCCCAGCTCTTCACTCCAGCATAATCTTTGACCTCATCTCCTCCTTCTCCTCCTCCAGGGATTCAGAAACCTTCCTTTAGGCCCTACAGGAACGCTGCTCCGTAATAAGGCAGGGCTGGGGACCAGGAGAGCTGCCTTTAGGGGCAGGAGGGAAATGCAGAGCTGTGTTCTGCCCTTCTGCTTTGCTGCTGAGCACTCGGAGCTGCTTGTGCAGTCAGGAATCCAGAGGCTCTGGGGCCGGGTTGTGCAAAAGGCAGCTGGGCTGGGCTGTATGCCATGATGCAAGGCAAGGTGTAATGCCTCTGTTCTGAACCCTGCATTTCGTTTGGGTGTACGTGCCTGAGCAGCACTGGGAATGTTGGGATTACATTTGTGTAACACCACAATACAGTCACAATGGCTGAGTGCCTGTAGCAGGCTGGACCTGTTTCTGCCCCTTTCTGTGTGAGTCCTTCAAAACTTAGGTGTGCTGGGAAGTTCACTGAGAGTTCTCATGAAAACCCAGGTAAGACATGCTCAAGTAGTGCACCTTTGCTGAGGTGCATTTTCATAATGAAAATATAGCACATGAGATCATTCTGGTCTCAACCTTACTAGGGGGTCTAACAGGTCTTTTGATTCTGTCCATACGGGCCTCAGACAAACCACATCACTGGCTTTCCTTAATGAAGCTTTTTTTAAAGTTGCTTGATGCCAAAAGCACCCTATCCTCACTGCTTTCTGCATCAATCAATGGGGTAATTAATGACTGGCCATGAATAACAAAGCAAAGACTAGAACTAGAAGCACAGTGTGAGAAAAGGGATGCTTTATGGGGCACCCAGGGAAACTGAGCTTAGTTTCTTACACCCTGTGGTGTGCTAAGGTCTGTAGCAATCAGCATGCAGAGACCTACCTGGATGTTTCTGAGATGAAACAAGCTTCCCATGCTGCTGGCTTCTCCTGGGCCCTGTAGATGCCCAGGGAAGCTCAGAAGCATGGCTGGTAGCTGCTATGGTCTGGAGGTTGTAATATGACAAGAGAAGCACCTTCCTGGGCAGAATGAACCTCTCCACTGGCTTGCAAGGCTTGCAAGGCATATGCTACCATAATTCTTCCTGCTCAAAGGACAGTCGAACAGAAAAGCTGTGTCAGGCTCCCGACAGACTGGGCCAAGTTGGACTGATCCCCAGCCTGGAAAATCAGAGCTGTCCAGAGGAATGAAAGAGAGAAGAAGACTCATTTTCAGCACATCTCCCACAGGGCTTGAGCTTTCTTTGCACAGAGTTGTCATCCCTTGGTGCCTTTGGAGCTTGGGTTTAGTTTGCCCCCTGCATTGGGCACTGTCCCACGGGCTCTGAGCAGGGGTGGGTTGGTGACCGTGGCAGGATCCACCAATAGTCCCAGAGGAAGCAAGGTAGTGAGTCACATCTGGAATCTACCTGGCAGCAGCAGAGGAACTGCTGTAATGTGACTTTGAGGTTCACACAAGACACAGGGGCAGTCAGGACTGGGACGTGACAATGCCCAGGATGCTGAGTGTCCCACAGGGGACAGGGACCTGTGGTGTAAGTCCAGGCAGGGCCAGGGAAGTTCCACATGGTTCAAATCTTAACATTTGTCTTACTCTAAAGGAGTTTTACAGTGTAGACTTTTATAACAAATATTTTATTTTGACTGGATACTGATGAGGTGAAATATGAATGAATACACACTTAAAAAGTACGTTTACTTTTCTACAACTCTTCAGTACCATGAAGTTCCAGTATGAAATATTAAGTCTCTGCTCAAATGATGTCACTCTGGAAATAGTAACAAAACATCTTGACCACCTGAAGAGCTCTCTCAAACCAAGATCACCTCATTCTTCTTTTTTTATTTTTTTGACATAGAATATTTGGTTTGATAAGGAATAAGGAACAAAATGAGCTGAAAACAGTGTTGAACACAGCATCCTGTGTTTCTCCTTGTCGGGAAATAACATTCTCAAGACCTGGGTGTATGCACTTATTTCCGTGTGCAGGCACTTGAAGCAGCTCTGGAATAGTTCAAGTATGGTGGAGAGGATTGCATGAACAAATTCCTGTAACCCTGGCAACATCTTGTCTTGAAAACCTCCAGCTTCTTCCTTTGTTTGTCTTGTTTCCCTTAAATCTAGCAACTAGGTTAAATCCTCCAGTTCTCCAAAGTGTGAAGCTAAATGCTCCAGGTGATTATGGAGACACTTGTAAGGATGGCAGTGAGAAAGGCTTTTTGTGCTAGTTTTAAAAAAACAAATGTGCTATTGTACTGTGTGATTTACAATTAATTCACACATATCTTTAGCTGTTTTTTTTCCTCTTGTGTTAATATCTGTGCTTGCTTGTGTGAATGCATTTGAGTAGATTATTATTTGAGTACTTCTTCAAGTTAAAAACATTTCAAGAATTGCAATATGAATGAGGAACCTCCCTTCTCAAATGCAGAAAGAAGAACCATTGAAAAAACAGTGAGGCACAATTTTCCTGGATTTTCTCTGTGTATTTCTCTATATATAGAAGCAGGCACTCATTAGACTGATCAGATAAAAAGAGAAATTGAAAATCAAGAAGGTTATGACAGTGAAAAAATGGCACTCAGACTTCATAATGTGCTTTAAATCAAATAAGAAGTTTATTCAGCAGAATATGTGCTCAAATATTACATCACAGAAAACCTTACAAATAATTAAGCATTATTGTGTTTTCAAGTGAGCCCAGTAATTCTTAACTTGATGATAAAATATGACAATTCCCGCAAACAAATTTGAATTCAAAATGCTGAATGCACTCAAACTAGAAACTTAGGCAATATTCATCCCATAATTCTAAAAGTGTAATTAAAGGCAAGGAACTAGATAGAGAATGGTATAAAACACAATGTAGATTTGCCATCTCCTGACAGTAGATTTTGTCAGTCTAACTTAATACTTATCCCTCATGATTCAATTAATTTTGATAAAAGGGGAGTGAAATTGCTTCAATCTGCCCAGACTTAGGTTAAATATTTCCTCACTAGAAATGATTAATAAGGGTGCAGTTTTGTGTGTTAATTTGTATATGATAACTAAGAAAATGTCTGATAAAATGCAAAGGGTGAGGAAAACTCATCAGTAGTAGAAAAAAGAACTGAATTCCTTGGGTACTGGCTATGGGACTCAGAAATATCTTAGAGTTTGGCAGAAAAAGTAGAAACATGCTGATGAGTTCTTGGTGGTAACAGCTTGGAGGGAGGAACACTACAGGAACAAAAGGATTACTTTAAATCTTGATGTAACAAAGAAATAAGGACATTATAGAAGGCAAAATTACAAGGTCGCTAAGTAGCTAAAATTCCTGCTGTGAGCTGGAGCTCATCAGCTGGAAACAAAGGAAGAAGGAACAAGACCTTGTTATTCTAGGCAGCTGCAGGGTGAGCAGGTTGAGATGGAACTGTGGGAAGGCCAGCACGGGGCCTGTGGCTGGATCAAGCAGAATGCTTTCAGCAGACACTGGAAAAGTCTTATTTACCCTCTGAGAATCACTGAGAAGGTCCCACCCAAAACACAGCACATGGTTGTGATGATCTGTTCTTTCTGAAGAGGAGTAAGAACAGGGGTAAGAAGGAGAGGAGAATCAGGAGAAAGGAAAGCCCATTTTCTGGCAGCTAACCAAAGGACCTCACTGCCTTTAACCGACCTAAATACTGATACAAGAACTGGAAATAAACAAGGACAAGAATAATTTCCAACTGGAAATGAGCCCAGTGTTCCTAACCAGTAGATAATCACTGATATGAGTGAAAAATAAACTTAGATACTTGTCTCTTTATGGAAAAATGTGTGTGACATAGCTAATAGGGATAACAGAAAGGTAGATCTGATGACCCAAGAAAACCCTTTCTCTCTTAATCTCCTCACATGGTCTTATCCTCAGGAAAAGGAGAAGAATTTGGGCAAAAATCCACCCAAATTCTATTGTCTTTCAAATGGACATGAAATGGGAAAAGGGGACATAGTTAGTGTCTGTCTGAATATTGATCTAACCAGATATCCAGTAGTCTGCTTTATTCTGAAATATTTTCCTATTTGTATAAACCAGAGCAGTTTGTTCAAAATACAGTTTTTTAGTACCAAGTAGAAAGTAGTGAAGAAATATTCTTAGTTATTTAATCTCCATTATCAATACACTTTCTAATACTCATCTAAAAACAGCTTGTAAAACATTAAAGGGGCTATGCAGAGGAGGGTTAAAATGTATACACATGTGCAGAGGCATTAAATTACAGAATAGGAACAGGTTGTTTAAATGCAGCAATTATTTAGATAATTCCAACTACAAGTGCTAGGTAAAGGGAGAGTCTTTAAAAGTCTGCTTATTTGTTGACTCCCTTCTGAGACATCTTATACTCTATATCAAATGCAGGATATCCAATATAGAGTATCCAGGGTTGAGAGGGCCAAACAGTAAGATGGATGATGATTCCAACGGGAACATCTGCCTGCTGCAAGGGGTCTGCTGAAAAAGGAAAAGCACTGCAGGAGATGGATATGAGGTTTGCATGTGGCAAAATTTATCCCTGAAATCCAGCTTGTTTATGAATCTGCTGCTTGTATTTTAAAAGTTCTCTCATGGGTGGCTGTGTTGTTTGCAAAGTGAGATACTGGTATGATGAAAAGAAATGACACTTCATTTATTGAGATTTACAAGTAGCACAAACATTGCCTGCTGTTCCTGCAGTTTTCAGAGACTAAGCTGAGTTTTCAGAGACTCTTCTTTTAGGTATTTTTTTCCATGCATTTGGAAACAAACCCAAAAGCTGCCTTATATGACTGTACATAAGAACTTAAACAACTGTCCTTTTGTAGTTATTTTTTTCTCTTTTATGTAGAAAATATTGTGAAATCACTGATGCAATGATTTCATTCCTTTGTGTCTATGCAATGTCTTCCACTTGACTCTAAGGGTGTCATTATGGTAAAGGCTTTTCTTTTACAAGAAAAAGCAAAAGTACTTCTGAGAATGATGATAAAATTGTTCAGTTGTGGGGGGTCATATGTGCTGGTAATTACTTTTATATTTAGACTCGGAAATGACAATCTGAAATCAGAATATCTCATTAGTAGTAATGCATTTTAATTTCTGACAAGTGAAGTATTCCCAAGGAAATGACAGATGTTAGAACTACGGTGAATTACATATGGCTTAAGATACTTCAAAAAGTGGCAAAACATTATGAAAATTCCTTAATTGCCTACAGTAACAGTGTGAATCAGTTTTTGCTATTATCCCAAATTTTTACTAGGTGAAAAAAATTTGAAGGCTCTAGCAGACTGCAAAAAAGAAACTCTAAAAATGTTTTGATCTCTTCTTGCCTAACAGAAGCTATCAACACACCCTTTTTTCCTTTATTTTTAAGTTTAAGAAGCAAAAAATATGTTTTAGATTTGAGAGCTTAGCAATCTTTTTCTTGCAAATCAGGGGAGATGCACTGACACAGGTCTGTATCCAAGGAGGCCTTTTGCTTATTGGAAAGTTCAGCACCAGCCTCACAAAGAGCTTACGTGTAACTTGGGTTGGTCTGAAGTCCATACTCAGGACAAAAGCTAAGCTTGGCTTAATCTGATGCCATCATTATTTTTGGGACTTCTGGGCCATTATCTGTATATGAACATGAAGGAATAATGCATTACCTATCCCAGGTGACTGAAATGAAGTGGAATCTGGAGTGGCAAGAGGGAAGCTAGATCACCAGACAGAGGCTGGGCAAGAAGAACTTTCTTTGATGGCACCTCCAGTCATGCTTTATGTGAAGGCCTTTGAACCTGTGAGGATGAAACTTCCCTCAGGCTCCCTGCTTTTATGCCAGACTTGAAGCAATGAGGAAACAGTTTTCAGGACAAAACCTCCCCACTGAACTGACTGCCAAAATATCTGCTCAACAGCAAGGCGATGCTTGATGCCCAGGTCAATGGTGTTGTGCCATCGTTCTGGAGACCCTTTCACTGATCACACACCTTGCTGGCAGGGGATGTCCCATCTGGTTC
This sequence comes from Euphonia xanthogaster, assembly GCA_034509185.1. NCBI lineage: Eukaryota > Metazoa > Chordata > Aves > Passeriformes > Fringillidae > Euphonia > Euphonia xanthogaster. Next base: position 98,586,410 of record JAYDZK010000001.1, on the reverse strand, counting down.
TCTTGCTTCCTCATCCATGCTGCATTTTACCCCATTTCTCCCTCCCTTCAGGGAGTTTGGATTGTTATATCCCTACATAAGGGATTTTGAGTACTTTTTCTCAAGAATTTAGAGACATATGCTATAGTTTGCCATGTGTTTCACCACTGGTGGTTTTCTGGGAATCAGACTCTGGATGCCAACTCCAGATTTGAATGAGAAGTGTCTCTGAGGGCCTCAGCAGTGATGACTGCTGAATCCTTCTTTCCATCACCAAGACATGGCACCACTGTTGGGCCATCCCATGCTAGAGCCGTCATACCCCAGATTTTTTTGCTCCTGCCTTGTTTCAGGAAGTTTAATGTGCTGTATTTCCCCAACCCTGATATCAGTGGCTTATCCTGAAAGAGATGGAGTAAGCAGAAGCAGATCTAAAGAGCTGAGGAATAAACACTCTCCACTTTCTCATGAGGGAAAATACAACTTTATTGCCAGAAAACCACCTAAAAATATGGAGTAGAGAGCAAGTCGAATCACCATGAAATGCATTTACAAAACTCTTCAAGAAAATCAAGGAAGAGATGTTACTATTATGTCTGCATTCAAAACATAAGAGGAATGCACTTGAAACTCTTAAAATTACTCAGAACCCCTGAGTGTGCTGCGAAAGTGGTGCACAGAGAGATCAAACTCCTCACAACAGAGAGAGGAAAGGAGCTCTTGAGAGTGTTTGTGGCAGAATCCTGTTTCTATTTCAAATACTGTTTTGTCAATATGTTTGTGTTGCTGTTGTGCTCAGAAGTGCTTGCTCAGAGAAAGATCCCTGCATGCTGGGTGCTCACCAAAGGCCATCCTTGCCCCCCACTGGACAATATAACAAGCTGACAAGCTTCCCTGGATAGGCATGGACAGGGTGGTAGACAGTGATTGCAGAAACAGCAGGTGCCTTCTCCCATGTCAAAGTTTCAGCAGCCGTGCTGCAAAAGGCAACTTGAAAAGGACAGCGAAGTAGGCACAGAATGGAGAAGCTGAGGAGAGCTTTTGTAGAAATAATTATGTGCCAAAGCACTTAGATGTGCTTTAAAAACTCCATCAAAACAATGTTGCCTGGCTTCTGTGCAGTGGCAGACGATGAAACATCCAGTTGTGTTAGGTCAGGTGTGGCAGAACAGAGGGAGACTCCATACAATCCAGCTCCTGGGATCTGGGGCTCCAAAGCCATCAAGCAGGCAGAAACTCCTTGACTTCTCTGCCATATAGCACCACAGAAAATTTTTTCCTACTTAAAATCCAATAAAAAATTTAAAGACTACAGTTATACCACAGGTTCTCTTTCAGCCATTGTCATTCAGATATCTGTTTTTCTAGGCAGACAGTCAGGAAGCATGTCTGTATTTCAAGCAGGATTCAGTCTCTAGGTATGATCAGTGACAGAAGCACACAGGATGAATAAACCATTCCCTGTCATTGTTCCCTGAATACTAGCAGTATTTGGGAAGCTATCGGCAGTGGTACAAAAGTATTTTTTCCAGTAAGGAAAGAGTATTTCAAATTAGGAGAAAAGTGGCAAATCCAGCAAGCTGACAGACTCTGTGCGTGTGTGTGAGCATGTGTGTAGGCAAAATGCAATCAGTGCACAAGGGAGGCAAAAAGACAATACCTTAACCTTGCAGCAACATTCTGAGGGCTGAAGAGAGCATGGTATTTAGTTATGCTTTGCCTGCACAAATGCTTTATCCCCATATAATCAAATAAACCCTTTAATTTTGTCTTAGGATGTCTAGCCACTCTTCCAGGAGTATCATTTATCATCAAATATACTGGTGCAGATGGAGTAGAAACTATTTTTCAAAAGCAGATCACAGTCAATTGTGAGATCATCTTCTGGCCATGTGTCCCTATTTCTCTTTCTGACCTGCAGACCACCTTCCTTCTCCTCCCTGCTTTTATTTGCTCTCTAAAAGTTAGAACAACTGCTTATTTGGAAAATGGTTTATGGTTTATTTTAATGCAGTTTGGCAAGTTAGCAGTGCCCAGTGCTGTCTGCTCTGAAGGCAGATTGACAGCTGTCACTGCGGTGGTCTGTGATCAGCTGGGATCAGTCTCATGCACAATGTCCATCTCTTGTGCAGTAAACCAAATACTTTCACCTCTTAGGCATGGATGGGAGCTACCACAGGTGCAGGTGGAAAGGGGCAAGGTAGTGGAAAGGCATTTAATGACCCTGCTTTCTTGCTAGATCTTGTGCTGGCACTTTTTCATCTGTTCCCAGGGTGCTGTGCTTGCTGTGCTGTCCCTTAGCCATGCAGCTTTGACCTTCACCTTCTGTAAGGTTACACTGTGAAAAGCCCCTTTCCCTTCCTGCTCACAACAAGCAAATACAAAAAAATACTGTGGAAAAAAAGTAAAATTAAAAAAAAATTAAAATCCACTCTCCCATTGCAGCAGGCAGCATCATCTCACAGTCATTTTCAGAAACACACCAGGCTCCAGCTTAAGGGTGACTTATTTTGTTGTTCCCACAACTCTAACAAGAAGGTTGTTTTAAAACCTCATTGCTTTGATGTCTTGAAGCCATTATCAGACATTGATTACATGGTTACATGCCATCAAGGGTGTGATGATCTATGTACATCCTGTACATAGATCTTCGTTCCCAAGTGTACACAGTGAATGAAAGTCTTATCATCCTATGATTGCCCCCAGCTCAGGCTTCTTCTATCATCTATCAGTTGAGCTGTAAGCTTTTTAGAGGAAAGACTATTGTTGCATTTGTTGGAAGTACTATGAGTACCTCAAGAATTAAATGAATAATGTGTTGCACTTGTAAAGACAGAATATGGAGTTTGAAAGGCAAAGCAAAATAAAATTATTAAGTAGTACAACTGGTGAATTAAAAATAAGCAAATAAAAAATTAAAGCCTAATAAAAACATGGCTGATCATGTATTTATATAAGAAACACCTCAGCAGAAGAGAGAGAAAATAAGGGGTATCACATATGGATACTATCAGAGTAAATAGTCAGAGAAGGAATTTTGAAAAAGAGTAAACATAAAAGTGAATGTGTTGGGCTTACCTTGGCTAGCTGCCAGGTACCCACCAACCCCCTCCATCAACAGGACAGGGTGACAAAATGTGAAGAAAACTTGATGTGAAAGCTGACAATAATAAAAGTGTATCTTTTAATTAGCTGGTTCCTGAAGAAACTGAGCTCAAACTCTTTTTTACTGCAGGGATATGTCAACCATCAGCTCCCTTATCAATAATTTTCAAACTTGCTGTTTAGTTTTAAACAGATTTTCTAGACTCCTGAAGGTGTCAAAGACACTGCATTTCCATTCATTTTCTTCCTCCAACTAGAGCTCAGATTGTACCATTTGCCAGAGAATCCATGTGAAGAGCCAATGGATGCTCTGTCTTCAAGACCTCTTGTGCCTTGTGTTTCATGGCTGATTTTCAGCTGCAAAATGCAGAGGGTCAAGTGAAGAGTCCTCGCCTCTGTCAAAGGTTGTCTCCTAAGTAAATTATCTGGCATTAACTACAACTAATAAAAAAGAAAACAAACAACCCAACTGCCTAATAGCAGTTTTTGTCAAAATTAATATTGTTACTTTTACCCTGCAGTGTTCTGTCATGCTTACTGACATGGTGAGTTCATGTTGCAACCTTCATGCAATTCAACTGCCTACAGAAATCCATTGGAAACTGGGCTCTGCCACTTCTGGAACTAATTCTTGAACTTTTTTTGTCAAAGTAATACTTTCTCTACAGCAGTTATCATCCACAGTTTTAGTGTGTACTAGACATCACAACTCCTATTCTCACCACCGCTGTTTTATCTGATGGAAAATGTATCTATTTCAACCCAGCAGAAATGTTCCCTTCTTACTTTTCTATGGCACAATTTGCTTATGAAAGGGAAAAAACAAACAAACAGAAAAAACCCAAACCCAAACTAACAGGAGAATTCATTGGTATAATTTAGGGAGGTTTCAGCAAAATTAATGAGGTGCCATTACCAAGGGAACATGGACTGATTTCTGCATAATTACTACTATTTGTATAACCACCCGATCCAATGTATTATTTCCATAGGCTTGAAGCAAGAACGAGGCTCCTTTGAGCTGCTGTGCATGCATAATACATTTTGATGTCCAAGCACGCCCCAGTAGGAAATGAATAGAGACCAGTTCAAAGTCACAGTGCAGCTGCCCGTTGGTTTTCTCAAGAGCGAGGCGTGCAAATAAACCAGGATGTGAACTAATAGGCTGTTCATTTCACTATAATATCCCGTTGTTATTAATTGACAACAGCTGTGAGACAAGTTGTGTGACACCCACTGCTGGAATAAAATAGCTCCAAGTGAATTGAATGTATAGGATCCTAAAATGAGGCAGATACCACACAGAAAGAAAAATCGTGTCCCTGTCTGCTCCTACCAGGGGAGTGAGGTTCTTGCTCCAGTATTTACAGTACCAGGGCCTGTTCTTGTCTAATGCCAGCAGAGTTCCCTGTGCATGAAGAGCTCACCAAGCTACTTTCAGTCATGTATCAGCAGGCCTGGCTAGCTGGGGAGGTGCCAGTTCACTGGGGTTGGCAGATGTGACACCCATCTACAAGAAGGGCCAGGAGGAGGGTCCAGGGAATGAGAGGCCTCTCAGCCTGATGGGGAAGGTCCTGGAGCAGATCATCTTCAGTGCCATCACACACTAACCAGGGATCAGGCTGAGCCAGCTTGGCTCCAGGAACGGAAGGTCCTGCTAGACCAACCTGATCTCCTCCCTCCCTCCCTCCCTCCCTCCCTCCCTCCCTCCCTCCCTCCCTCCCTCCCTCCCTCCCTCCCTCCCTCCCTTCCTCCCTTCC
>JAYDZK010000001.1:98564579-98581466 GCA_034509185.1 Euphonia xanthogaster | reverse complement strand
CTTCCGCCACTTCCTTCCGCCACTTCCTTCCGCCACTTCCTTCCGCCACTTCCTTCCCCCACTATTCTATAATTCTAATATATTTTCTCTCTTCAGAATAAATCTCTCTGCAGATGAAAACATCTGCTCTCATTGATACAATCATCAGCACCCCCTCCAGCAAATCAAAGCCAAGACATTGTTGGAGTTTGTTCCTATCCTTTTGAAAAAATGTATTCACATTTTTCATGCTGCTGCTAGTGCAAACAATTCCCAGATATTTTATTCTGCCAGTGGTAATGAGGAAAAATGTAACATCATCTTAAAGATGGGTAATGACGGGAGGCTTTCTACTAACTTTGTCTGTTAGAGGCCAGGGTGAGAGCAAACACTGCTTGGAAAGACCAAGTGGAGTCCACTGAACCTTCATGAACATGGATCTATTCCATGGCACTGTGAAATCACCAGTTCCTTGTGACCTTTATGGATTTTCCCTTGGCTAATACAGAACAACTGCTTTAAACTACACTAGTCAGACCAAACTGAGAAAAGAGGGGTAAGGCAGAGCTTTCTCATCCCCTTGATGATCTCTTTGCCTGACCCAAGAAAAGTGAAAAACTCTTAAGTGTTGTGGAGTGTCTTACTTGACTTTCCCTCATCCCATCTGATTCAACGTGAATCTGCCTCTCCAGGAAGGGACCATGTCACACCCTGTGCATGGAAAAGAAAATGTGTGTTTTTCCCTGTATGACCAAAGTACAAACAAATACAAATCCTGATTTGTGAGGGAGAATTTCTGTGTTGCCCTGTAGTAGCTACATTTCAGTCTCCCTAGGAGAGGAACTGGGCGAGAAATTGAAAAGGGGGTTGCTGATGTTAGGAAAATGTTTCTAATGTACTATCTAAAAGTCTCTTCAGTGAAATTTGAATCCACAGTCATGGCCTTGATTTCCACAGAAGATGTCTTGCAGTACAGTCGGTCAGAGCATGGTGCTAATAACACCAGCTGGGTTGTGGGTTTGATCCCTGCATGGGCCATTCACTTCAGATTTGGGCTTGATGATCCTTTAGGGGTCCCTTCTAACTCAGAAGATTCTGTGGTTCCGTGAAATTTCACTTTATTTTTTGTTCTAGGCCATCCTACTCTGCCATGCTACATAAAAACATATTCAGACCGGATTTGCCAGTTGAAAAATACTTTCCTTTATAGTTTTGTCCAGTGGTGTTGGAAATGTCTCAGGTCACTCAGTTCTCTCTTCCTACTCAGGATGGAGAATTTTGACTGCAACCACCCCTAGACAAGCCCCTGAACTTCTCTCTTCATATGAAGCCAAGCGGGCTGGCAACTCTGGGCACTCCTGCCCTGACCTGCTGCCTTGGGGCCAGCGTGGACAGGCAATAGCTTAGCACATGCTCTTGTGATATTTCACTAAAAAACACTCCAGTCAGGCTGGCCCAGCTATTTGACTGAAAAGCATCTGTAATACAGAACTCATCAATTATATATCAAAGTATCATCTAAATCCATTCCCTTCGGTTGCTTAAAAATTAATAAATTAATTGGTATGAGGTGGCAGGACCTGACAGTAATGAATGATATATTGAAATTGTAGAAAATAAATAGATTTCTATGTTTATTTAGAACAAATTATATGTACTAATATGCTTACTTTTTATTTGCCAAAAGAAATTGTAAAAAAGCATTTGGTGGAGAAAATAACTTCTTCATTCCCTCCAATGGATTATTTAACCTGGGAATCCTGTATAATATGCTATTACACTTGGTTTCACACCTGTAAAATATCCATATCTGGTGTTAATGCAATTGATATTTCTGTCCATATTAATTTTTTCAGGGTGTTACTCAATAATCTTCATAAAAAATTACAATATTTGAAAAGAATTTTTGAACCAATTTTTCTCTTTATTCTAAAGGTAAACTGTAACTACAGAATTCTGGGGCTTATGTTTTAAAACTACAGGGAACATAAAGTTCAGCAAAAACTAGAATAAAGCATACAGAATTTAATAAAGTACAGAAAAACTTCCCTAGACCCCTTTAAGCTTATTTCCAGCTAAAGGCCTTCAGACTTTTCCAGAGCATGTGTCTTTTATCTAGATGATAGCTGTCATCAGTAAGATTTTTCATGTCTGCAAGGTATGGTAGCAAACCCATTGGCTCTCAAATACTCTTGTTCCTGCACTCCTCTTCTCCCTCCACACCCCAGAGCTGTGGGCAATCCTTCCCCACAGGCTGCTTCTCATTCTCCCCACAGGTTTGCCACGTATAAAGAAAGAGTCTTTCCTATGGTCAAGTCTTTATAAAACAGGTAAGTGATTTTCTGACCCAGATGCTTCAAGTGGGGCTTCCTGGTCATCCCTGCCGGTGCAGCATCACATTTCAGTGAGGTTGCCCCAAGCCCATCTCTCCCCACATCACCAGCTCCAGGGCTGCTCTTCCACTCTCTGGAGGCCCTGGCTCTGCTGCTCAGGTAGCATTCAGAGATTGGTTTTGTGTATCTGTTTTTGTTGCTTGAATAATTTGAAAACAGAGAAGAGGAGGCACTTATCCGTCTGTCAGCAACAAACAGACACTCCAGGGATTGATTGTCTGTGGACCTCAGCATGAGAGCAAGCACAGGGCTGTCTTTGCCAGCTCATCCAGCCACTGCCTGGGAAAATGGGCTGCTTCAGGGGAACAGAGACTGAGGAGTGATAAACGGGAAATTTAGCCCAAAGTGGGAAGCATGGAGGAGAAAGCCTGGAAACCTGTGTCACTTTTAGCTCAAAGTTGCAAGAAGGGCAACTTCCCCTTGCTTCTCTAATGAAGGATCTGTGACTGTGGGGTTTGGGGGAGCAGGTCAAGAACCACCAGCAAGGGTTATGCTGGTTTGGTGGGGAGACCTATGGGGACAGCTACAGCTTGATGAAGGCACTGTGACTTCTCACACTCAACTCTTTTGGGAAAATGCCTCAGTCCCTCCAGAGCAGTCTTGGCAGGGAAGCAGCCCCCAGCACATATTGTGCCTGTGGTCCGGGCAGCTAAGGGTAGCTGCAAACTGGGAAACCCTTTCTGGTTCAGAGGGGAAAGAGTATGGGGACAGCCTGCACTGCTGCAGAGACAAGGGCTCAGCTGGGCTGGTTACACCACTGCTCAGTGTCCTTGTCTCAGAGGCTGGTCCCCTTTCATAACAGCTCTGCTCAAAGTGCTCAGGGGCCCACAGCAGCCCTCCTTGGGAGCACTCACCTTTTCAGTCCTGCACAGCACATAGGATCATAGACCTCTTGGCTGGAAAAGACTCTGGTCTAACCATTAACCCAGCACTGCCAAATCCACCACTAAACCATGTCCCTTGGCACCACATCCATACAGCTTTTAAATACCTCCAGGGATGGTGACTAAACCACTTCCCTGAGCAGCCTGTTCCAGTCTTGAAAGAAGTCCAATCATTTTACATGAAGACTCGTCTTCAGATTTGAAAGTTAATATGGGAATGATTCCACACATTTTCTTACTGGTTATGTGCTGCTTTTTTTGTCATCACTCCTGGCAGCATTTTCTCTAGAAGCAGTCCTGACTCTTGGAGAGGAAGCGAGATGAAACATAACAGACCAGTTGAATAACTTCACCCAGAAGGGAAGTAAACCCATCAACAGCAAATTCCCTCTGTCCAGTATCTCTTTTCCACCCTGAAAAAATATTGTCACCGTGCAACTGTGATAGATGAACAGGCAAACCTGCAAGAAGGTCAGCCTTTCACAGAGTTTTGTTTAAGAGTGTCTTTACAGAAGGTACTTAGAAAACTCCCTTGCCTTCCTTTTCATGCTGTTTGTATTCAAATTCATAAATATGCAGCAATAGCTTGAGTTTAAAAAGCAGGCAAGAACGTCCCAGTAAGTAGAGATAGCAAAGTAGCAGAGTTTATTTTCACCGTATGTTTGTGTTTGGACTTTGGAAGAGTACATGAGACATAGTATTCTGCTGATAAAACTTAGAACACAGTGAACTAAAAATCAGGTTATTTATGTCTGTTAAAAGGGATTTAGAAAACTTTACATATAGCAAACTGCTTGAGCATAGGGTCCATATGCTCAGAAAAGAAAACTGAGCATGTTTTCCATGATCCATAGGCATTCAGTCCTTTTCTTTCATACACATGCTATATAAATTTAAACCAGTAAAACTCTTTTTCTGAACCGTAGACTAAATGCTAATTCATTCATCACTATGAGGACTTAGCATGTCTTCTGGGGGAGATCAAGGTTCATTGTTGAAACCAATGAAGTAGACCATGGAGAACTTCACTTTGTGAACGTTTATACTCTTACTGTGCTGCTGTATAGGGCAGAAAACATCACTAGCCAAAATGCAGCTCAGTCCTTTTCAGCTCAAGACAAAGTGATGATAAGTTGCTTGAAGAACCAACTTATTTCCTGATCCAAAGGTTCTGCATTGGCAGCTCATGAAGGGTTGGTGGAGGTCTGGGTCAGCAGACAGAGGACATGGGCAGCAGTGCTGTTGGACACTCAGGGTGGCTGTGCTGCCACGGAGAAGGCAGCTTGTTTCTAGCCACAGTCCTGTGACTCTGCAGAGGCAAGTGAACACCTGGGAGGGTACCAAAATAATTAGATGGGAAATAACTTACCAGGACTCATCTGACAAGCCTTTACCACTCCTACCCTATTTACTACCTCCAAAAATTTGAACCTGTTTCATACCATGTTTTAAATCTATTCTAGACTTGCTGGCTTTTGTGTCCTTTCGCACAGTCCACTCCTGTAGTGTGGATTTTCTTTGTATTTGAAAGCCTGCCCTCCCATTCCATTTGGTTTGTTAATGCTCATACTGGCTTTTGCCATAGCACTGAAGAACAAAGTTATTGGGAAGGTGGCCTAATTAGATACACACATAGTCCCTGCAGAAAGGGCTGGCCTTTGAGGAGCTTTGTTTTGCTGGTCAGTGATGGGTTTTGTCTTCACACAGTGAGTTGTTGTGGAGGGAAAGACATCCAGCAGTGCTGCATGGCTGGGCTGCATGAGCATCCCTGGGTGGCTGCTGAACCTCAATGAGCTGAACCACAGTGACAGTGCTATTTCCTTAGGCATGGAGGGGCAGTGAGACCTCCCTCTGTCTCACTGGGTGCTCAGGGCCAAGACTTCACGCAGGACACCAGGAAATGGGGATTAACATTTCCCAATTATCAGCTCTGGATTTTGCAGCAGGCAGATGGGGGTCTGCAGGGTGCAGTCATCCCTGGCAAGGCATGTGCATGAGCACAGCTGAGCCCTGTTCTTTTTTCCAGTCTTTTTTCAGCCTCAGCCCGAGTCCAGGGCTTGCCTAGGGCAGATTGCACCCAGCCCAAGGCAACAGGCTCTGCTCTACTTTCTGTCTCTGTTATGCAGCATTTTGGGTGTTGTTATCTGAGTGGGGAGCAAACCTGCTGATCTGGGTGTTAGTGTAGTGCTACTAGATTTGAAGGAGCAGTAAAGATAAAATGTTTGAAATTTTGTGATAAATCACAGCTCTGGCTGAACTGGTGGTGGAAACACATAGCAGAAATATGAAAGTTCAGTAAAATTACCTACCTTGATGCATTTACTTCAGTGGTTAAACAGCAATTTTGACCCAGCCAGCTGCTCTGGGCAGCAGGTCCAGCACTAGGGACACAAAAAACCAGCTTTGAGGGACCTGTCTGCACTGACTGGCAAGAGGGAAAAGAAAGAAATGAAACTGAAACATGATGCAAACTGTCACAATAACAGCTGAAAAGGGGAATATCGGAGAGATGGAATAGATTTTGAAGGTTCTTAAATATTTAGAGTTTTTTTTCTTTTAAGGAAACATCTAAACAGGACACTGTGAGCAGAGGAAGAGGCAGAATCTCCAAAATCAGAGTATTCTCTGATGGGTATTTGCTTCTGAGAATTTATCAATAATGGCAACATCTGCAAACAGCTCCTGACAGAGCACACAAGGACAGAGAAATATTTTAAGTGGCTTTATTAATTAGTTTTTATTCTTCTTCCTTTTTCCTTTTTTTTTTCTTTTTTTCCCTTTTTCTTATTTTGTAGTTTTATTCCCAGTTCCATAACTAAAGTACATTACTCCTGTCTTCTGTGACCATTAGTGTGATTTTACTTTTCCCTTGAGATGGGTCTAGCACTAGATGGGGTTACAAGGTGAGCTGACACTGGGGGATCCTCTGCCTAACAGAAGAGCCCATCTGGTAAAAGGCTGGGCTGCAGCAGGGAAAGATGGGCTGTTCATGGATCACAGCAGTGTACTGGGGCCATGATCTTCATTCCTCAGCCACAGACTTGTGATGTATCCAAACTATGTCAATGTTCTGACACACTGACTTGCCCAGGATTTCCTTCAGGGTAAACCAAAATGCAAATGTCCTACACTGTGCACAGACCTGCAGTTAAGATGTCATTTCGCACAGGCACACTGACTTCAGGACCTGAGGCAAACTCTGTTCCCTGTTTAACTCACCAGGAATTCTGTAAATGTCTTCAGTGGGGCGGCTCTTCTTTGTGCCATGTCCGTACGGAAGTGATGATCTGAAGGCAGTGAGCAGAGATGCATCAGGATTTCTGCACAAAGCAGTCAGCAGCTCTGCAAGAGAATTGGCTTCACATTGGCAGGGGGGCTTGTGGCTTTTCTTAGCTCTCTGAGTCATGCTGGAGGGTTTTGTCCCTGCTGCTATTATTGTGTTCTATAGATAATGGAGAAAGGCAAAACATATAAAGAAAGAGCTCATTTTTTCACACGTAAGCATAAGCTGTCTGTATGCCAAAGTGCAGATGAGAAAAGCCTGTACTCACTACTCTCTCAGTTGCAGTAATTGTTAACTACATTTGTACCCTACTTATTTAGTGAAGTGGCTTGCTAATGGTGTATGCTTTGTATGTATATAAACATTAGCAAATAACAGCCCACTATCAAAGCTCAGCACCGCCAGTATCAAAGTGCAACCATTCTCAGCAACATACTTGTATCAGTGCAAGTTTTCAATTAAAACTGTAATTTTATACACTGCAATTTCTGCATGTTAATAAATTCAGCTCCAGAGCTCCCAAAAAAAGGACATGGAACTGTTGGAGTGAGTCCAGAGGAGGCCATGAAGATGGTCAGAAAGCTGGAGCTCCTCCCTGTTCCACTTAAAATTTACATTGAGATTTCTCTAATGGTTAATCAGTCCTCACCTTTGAACACCTCAGAAATTCCCTGTGACTTCATTGAGGATAGGAGCAGAAAAGAAAAAAATCCCTGTGGTTAGTAACTTCCCCTTTATCTCTTTGGATGGGATCCACAAGTCTGTGCTGCAGCCACCATCATCCAGCAATATGAGGCTTTCAGCTGGATTTTTTTGGGGTACACAGCGACTCCTAAAATAAACATGCTTTTGTCCTAAGCTGTCTCTATTGGGGAAGATGACAAATTTTCAATGATGAGGCCAGGTAAAGGATTTCCCTGGCTCCTATCTGTATTGCTCCCACTGTTAGTGAAGGTTGGTCCTATCTAAGCTGCACAGCGCTTGGCCTTGGGTTTCTGCTGGACCCATGTGGATGCTCCTCTGCCCCAAAGCTGGAGTTGCTCTTTTGTGTGTGTTATTTCAGTTTCTAAGCATAAGGCAGTTGGAGGGCTGTGTTTTAGACCATCTGAGTTGTGTTTCTATAGAGTGAGGTAAAAGATCTCTGTCCTAAAGTGGGACATCTGTTTAGGAGAGAAATTCTGCTATCATCTGGACTGGGCATGGGTGAAATATTAGAGTGAATTAATTGAAACAATAAAGACATATCAAGGGATAAAGAAAATTATAGATGCTCAAAGGTTCAGTGTATAAACTTCCTTCCTGGCCCTTTGCATTTTCTGCATTGGCAGTCCTGGAGTATGGAGGGTCTATCTTTTTTTGTTAACTGCAAAAGGAGTTTAGGAAGGCCATATATACATCCTTACAATGCTACATAGATGGCAATGAACATGGTATAAGCATAATTGGAAGAACAGACGACCAGTCAAATGAAGAGTAAAGTCTAATTTTTACACCCAGTTCCTCCAGTAAAACTTTCATGGAAGTCTGTTTTGGGGCTGGATAACACTCTTTGATATAATCAACAATATTTAGAGCCTATGGAATGAGTCATACAACAAAAAGGTACTTAGGCAGAGAGTAAGTCATATGTTAATATATAGATTAAGTTAAAAGTGAACACATTTATTATTTGAGAAGAGCAGGCAATCATTCTTCTTGTACTTGCAGATCTTCAGGAAGTATAAACCTGCATTATATGAGGCAGTAGAAATCTGTCTGGCCTGCAAAGACACAAGGACTTCTAAAATGAATGAAGTAAACTGATGCTGACTTGTATTTTGGAAAATTATTTTTTATCTAGCTCTGTAAACAGACAGAGAGAAATTAATTGAGTTACCTGAACATGGTGTCACTTCTGCTGCTTTTGATGCCCAAGACATCTCTGTGGAACAAGGGAATATACAGCCACGGGAGAGCTGTGTCCTGTGGAGCAGCATCTGTCAGCTGGGGACATCTGTAGGACAGTCCAAATGCCTGCAGATACCTGTGGGCTGGTGACTGAGCTGTGTCCACTGCCTTGAAGGGGATCCTTCTTGAAAAAAATTAACAACCAAACAGGAAGCTTCTGTTTCACTTCGGTGTTTGGCCTTTTCCCACCTGGACTTTTCAATCCCTTTCAAAGGTGTGGGTGAGCCAGAACATGCCAAAAGCTGAAAGGTGGCATTGATAAGAAGGATGACTTGAGGATGTCACTGCTGAGGGATATGTTGAAAGTACTCCCTTTGTTTAGTCTTAGGCAGAAAGGATAAATTTGGTGAAGATCAAAACAAGATTTCTAACTCACATTTCTAAAGGTAACATAAAATAAGCTCAATAATTAATTGTTTTCCATGTTCAGCTGTTTTCCACAGATGGCAAGATGTGTTCAGTTTAATTACAGAAAAGAAGATGTAAGTCTGATTTCGGAGAAAATAAATCGATTCTATAGGTATATAGTGACAGAGACATGGGAGACCATGGCATACCCCTCATCAGAAAATTTCAAGAAGTGACTGGACAGTGTTGACTGATCTGACAGTGTTGTCCCTCTATCAGTGTGGGCAGGGACCAAATAGCCTCTTGAATTTCTGTTTTGCAGGTGATTTTCTCCCCAGCTGACTATAGCAGTATTCACAAGCAGTTTCCCAGTAGAGCAGCTCAATCCACTACCACAGCAAAGCAAAACAGGAAAAATAAATTGAAAACAATGGTGCTCTGAGGAAAAAATGAACAAGCTCTTGACTCCAGGGCTGTATATAGACCCTGTGCAATCTTGAACAGTTTTGACTTGTTCTTCTGTTGAAATGTTTAATAAGCAATTTTAAATTCTGGCCTTTGGTATCACTCCAGAGATCAAGGGACTGCACTCCCAGGGCTGTGCATGTGCTGCTGTGCTCAGTGCCTTAGAGAACATTTTCATTCTCTTTGATACAATCCCATGTTTTGCAAGTGTTAATATGTCACTCTAGTTCTGGAGAAGGTGATTTTCTTGCTAGCTTTTCATGTGAAGCTGAATGGCTCATTTCAGCATGGGCTGTGAATTTCTGTGCAGGGACTGTTGAAATTTTCATAGCAATTATTAGGAGTGGGAGAATCTCATCAATTTGGGTTGACATCTGTGTCTAAAGAAAAATGCTCATCTTATATAAGCAGGGTTCAATAGTGAGACAGAGTTCCAGGAATGCTAATATAATATTCTGCCTGAACATGAATTGGGACCTGGTATTTATTAGATAATAAAGCCTGAAAATGGATTTCAAATGGGAAAAATATAATTGGGCAAAGGAATATTTTGTATTTGAATGGACAGCTTATTCTTCATACAATACTATTTTCTAAAGGCCATATTTGTTGCTGTGGGGGAAAACGAATTGCTGAACCTAATAAATAATATTAGTGTATATATGTGTTTGAAATTTCTTTGGTAAGTAGTTTTTATGGTCTTGGTATGTTTGGGAGACCAGGTATAGCCTAGAACTACAGCAGAATGAAGATAATAACATTTTACTACTGCCAGTAAAACTTAACCACTCAAGGAGAAGGGAATCAACATTACCAATTGCTTAGTGACAGCAAAGGCTTGAAGTGATATGAAATTAATTCCCTTTCTCCATCACCATACTGTAATGAAGGAAATGTGATGGAATGTGAGTTGAATGCCCCAGAAGCTGTTCCTATTGGGGTGAGAAGAATACTTCTGATAATTTCACTGCCATTGTTTGTTCAACCTACATGAATCCTTCGCACTGTCCAGAAAAAATATATTTTCTGAATAATAATAAAAACAAAAAAGTGAAGCCATATAGGTTGATTTCTGTGTGCACTTATCAGTGCTTCCTAAAGAAAAGAAAAACAAGAGCAGCTTGAAGAATGAGATGATTATATTATTTGTGAAAGTTATAATTGTGTAATATTGTGGCCAGTGAAAACACTGTTCAAAATTTCTGAAACATGAAAGTTTATTAGTGAACTTTGACACACATCATAAGTGCTGAGGGACTGGGGGATTCTTTCATAAACAAGGTAATAACTACTATTTTCACCTAAATAATGAGTTCTGTAGTCACCTTTTGCTTATTGACTATGGTTTTTCCAGATATATTTATTTTGTTATTTTATCATGAGGAAAAATATTCCAAACACTACTCCTAATCTTCTTGAACGTTGTAGCTTTGGCCTGGTGCTAGAACTGCATCTTCCCAGAGGAAGCTGGATTGCAGCATGATTGCAGAGCTCTGACTATTCTGAATGTGATGCCACT
Source organism: Euphonia xanthogaster (assembly GCA_034509185.1). Classification (NCBI taxonomy): domain Eukaryota; kingdom Metazoa; phylum Chordata; class Aves; order Passeriformes; family Fringillidae; genus Euphonia; species Euphonia xanthogaster. Next base: position 98,570,648 of record JAYDZK010000001.1, on the reverse strand, counting down.
TTAGTCACTCCATGCTGCAAGCCATGGAGAGCATCCTTCTTCTGAATCTCTCCATCTGGATTGGCCACTGCAGCCAGGGAAGTGTCCCTGCCCTCTCTGTGCCATCTCAGCTTGGTCAGCCAGCAGCCAAACCCCAGGCAGCTGCTCATGCACCAGCAGGACTGGGGAGAGAATGGGAGGGGTGAAAGCTGAAAAAGTCATGCATTGATACAAAGACAGTTTAATAGGGAGAGCAAAAAGCCGGGCACACAAGGAAAGCAAAACCAGGAATTAATTCACAGCTTCCCATGGGCAGGCAGATTTCAGCCATCTCCAGGACAGCAGGGCCCCACCACGTGTAACAGTGACTTGGGAGGCAAATTCCATCTCTCCAAATGTCTCCTGCTCCCTTCTTTTTCCTCCACTTTATACACTGAGCATGATGTCAGATGGTCTGGAATGTTCCTTTGGTCAGCTGGGGTCACCTGTCCTGGCTGTGTCTCCCCCTAGTCCCCCATGCACTCCCAACTTCCTTGCCAGCACAGCAGTAGGAAAGGCAGGAAAGGCCTTGGCACCCAATGAAGAGGTCCTGCACAGCAGAGCTATCTGTGGCACAACACAGCATCACTTATCTTGTCTCTTCTATACTAGTATTCCCAGGGGAAGAAAACCACAGACTGAGAGCAGCATGAGGAATCCCAGGAGTGATTATCAAGACTGAGCAGGAATTGGAAGAAAGATAATGTCACTTCTCTGTTTGTACTATGCTGGGTGGCACACAAGCTGACAAACTGAAATCCTCTGCAGCTGGTAAAGTGAGACTTTTCATGCTGCCACAAAAAAGGGTGTCATTATTCAAAAGCTAAATACCCTTGTCTGTAAGAACAGCAAAACATCATCCTACACACTCCAAGCTGTATTCCAAAAGTTAGTCATATTGACTGGATGAGCAGCGCAAGCATGATTGCTCTGTTCATCTGGCATCTCCCATGAGCCCTTCTTGACTCACAAAAGTCAAGTCCAGGAGGGCACCTTTCCTAGCTGACTTGCTGACTAATTGTGAAAAGAAATTATAGTAAACAACCTTTAGGAATGCCCTGCTTACTTTTCCCCACAGTAACAGCAGAGTATTTCCAGCTGAGGCATGAGACATTGAAACGTCCTATGAGGATATGTGTTATGAATCAAGAGATTTTTCCTTAAGGCCTGTGGAATACCTAACTCATCTGTTAGTTAACTGGCTGGTGATTCACAGAGAACATCAATAACAACATTTTTTTTCTTTTGCCTCTATCTAATTTAACCCATAGCCTCTCAAATGCTATGGATCCCTAAAGGGATCCTTAAAGTGAATTAAAGTAAAACCTTTACCTTAAGTAGAGTCATTTGCTTCACCTTGCCAGTTCTGCTGGTCCCTCCTGAAAAGTCTGTTCCTGATCTTCCTATAATAATTATACAATTTGGACAATAAGTATCATCAGAACTGGACTAGTAATGACTCTTTGATTAGACTTTTGCAATTTCAATTAATATGGCTTTGCATAAAAAGGTGCAGTGCTTTAGTCCACTGAAGTTGTGTGGGATATTTTGTCTTGAGACTTAGTTTCAATTTGGATTCACTCTATCCATACCTTCTATGTTCTACAGCCTATATTTGATGTCTGAAATTGGGCACTCCCTGCTTGTTTAGGATATGCAGCAGCATCTGGTGCACATCAATATTCCACAACCCTTTCACTGTAGTTTCTAGCTAGCAGAAATTTTCTTCAAGTCTCAGATGTGATGTTAACACAGCTCTCGTGGTGTTGTGGAAAAAGGGGCACCTTTTCCTCTTGGGAGAGAGAACACTGCTCCCCTACACCCTGCAGGCTGGTAGTCACATTGCAAATGCAAATATATTTCCTGAGGATTTGGGTCTGTTGGGGTGAATGATTTTTGTCACAGTGTTGTACCTTTTCTGCTTCCCCACACTTGTTATCAGTCAGTAGAAGACCAATGTGAAAATGCCCGTCTGTATTGTGTTTAAAGGCCATACAGTCCCCTGTAAAGAAGAAAGAAAGGGAAAAAAAGCATTTGATCTTTGTTTTTCTTTGCAGAAGTCTCCATATATGACTGAAAGTTTGCAAAGAAATTTGAGAGGAGACTAGATTGTAAAGCTTGTGTGTATTGGGCAAATTCCTACTGTCTGTTTAGAGGATGTGAAAGACTGACTGGAAAAAAAAAAACATGATTATAAACAACAGTTCAAAATCTTAGCACAGAGGCAGGAGCAGGGTGATATTACAACAGAAGGATGCTGCCACCTGCAGCTGTGGGAGGCAGGGCTGGGTGGAACCCTTGCCTGGCCTGCAGACAGCAGCAGGGTGATGGAAGTGGGAGCTGCAGGTCTGCATCTGAGCCTTGTGCCTGGGCTTGGGACCTGCCAAGCTCTGCCTTCTCTTGCCAGCCACTGCCCATTCTGCAGGTTGTTCACACAGATCAATGCCATTCCAAGGGAGCCTGTAAAATCTGTCCCAAGAGAAATGTTGGGAATTTGAACCATGCTCTCTTTTGTCTAGTTAAAAGTCGAAATTGTGGATTTTCCCTAGGAAGAAAAATAATACATAGCATTTCACTGAAGCTTTTTAACCTTTGTATAATGAAAGTTATGAGTTATTATGCAAAAATAAAACAGAAAAGGGCAAAACAATTTTTCTCTGAAATGAAGGTGTTTCCACTGGATATCTCTTGCCCCTTCAGATCTTCAAGAAAAATCATTCTGTGAGAAAAGTATAAACAACTTCATTCATGGTAAAGGCAGCAGAAAGCTGAACTGCATTCCTTAAGTCATGTGAATTCAAAATTTCCTGCCTTTCCTCTAGTTTAGCATAGCTAAAGAATTTTGACAATGTTTTGTGCTCACATCATATACATTATAAGGCTGTATTTTCTTTCCCTCTGCTGCTCACATGCATTTGAAAGTGCCTGGAATTTGGGTCTTAATGACTATTTCATAGAAGGAAACTGAAAACAGAAAAGGAATGTAGCTTTATGTAAGAATAAGGGGAAAATTTGTCAACAAGTTTCTTTATTATTGCTCTCCAAAAGTCAAGACAAGAGTCCTCACTCCATTTTCAGGTGTTGACAATTATTCTGTTTCAATCCTTATCTTTGCCAACCAGTAAAGGCAGAAAAATGTCTTTGTCATGTGCCTGTAAAAACTTGAGCCTGGAGAAAACATGAAAAGGGAGCCTCCCTACCTATTGAGCTGTGGTTCCTTTTTTATGGTTCCATCCCTGGTTGGTAGATTAAAGAAAGAGAGCTGGGAAACAGTATCTGCTTCCTGTTGGTCTGCTGTTGCTCATTAGGATGGTGCAAGCATGTGGCAATCCAATGTTCAGCTGAATAGTTGCTGTGCAAGTATTCTGTTATTTGATCTCTGCAGATTAAAAGATTTCTTGCACTGAGAAATGTATTCAATTAGCTGTTACTTAGGGTAAATCTCAGGCCTTATGGAGCCTGGATGAGAGGCAAAGTGGATAATGAAGGGCAAGCTCACCAAATAATGAAAATGTCAGCACTGTTTGAAAGTTTGGATAGCCTCAGCAGTAGATTAATTGACAGCAGTCTATTGAAAAGATTGCAAAGGTTTTTATTTTAAGAAGCATAAAACAAAGATAAATTTGAGTAGTTAACATGTCACTGACAGTGTTCTCAGATCCCTGCATCACTTCTGACAGGCTCTGGTACCGCAGGCAGCAGGGATGCACAGACAAGCCCTGTCAGGGCTGAGCTCCTGCCTTGCCAAGGCACTGGCACTCTGCTGCCTCACATGCAGCATCCTCCAGGCTTGTAGCTCAATCCCCTAGAATTGTACAGATCAGTTAAAAGGTCTGACAAACAGGATGAAAGCTGTCCAGATAAGTGCAGTTTCTTAAATACCTGCACTCAGAAGTGTTTTTTGGAGTGTGATCAAAAACTTCACCAGCACTCTCCTCATTAGTGCAGACAATGGATTTAGTGAGTGATCTTTCTTCTGCTGAGTGGAAAATGGAGAGTCTGGACATATGTAAATTTGTTTTCAGTCAGAAAAGAGGCTGTAAATCCAAGCAGTCAGAGATATGCTGCTCAATAGGGGTTGAACAGAGGTACCAAATTCCTTTCCTTAGTACATGGGATTATTGCAATTGTTCATACAGTTTTGTAACAAGCTAATCACAGCATGAATGGGGAATCTGCAGATTAAAGCTTGCTGGAACACCAACAGTTTCTTTCAATCCACTGGCTACAGCCAGGAGCTCTGCAAATTTACGAGAGGAGGCTGACTCAGACACCCGCAGGTGGCCCACAACTCTCTAAGGAGAGAAAAAAACTGCTCTTGGTCAAGCACAAGAGCTTCTGGAGTGATTCAGCTACCTGGGGCAGGCCTATCTTAATCCATTTATACAAACAGAGTTGGGCATCACCAGGTTTTCTCTCATGCTGGCCACAGGAGTCCAGTAGGGAGACCCTGGGGCTGCAGGGTCTGGGAGACTTGGATGCTGTTTCTTGTGGGTCTGAGGACAGGGGAGTCACCCTTTTCCTCTTGATCAGAGGAAGGTGTAGGAGAAAGCTCCTGGGAGCCATATTCTCTCACCTGGGCACATCCTGTAGAAAACAGCAGATCCTTGCATCCTGTAGAGAACAGCAGATCCTTGCATCCTGTAGAGAACAGCAGATCCTTGCATCCTGTAGAAAACAGCAGATCCTCTTCCAGCAGATCCTGGAAGATGTGAGATCTTAAAAAAAAAAACTTTAACATCATCTTGCAGTCCATTTCTCTTTGTAAACCATGGCTGCTCTCACTGAAGTTTCCATATTTGCACATATGTAAAAACTATTGTTTCAGAATGAAAGATGTTCAAAACCATCATTTATGTCTTCCTCAGCGTGTTTCACATGCTTTGGTAGGAAAGGAGCTCTCTCCTCCTTGGATGGCAGTGTCTTGAGAGCTGGCTCAGGCCAAGGCATGGGAGGATCTTCAGACTATGGGCACCTGCCCTGACAGAGCTGCAGGTGTGGCCAGCAGCAAACTGGCAGTGCCTTGCTTTGGGAAGAGGCTTGTGTTCCAAATTCCCCAAGAATCTGGAGGGATACCAGCACCCTGAAACTCAGTCTGCAGCTTTTAGGGAAGTAGAAGCCATGGCCACAGAATGAGCTCCTTGTACTCTTCTGCTTCCAAAGGTGTCTGCATGCCCTTTCTGTGGGTCCTGCCTTGGAAATTGTTGTGAAATGTGAGCTGAACAATTTATTAATTTGCATCAGAGGAAAGTAAAAAACTTCTCCAAGCAGATTTTACTTTTATCTGCAGTAAAAACTCCTTGGAGATTAAAACTACTACTTGAAAGTAATGGAGGGTTTAGGGAATTTCTAATGTTCAAGGCAAGTACATCTATATATCTGTCTTCCTTAATTCTCTAGAACCTATGTTTAAAGATATTTTTGGGTTTCAGAGAAAATATTTTTGTTATCTCTGTGTGCTGTGTAGCCCTCAGAAATGTGGTTCACAATCAAATATCAGATTTTCTAGTTGAAAACTCAAATGATTAATTTGTCTTTGATACAGCATCTATACTATTTCTCACTGGTTTTCCCATGTGTCCTGAAGTATAAATGCTAGTTTCTAAAATGTATGGTCATCACAAATAAAGATCTCTTCCTCTTTTTGCTCCCACTTGTCTTACCAGCAATGATATTTTCTTCCATGCTTTTTTCAGAAATGTGTGTTTTTCTCAAGCTGTAAAAGAAACATTTCTTATCCTGCAAAATATCTTTTTGTATGTTTCTCAAATCCCTCATATAATCCCTCATATAATCAAATTGTTCTTGTGCTTTGGAGAAAAGGAAGGACAGTCTGATTTTATATTACTATACTTCTAGTTTTGCAGAACTTGCTGTTTCTTGATGTCTGTAGTGCTGTTTATTCCCCTTTCCTATTCCTTCCTATTCTTTCTTTGGCTTCCTTGGTGTTCAGGGACAAAAGTCTACCCCTCTTTTTCTTTTCCTTTTCCTTTTCCTTTTCCTTTTCCTTTTCCTTTTCCTTTTCCTTTTCCTTTTCCTTTTCCTTTTCCT
>JAYDZK010000001.1:98522463-98564434 GCA_034509185.1 Euphonia xanthogaster | reverse complement strand
TCCTTTTCCTTTTCCTTTTCCTTTTCCTTTTCCTTTTCCTTTTCCTTTTCCTTTTTCTTTTTCTTTTTCTTTTTCTTCTCTCTTCCTCTTTCCCTTCCCTTTCTCCTTTCCTTTCCTTTTCGTTTTCTTCTCAAATTTTCCTTCTCATAGCCAAGTTAGCAAATGACAAAACCCCTCTTAACTTTCTCTCCTGCTATTGCCTACCATCCCATTGACCTTGGCACTGCCATTCAGCTTCTCAGCTCACAGGCATAATTCACTCTTTTGTTGCTGTTTCAAAATATGTCTTTCTTTTGCCAGCTCCATTTTTTGGAGGGCTTTCTTCATCCAGCTATTTTTATTCTGTGATTGTCTAATATCCTCCTAGAACACTCTTATTCATGTTTTGTCTTTTCCTTTTCTTACAGGTCCAATATATTATTTTCACCTGTAACCTCCACACATTGACTATCATTATTTTTAATGGAATTGCTGTGTCCATTTCTACCATCTGTGTAACTCTTGGATCTGAGGTGCTTCAGAGGTGGTTGCTTCTACTTTAGCTAAACAAAATTGCCAAAATTGTGGTTCAGATAATGGAGAGTAGACTTTTCTTTTCTCACACACATGTAGGAACTACTATGTAATGCTTGTGGAGTGTGGGGTTTTCTTGACATTTTTCTGTTAGTAAATCATCTTACAAAACAAGATCCTCTCATAAAAGAAGCTGCTCTAGTATAACCTTAGGCTCCATATAAAGTGTTAAAGAGAAATGCAGTCTTCATCAAGGGAGGAATTTGTGATACTTAAGATGTATCTTGGTAAATCCTGTTAACTATGCCCATCTGTAATTAAAAAAAAAAAAAAAAAAAAGAGACATTTAGGCTCATGGACACTGTTGGGATGACATTTTTGGACAATGAGCTACCCAGCTAACAGAAGAGCAGCCAAAGCTGGCGGATGAACAGCCCTGACCCTCCACACACAGCAGGAGACCTCAGGGGAAAGCACAGCACCAGCCATGGTCAGCCCAGATGTGCTTTAATGTCAGCAGCAAAATCAGGACTGAGTGGGTCAGAACTCCTGCAGAGTTCACAGTGTCACAGAACTGTCCTCACCTGCTCTTTCAGCTCTGCCATGCCCCAGGGCCAACCCAGCCTGTTTGGGAGGCTCATGAAGCTCCAGGGAACAGAGGGACGCCAGGGCTTGATCAGCAGCAGACCCTTGCTCTGAGTCTGGGTATGTTTACATTCTTAAGAGCCCTCATAGACGTTGCCTGTAGCACAGTGATGTATCTCAAATCCCAGGTTTCTAACTCCCTTGAGCCACAAATCTGGAGCAGGGGATGCCTAGGAACTTCCCCATGGGTGATTTATGGGAACTTCACCCACACACGGGGTTCTCCAGGGTGAGAAGTGTGCAGGGGGACAGCTCTGTGTGGATGCTGCCTCCTGCCCTGGGGCAGCCACGCGGGGAGGTAACACAGAGCCTCCGGAGAGATGATTCCTGAGGAGGAGAAAGGCAATGAGCAATCAGGCAGGGCATGTTTGGAAACCTCCAGAGCAGATACAGCTGACATGAAGCAGTCAGCCATGGCTGACCTCTCCCAGAGGCAGGATGCTGTTTCTGGAGCGCAGGAGCTGCAGTTTGGGTCACAGCATGCTGCAGCCACGAGATGAGTGGCAGTGCTGCCCTGTGGGGAAACACAGCTCCCTGGAGAGGCACAAAGGGTATCCACAAGTCAGCAGGGCACAGTACAGCATGGGAAGGGGAGGAAAGGGCCATGCAAGTGCAGATGTGCAATTTTTTTACTGTTCAGAGCCTGCCTTCCCCAGAAAGCTGCAGCACTGTTCCAGAAATGAGCATTTAGGAGATTTCTTAGCTTTGTAAAACACTCCAAACTGGGATAATTCCCAGGGGTGCCAAAAGAAAATGCTGTCGGGAGAGTTCTTTCTGGAACCAGTCCTAAATTCCATACCCAGCAAAGCTGCCATTTGACAGGAATGCACGGACACCCATGCCAGGTACTTTGTCAGGCAGACATAATTTGTGAAGTAACAATTCATCAAACTGTTCACAATGGGCTCAAAGCTGATTACATTTCCCAGCCTACCTGACAGTTGCCTGTTGTGAGGCTGGGATACACAGTCCAAAATGGCTAATGAGAACAGCTTGCTAATTTTCTTATCTGGCATGTTTCACTACAGGACAAAGCAAGAGTGAACAGAAATACCATCCCCTGAATCATTAGGAAAGGCACAGTCAGGAAATACTTTCAGAATTCATTCCAAATTATAGGGAAGTCACTTTAGTTTTGGGAGAAGGTAGCATAATGGAATCAGTTAATGATTACCTCACCTGCCTTACAGTGGTTCAATAATAGGCTGTTTTCCTGCTCTATAAACTACATTTTAATTCCTGCCCAATGGAAGAACTTGAATTTTCCTTACCTCTTGCAATGAGGCAAGAAGGATTTATTTTTTCTCAATTTCATGTCTCCCTTACACTGAACATTTTGCTGTATTTGGTTTTGAACTATACCAGAGTGAACTGGAATACATTAAGTGATAAAGGGATGTCCTTGCATTATATGTGACATCACATGAACTGTACTCACTGGTCATACAGGGTTCAGCTTTGCTGTCAGTTATCAGTCCTGAGTCAGAAGTAGAGAAAATCTTCCCCCAGCTCTGAGAAGTGTGGAGGTCTCACACACATGGGAATGGTGGGAGCCATGTCCTGTGGCACCCGAGCTGCTGTGGAGGATTCAGTCCTGCAGAATGATGTGCCAGCAAGGGCTGAGCAGCACCCAGAGCTGCAAACATCAGGTGGCGTCACCCAGGGCAGAACTTGCACAAAGTGTCATCCCAGTGGGAACAGCTTTGGGGCAGGGCTTGCCAGGTCCCCACTGTGTGCAGGAGCCGAAGCACAGGCACAGTGGGTTCCTTTCTGTCTCTGCCAAGATGAGACAGGTTTAGAAGGAGAAAATTGTCTCAATACTTTTTGAGCCATTACTGCATCTTCTGGGAACTAACTGACTTCCCAAGAAGGCTTTAGGTGGTTTAATAGTCTTAAATGCAGAAGCACAGTGAGGCTGTTGTCTATGGGAACCTGCTCCCATCACTGGACATCTGCTCTGCACCTGAGCCCTGCTGCTGGAGAAGGTGGGAGCTCCACGTGCAGGGAGGGGTGCACCAAGCAATGGTGGTTTAGAGAATCCTGTCCAATATCCGAATGCTAAATTATACCAGTAACTCAGTGCCATTAAGAACTGTATTAACTCTCATTACCGAATTGTACATTCTGTTAATATTATTTGACACATGTGGTCATGGGCAGTTATCTTTTATTCTTATTGTAAAGGCTAAAGGTATCTGTCATGTTCGTTGTAATGATACTCTCCCATCAGTGATGGTAATGAAAGAGATTTTAATTATGTCAGGCTTTAAGGCAATAACTGTCCTAAAACTCTGTCTGTGCCCAGCCCTTTCTGAGAGGAGGAAGAAAATAAGAGACTGAGGGCACAGGTGGAGGTAAAGGAACAGACACAGAAAAGTACCTGACCGTGGAGTACCTCCCTCTCCCATCTGCTGTCCCAGCAGAAACAAAGACAACTCATTTTGCTCAAAAGGTGGTGGGTTGAAGGATAAATAGGGGTGAAGGCACAGTGATATTGTAAGCTCTGTACTCTGCAGAGGCAGGAGCCTTCAACAGCCTTGCTGCATAGGGTGGGCAAGTTGGGGAAAGGTACTCTGGTCTCGGAGGTAAGAAGGGGTGACCAGAGCAGCAGGACTCATGGCCTGGACACAGGAAAGTTATTTGTGAATGAAAATCAACAGATGGAATAATAATAGATGCATCTTTGGCCTACCAATATATGACTCCTGTCATCTGCTGGCTGTCTGGCAGCAGATCCAAGAACAGAGATATCTGTACTCCGGCAAGCTGCAGGCTCCTACTCTGCTGCAGCACCTGGGACCTCCCCACCTGCTTTCCCAGGGGTCTGGCTCTGCAGGTCTCACCTCAATGCTGCACTGGGACTTAGTGCTTTGTGAAAGTGGCACAGCAAATCCTCACCTTCTGATGTCCCATTAACCCTGCAGCACTTCTAATGCAATGGCCCACACCCAAGGCAATGATCCCTCAAGGTACTTTGGACATTAAGCTGCTAGCTTTTGTAGCTCAAATACTTGAAAAAAGAATCAGGCCCTGGAAAAGTCAAACATAAATTTAACATTTCCAAAAGAGCTGACTGGCTAAAATGTCATTCCTGTGGCAACAGTGCCTTGGAAATTTGATAAAATTTGGGAAAAATAAGTTTCATGCATTGCTTGTCAAATCTCTTATGTGTTCACTTTCTTCAGCTGATCACTCCCATACTTGTGAATGATTAATTTGTGGAGTTTTGTTTTCTTGAAAGAAAGGCTTCTTGCTATTGTTCTGACCTTTGTGACCTAGAAATACAAACAGCTGATAATGGCTTTCCTCACTGAAAGTTCCTCAAAATGTCTCTCAAAGCTGTCTGCACACTGCAAGGCCTCTTTTCTGTCTGTGCCTCCTGATCCTCCTCCTCAGGTCCTTGTCTTTAAACAGCCACTACAATTCTATTCACTTTTTGTCCATTCCTTTGAGAAAAAATATGAATATTCAAACAAAACTTTCTGAGAAATTAAAGATGGAAGTGTAAAAAAAAAAACAAAACCAAGGACCTTGTCAGGAGGAAAAAACAACCTTGCATTGAAAAATAAAATGAGGTTAATAGATGGGGATGTGAAGACATAAGAGGGACTTTTGGAAATTTGCACATACAGCAGTAGCCTGTATTAGGCTTTAAGCAAAAATACATCATTGTGATGCATATGCAACATATCCCACACGTGACGCTTCTGATGCAAGCGAAGAATAACTTCTGTTTGGATTTTCTTTTTCTTTGTGGACTCTTCTTTTTCTTAGAAAGTGTGGGACTATGTAAGTAGATACAATAATCTGCTCCTATCCTATTGATTCATCTAAGTTTGTTTTGCTCCTCCATTCTATTGGGGTTATATGAGGGATCTACCCAGGGTCATTTTGGATTGCTCAGTCACACACGATTGCCCTCACAAATGAAATATGGTTGCCATTTATCTTGCACCTTGGGTCCAAAATAATTCTTTTTAGCAACAAGTAGCAAATTACTTTTATTTCCCTTCTTTACATTAGCCCAGTTTGTTCCTTCAATGACATTTGTTTTTTTTTGTTGTTGTTTTTATTTTTTGGTTTCTTTTGAGAAACTAGGAATCTGTTAGGTAAGTTTGTGCCTATTGATGTAAAAGTCAAATTCTGAGGAAAAGTCTGAGGAAGCTCTTTCAGTGGCCCTTCTTTCCTTTGGAGCTGTGTGGTGGTGGCTGGCCCCTGCCTGATACATAATCCAAGCTGTGTGAGCTGGAAAGGGCTATCTTTGTGCTTAAATGTTTCTCCCAGATCCACAAAGACTGCAGTTGATTATATGAGTGTGCAGATGGAAAATCATGCCTTTCCACACTGTTTTCCTTGCACTATTACATAGGAATGAACATCCATGCACAGCTGAGCAGGAAAGCATCCTGGAAGTACCCACAGGGCTGATGGAAGGAAGAATGTGGACCTGCCCCAGAAGAGGACCAACGCCCCCTTTCTTCTGTTTCTAATGAATGAAAGTACAATCAAAGAGAATCCAATCCTCTGGCAGCCACACAAAGTCCTCGACCACAAAAGCATGGGGACCACCCTGGAATGCCATAAAGGTGCTCCAAGGCTGATTCAGTGTGGTGGTGATCTTGTGGAAAGCCTCTCATCAGCACTTACTGCTTAGGGAAAATGTACACCATCTAACCACTGAGCCATTTGTGCTTTCCTGCCTAAGTCATCCCCCAAACAAATATATTGAGGCCAATTAATTATTCTAAGTATGAAAGATTAGCCTTAATACTGTGTAATTCTAACTCCAGAATGAATCAGTAAAAGGAATTAAATTATTCTTGGATCTAATTGCATTGATTCAATGCAATTACATAGTAAAGTTGACAGTTTTCACTTAATTTATTGTTCTTTAAAATGATTGTGTGTGTTTCTCTAATTCTTTGGAGTGCATGAAAGAGAATTACTTGGAAATGGAGACTACTTGGCAATGTGTTTTTGGAAGAGAGTTGCAGGAGCTACTGCAAATTTAGCAAATGTTTTGTGTATGGGACAAAAGGATTGATAGGATGTTTAAAGGAAAGAATTCTACATTCCAGTTCTGTTAAACTTGGCTTTGAGATTGAACTCTTAGATCTGATTTACTTTTCTGTTTTCTTCTTTGATCCTGAGCCACAGATAGATGGGTCTGCACTCATTGTAAAAGCCCAGTGAACCCCACTTTATGTGTTGCTGCAAAATGTTGAGGTAACAGGCACTGCTGGGAAAGGTGCTCTGGCCAGCTGGTGTCATGTGAGGCACCTTGAATCATACTTTGCGTGTAAAACCGATTGTGTAGGCGAATGGAAAAAATTAGTTCTTTGGGTGCCAAAAGGTGCAATTTTTCCAAGTTCTTGGGTTGAAATTCTACTCAGTGTTTCACTGGCAGGTCCTTTACATTGGATATCAGCCCTTACTGCTGCTCTTCAGCTCCTGGAGAGAAGGCAACTTGGGACTGACACTTTGGACTTAATTCTCATGCTTGCTAGGGGACTGGTACCAAAAGAAACCAACATCAGCCCTGAAAATAACTCACTTTAACGCATTTCCACCTTTCCTTGGCTTCTAGTCAAGCTACAGTTTTGGGCTCCATCTTCAGTGCCAGAAAATTGGCATAACCAAAATCAGTGCAGTGAAATCCTAAGATATCTCTTACTCTATACTTAAAATTCAAGTTAAAAAATGAAATATTTACACATGGGAAAAATCTACATGTCCAAAATAAAATTAAATGCATCATGTCGGGGCTGCGCTGCATTAATCTGCAACCATATTGAATTAAGTGGTCTAAATGCTGTTTCCTGGTTCAAACACCAGAGAAAACTTTCAGTAGTCTCACTGGTATGAAAGCAAGAAGGCTTAGGTGTCCAGGAAGTAGCTAAGGACAAGCTCATCCTTGAGAAAGAGCCTCTAAAGCCAATGATCTAATTTGGTGATAAGTGGGTTCTGCTCTGTCTTTAATGCAAGGACAGAGTGGAAAGCCTGTTTATGACTTTGATATCTGTCTCAGAGTTTTAAAGATCTCAGCCAAATTTTCTTGTTTTCTGGCCATTAAAATAATTATTTTAGCATTTTCCTTCTGTTATTTGTCTTGCTCTCTGAGCTCCACTGAGAATGGCAGAGCACTGGAGAGTGGGGAAAGTGGGAATGCAAGTTTTGTGTGATATAGCAGCACTAGGAAGAAGCTCTTGTCCCTGTTCTATGTGTATGCACGAGGGATTCAAAAGCCATAGAGTGACAGCTATTTCAGCATCATTTAAAATATAGATTGAATTATTGGGATGATCCCTCTGTATAAGAAATTTACAACCTACCTTGGCACTCTTTCACTGGAAATCAGAGATAAGAAGGATTTAGTGGATTCAGAAAGATGTTCTTGCTTACAATATGCCATAGTTTATAATACTTCAACTTTTTTATCTTTTAACTTAGTCTAGGTTTCTATCACCTTCTCCTATGTGTATTTTTTATTTTTGTGAAGAATTTAATTTTAATGCTAGGTGAGACAAGTCTATTGCATGTTTACTCAATTTTACAGAATTAATCAGTTCAATAATTTTCCAGAGTACTTGGGTTTGCAATTTGCTTAGGCATTTTTGATTGCCTAGGTAATCTTGATAGATGTTTCTGCCTTGTGATAGTGGTGAAATAGTTAGAAATGCTGTGTTTCCATAATAAACATTGTTCTGTTGTCTTTAACAAGATACTTTGCAAAGTTGTGCAAAGTAAGGACTAACTGTGCTTCATTGCTAAGTATGTGGTATAACATGCATCTTAGTGGAATGGAAAGACAGGTGTGTTTTAAATGTGCCTGTTTATTGACAGCGTTTGTTTACAGCCTCGTGCATTAGGGCTGACATGTTTGGGTTTTTTTTTTTTCTGGTAGTCTGTTCAGTTAATTATCACTTCAATAGTGATAGTGCAAAGTTATAATACACCCCAAATTCTTTGCAAGAGGATGGGACGGCTCAGAGTTAATTTCATTTAGGAAGTAATTTGTTCATTCTCTGTGCAGAATCAGAATTACTTTTTTTTTTAATATATGGGATTTTACTTTTAACATTGGATGAAGCTCTCAATATTATTGACAATCATCAGTTACCCAACTGGACAAATGCAATGGGCTGCATCCTTACATGAAATCAAAATAGCACATGGGTGTGGGGATGCCCTTCAGTCTGATTTGGACTGTAACTTGTTATTTAGAAAAAAAAATCAAACAAAATCTTTCCAACATGCAAATAAAAAATTTTTAAATATTTTCCATTAAATTATAGTAGCACATCATGTTTAATAGACGCAGCTCTAATAGCCACTGCCAATACAAATAGAGTATCCTAAGCACATGCCTACTAAATTCAGCATACTTTTCCTTCTATTTAAAATGGGTAAAAAATCTCAAAGAAAAATAAAATATTTTTAGCTAGCACTGAAGTGGAATTGAAGAGATGACAGAGGTTTGGCAAATGACTGAAGATAAAGAGCAGTTCCAGATATTCTGGCCTAGATTCAGCACATCCTCTTGCACTTGTATGGCTTAGACTGGGGAAGAGGCAGGTGTTGGTAAGTTTTCAGATGTCTAAAGACTTGGATAGGGAGCCAGTGCTTTAAATTTTATTTAGTTCTGGCAAAGATGTAGGCAGCCAGTCACCTTTTCAGAGATCCACACCTACTTCAGCTGGTGTCAATGGATGGTCGCTTTCCACACATCTCTGGAATTCATTTGGATGATTCTCAGCCTTTTTGATCACTAATATCATTAAGAAAATGCACCCCTAAATGCCCAGTTAGGGGTGCTTAAAAGTGACCTATCCATGAGTCACTGTTTTACCAGCTATTCCTATCATATGACAGATCTACTTTAGTGCACTTATACTTCAGAAATTACTGTGGTTTGTGCAATTAGCTTGTTCCTTTTTGTATCTAAACCTCCTCTCTTCTCTGGTCTTTAGGGAGTACTAAGGGGCAAGTCAAATTTATCAGCAAAGAAGCTCAGTCACCACGAGACCACCTGCAAGTCCTGATTACCTACCTCAGTCCCAGAGACCAGTGACCTTATACCTTGTTTCTTTTCCCCTCATCTCGCTCTGCTCCACTGCCAGAACTGCTCTTTTCCTCTCAAACTGTTGAATGGATTAATACAATTATGCGAAACTCCAGCAATTGTGCTTCGCCCAGACTGAGCTTTGTATTTCTTATATTGCAAAAAAAATCCCAACCCAAAACCCTAACCAACAAACCAGAACATAAACCAAACCCAAGAAAACAACAAAAAAACCTCTCAGACAAGATTTCTGGGCACATCACCTGTCCAAAAGTGCAACACTTAAGCAATAAAAGGCATTGCATCTTCTACTACACTTGCTTTCTTTTGCCTTTACACTGTTGTGAGAGCAGGAAATGCCAAGCCTTGTGTTACATGCATTATACCTCTTGACCTGAACTCCCTGTTTTGAGCTCAGTTTCACTGAGGCTTTTGGTTTGTTAGAAACATTGAAAACTTATTGCTAGCTTTGTTAAGAGTATATCTTGAGCTTTTATTAAGAGCATGTCTTTCCTTTTACCTTGTGCACGCTTACTGCGATAGAGCGCTTTCCAGCTCCGGTGACAGATACTCACCATTCATGTCATTATGCTCTTTGAGGAAGGGTATTTTCTCCTCCTTTTTTCTTGTTTTCCTATTCTTCACCGAAATCTTACCTTCCAATCTTTCAAAAGCTGTTTTGCAAGTGCTGGGGTAATCATATGTGATATGCACACAGTTTCTGCTTTTCATTTTCTGGTACTTTTCTGGAACTATTTTCTGTGTAACAATGGGGTTCACTGTTTCATTCCCATTGTGCTGAACTGATTCAAGTCCTTGCATTGACTCAGAGCACCTTTTATATTAAAAATATAAGCGTCACGTACAAATTAAGAGGTGGGTGAGACAAGTAAACAGGGAATACAGAAGGGAGGCTTGCACTTAGTAATTTTTCAGAGCACTGCAAATGACTGTACCTGAACTGTGCTGCTGCATTACAAGGATCATCTGCTGAGACAGGTGCCTCAGTAAAAATGGTTAAAATTATATAAAATTTTACCAGCAGAATAAGGTAAAGATTTGACTTCTCTGTTTCGAGGACCGAGTTCCTGGTAGGATCCCAAACCAGGACCACTTTGTGCCTGTGCTGCAGTGGCCCCTCCACTCAGTCATGGGCTGTGCAGCCACCCCAGGAGTGAGTGGGGAGAAGCTGCTCTCAGGAGTGGGGTGACTAAAAGGCAAGATCAGGAAAGAGACACCCACAGTTTCCCTCTGGGCTGAATGCAGAGGGAAAACAGCAGCCTAGGTGATTATGGCCCACAACTCTTGTATTGCTTCTGACTCACCCTTGTATTGGCAACCAGGGAAGAAAACTCACTGCAATTTTATTTCAGATATAGATTATTCTTCTTGCTGCCAGTGCCATAATACCAAGATAAAAGGAATTTTTAGGGAATCAATATTTTTGTGGGTGTTTGAAATGCTGCTGATGTTGTGGTGGAGAGCCAATTTTTGGTTATGCCTTAGACCCTAAAACCAAAATGTACAGAGAAAAAATAGGAACAGAAGTTCTCATTAGGACTTTGATTTTTATGCAAGTTAGTAATTACTATATCCATTCTTTGTAGAAAAGAGTGAGACGTTTTTCTTGCCAACTAAAGTTAGCAAAAATTTATTTACTGACTCCAGCAAAATCAGCATCAGGACCTTTATGTGCCTCTACACCACGCAGTGTGAGCTGGCCTATATTCAGTATTCCTCCTCCTAGACCACATGATACCATAGATGATTTCATCAGAGGAGTATTAAAGGAATTGTAGTTATTGCTTCCTATGGCTTCAGTGCCTTTTATTCACTCACAAAGCCTTATTTCCATAGAGTCACTTCCAGATTGGAGTTCACCACTACAATCATCCCTAATGCTCTCAACAGCTCCATATTTCTGACATGAAAATATTCTTAATTCATCTGCATCATAAAATCAGCTGCCACGGACTCCACTTGCCCATCTGTAGCCTTTCACATTTACATGGCAAGGACACATGGCTAGCAGGGAAAACTAGCAGTGCTCTAATTCAGTGAGAGTGAGAGGCTGTAAAGCACCTGAAAGCTTTAAACCACCAGAAAGAAAATCTTTTTGCACAATAATCTTTAGGCTGTGGTTCTGCAGACAGACCAAAAAGGTGTATAAGCACCCTGACTATTTGAGCAGCTAGGGATGCATCACCTTAACAATATGAAAGAGTCAGTTAATCTCTTTTTTAAAAGGCACGTGTGTTTAAGAAGCGAACGCTCAGTGGAAATAAACACTGGTCTCACTTTGCTCCTTGCCAATTGTGTAAATGATGTCGCACCAGCCATAGCTGGTCTCAGGTACATTGGCATTAATGAATGCACAGTGAGCTTTACACTAATTAATTTATCTTGTCAGATTGTGACAAAGTACTTTCCAATAAAATTTGCCAAGTCACAACCCCTGATCAGCCACCAGACAGCAATTAACAAGATGCTTCAGTGATTGTGCTGTAATTCCTCATTGCAACTCCAAAGGAAAGCCTGGAGCATCAGAATACACCAGCAAAAGTAGAAGAAAAATGGACTTGAAAACAGTTAGGAATATCTGAACAATTTTTAAATTAAAAAAACTCTTACAGAAAATTAGAAAATTTTGTAAAATACCTTTCTTTTCAAGCAGTGACTACACTGATGCAAGGAAGAAATAAAACAGTAGAATGGATTTGGAGCTCCAAACACTGAAGATAGAAAAAATAAGTGTATCTTTCTTCACTGAATACTTTATCACCTGTTTCCTTTACTTGGGGACACTAAGAAATCACAAGTGTCATTTGCCAGAACTCTTTAATATAAATGTAAAATATTTTCTGTCTCATTATTTTCCTTCCAGAACTCTTGATCTGGAAAGCTGGAGACATTCATCTCATGCTTTTATCTGGAATGATATTCTTGGAGGATGAAATATTATTATTCTGCATATTCAGGTCCATGCAACTCTGCCTTTATTTTCACTTCCTTATCCCATTCTCCACTCTTCACACTATTTTCCTCTTTTGTGTACAATGCCTATTTTTCCCTTAAAGAAAATCTGCAGCTTATTTTCCAGGGAAGCACAAAAGATTTGCCTCCTATCAGCTTCTGGCAGAGACCAGAGAGAACTGATCTGCAGAAGCTGCTGTTGACCTTGTGCATCCAAATAACACACAGTTCAGTAACCATAGGGAGCTCATCATAATGCTAGCAGATAAATCAGGATGCTAAATTTGAAGATTGATAAGATGTCAAAACATATATTAAGATATGAGCCCCCAAGGCTGCCCACACTGATGCAGTTCAGCATCAGCCTGATATTCTACAGTATCCTACAGGTAATAAAAAGACAAAGAGTAAAGCAAGATATTATCACAAATGCTTTGAGCACAAACCACTAGGACTAATGAGAATAATTATCCTGCATCATCTACATTTTATTTGATGAGAGGTAGAAGGAAGCTGTAGTTGAGAAGAAACTTATTTTTCCCCTTTTAATTAAAACATCCCCCCAGAGACAATTACATGTACTGTGTCAGAGTAATATTATTAGCTGAAAACCAGAGTTATCTCAGTCTTTACAGCCTCTTCACTGTGCTGTTACTGATGTGATCTCAAGTTTTTTTCAGCATGCAATGAGAAACAAACTTGTCTTCCAAAATATCAGAAAGAGTTCCCCAGGGGTGTTATTATTCAAGGAAGCCTTTGTGGATATGCTCAACTTTCAGTCTCCTTTGGGTTTAAAAGTGAGCTTAAAATACAAAACATACTCAAGATAGGGAATGACACAAGTATGTCTTCCCTGAGAACTAAAAAGAGATAAAAGATAGACTAGGGAAAGTTTTCAGTTTGCCTGAATAAAGGATGGGTGGGTTATGCCCAGATCTTTTTGGAAGGTGTGATTATGGGAAGGTGTCACCATGTCAAATCTCGTTCTCTTACTGGGCCCACGTTGTCACTGAGCTCTGGCTTGGATGTGCCTGATGTGTAAGTGCCTCTGAAATGCACCCACAGGCTGCACCTCTACAGCTTGGCACCTTGAAAAGTGAGCTTGTGGCTGCCACAATGGTTCATCTGCATTGGGCTGAGCTGCCTCTTGGGGGCTCAGAACATTCCAAAAGGGGCGTGCTCAGGAGACAACTCCTGCACTGATTGCTGTGAGAGAGAGCGCCCACAACACGAAAAAATATGTGAGAAAGACCTTTTAGGAGTGTGAACATTGAAACTGTTATACTCCATCTGGACAACTTCTTTCTTAGTGACCAAGAGCATGTGTCAAATGAGCTTCAACCCATGAGGCTTTGTTCTGACAGGGCTTTTACATGTTCATGTAGTATAAAGATAGATACTTACTCACTGGCCATGCTTTTCTGCTTTAGTTTCAGATTTTGAAAAAAAAAAAAAAATTTTCTAATGAGATAGTGCCATAACTGGCCCTCAAAGATATATGTATATATATGTACACACACATGCGTGTGTGTGTTTATCATACATAGTTGACATCTCCAGAAAGGTTTTATTGCAACTAATTCCCTATCCCTAAATAAACAGTTTGAAACCAGTGGATGCCTGTGATTCCTTTAGCCATCTGACAGACTTACATGCAACTATGTCTGTAATTCTTTTCTGACTTAAAGTACCCAAAAGCTTCCCCTTTTCTGACTTAAAGTACCCAAAAGCTTCCCACCCATGTCTATGCACTGTTGCTGTGCCAAGTGCACAGCAACAGTGCATAGACATGGGTGTACTAAAGGAGAACAGAATGAGAAAATAATTTAAGAGGGTGCAGATACCCATTCTCATTTTCCTCCTATGCTAAGTCATCTCATCTGATGTGTCATTATTATCAGCAACACAGTGGGCACAGGCTGCTCTGAAAGGTGTTCTTAATTTGCTTCCAGTTTTGCTGGCACATTTTTTCACCCAGACAGTGGCCTCCATGTTTTGCAGCTACTTGCTAAATAGCTCAGAGCATCAAAGGCAGCTCTGGACACAGAGCATCCCTGGCAGTCTCAGGGGGTTCATTGTGCTTCTCCCCCTGGTGCCCTTGGCAGCAGCCCCTTTGCTGCTCCTGCAGGGTGAGGGTAAATCCTACAATGGCTCCTCATGTCCATGGTGGGAGATTCCCCTCCTGAGGGCTGCTCAGCTCTTGCACAGTGGCCCTGGGCTGACACAGTGCCATGGGCCTCTCTCAGCAGCTGGAGAAGGGGATACTCCCTCCCCTTTCCAAGGGGATGGCGGGAGGGAAGAGACACTAGACCCACAAAATTACTTCATGTATTTGAAGTCCCTTTTGTTCCTGGTCACCTTACTTTTCAGTCATGCTTCCAAATAGACTGGATGATGATGCCCAGCATGCCAAAGGAAAAGATTGGTAGCAAAAAAGAGGAAAATAATCATCTAAAGGCTGAATCAAAATTAAATAGAAATGTGTTAACAACACAATTGTTAGAAAAAAAAAATCATGTTTTCTCTCCCAAAGCTACTGCTAGAGTCTGTTTTACTCATGAGACACAGTCCACTACCCTATGGCAGCTGATACTGCTTATCTCCAAGATGCCAGGGGCTGTCAGTTATTTTCCAGTCTGGGTTATGTACAGCAGTATGTCAGGGCACCAAAAATAATCTGAAAAGTTCCACTCGTCAACAAAGCATTTCAGACATTGCTTAAGCTGGCAGCAACTGCAAATAATTTATCAGGTTATTTCTTTTTCAGGCATGAGCAAGTCCATGAAATGAAATGAAAATTGAGTGTGTTCAAAGCATTGTCCAAACCAAGGATTGTCTATCACACACAGATGTTCTACGTAAGAGTTTTAAATCTTTGCTGCTTTGAGAAAACAGATACATACTAACCAGAGCCACATTTCAAATGTTTTTGTTGGACAAAACTTATAGATTTATATTAGTAAAATGAACCAAGTAATGACTGTGGAAACAGGAGTAAAGATATAGAAATATAGTTATAAATACAGTCAGATAAAGGGGAGAAAAGGCATAACAGCAGCTAATGACAGGTATCAGAATAAAAGGCCTTTGTGTGCTGAAAGACAAACAAATGCCCAAAGCTATCACACCAGTTGAATGTCATGGGTGTGCAAAGTCTGTATTTCTCTGCCAAAATAGCACAGCAAAGAGATTTTATGCTTTAAACTGCAATGCTGTCATGGTCACAGAACTCTGAAAAGGATTGTTGGAGGCTCAGGCTTTTAATGAAAATGTTCAAGGTCCAGTAGTGGATTCCAAAACAAAACTCATGTTGGAGAGCAGGTCTAGTACCTCCACCAAAACCCCCAGTCAAAACCAATTACTGAACACTGATTTTCCTTTTTGCTTCCTTTATTTGCTAGGTCTACTTACTATGTCTCTCTCTGTCTTTTTTTAAAATTCTCCTCTTGCCACCAATGCAAATTCTTTTCTTTGGAGATCTCCATCTCATTTGATGAGCTCCACTGAAACAAGTGCAAGATATAATAATATAAGATATAATGCAGTTGCCAGTTCAGATTGGCTCCAAGCTTTTGCTCCCAGTATCCTGACCTTGCTGTCTCAACCCAGTTGATAAGGAACTTCTGTGAGTCTTTTTTGGTGGAGATGGAGGGCTGTCACAGGGGCATGAGGGATGCTGTTAAAAATGAATGGAGAACACAAACATGCTCAAGGAAGTTCTGCTTAAGTGAAATTCTCAATTCATTTACCAAAGCAACTGTAACATCTCTTGTGCTGTTGGATAAAAATGGCAAGTGATGTATCTTTTGCTATTTATCTGCTTTCAGGGTGTTTTAGGGGCATTAATAGAACAAGTGCTCTGCAGACTCTTAGTTTTGATGACTCTTGTTTAGCAGGTAATCCAGGAGAGGTAACTCAGATATTTCTCACTGCTTGTTTGTAAGGCATATCTTTAAAGCATATTTCTCATGTATTTTGTTTTCTCTGAGATTATAACAGAATAACTTTCTGAGTGTTGGCTCACATTATGCTGATAGCACTTACACTGGGACCCCAGACAGCAATTTTGCACAAGTATTTTAACTTTAGATCAAGGCAAGTTTATGGGCATATTTTCTCAGCAGCTGATCTTTCACTATGTTTACCTGGAAGGATGCTCTGTGGATAGGCTGTGAGACTGGATGTCAGCAGAGCTGGTCAGTTCATGCCTGTCTACTCCCTGAGTGAATGCTGTTTCTGGGCTACCTGCTCCACAGACATCTAACCAGCTGCTTTATTCCCATCTCAGCTTGTTCTGTGATGCTGTGACAATACACTTGATTTCCCCATGGTACAAATCCCTTCTGAAGTCTCAGGAGTAGAGATCTCCTGAGGTCCCTATCAGCTGGAATGTCTGTCCATCTGGGGCTGCTGGCCCCTGCAGATTGCAGCTCCTGCCCTGCCTTCTGTGTGACTCTTCCTCAGTCTGTAGCAACCCTGACTCTCACCAGAGGCCTCTCACATCAGCCCACTGATTCCACAGAGGCAGCAGAGGCTCCATGCTCATGAAATCAGATGTGCAGCCTGCCAGGGCTCTCTGGATGGCCTCTGGTCCCCTTTCATGCTGGAGTGGGGACTATCCCCTGTGCTGGATTCAACTCTATCTCACATTGTGCAGATTGTCATACATGAGAAAAGTGTACATTGGTTATATTTTGGGTACTACTAGATGGACATGGTGAGCACTCATCACCCAGCTGATGATATCTGCTTCTGTCTGAGCCAGCACTGTTGCTGCCAGGAGCAGTTCTGCTTTGAAATTAATTTCCCAAGTGCCAAGTAGTGCCAGTGGATTTGAAAGCAGCTTGAGCAGAGTGAAATCCAGGAAGCAGTGGGTCTCACAGGGTGTGAGATAGGAGACCCTGGGCTTAGCATCAAGTCCTGTTGCATTTGTGAGTTGTTGGACCAAGCAGTGCCCCTCAGCAAGAGCAGATGACCCAAGTGAGATCTCCACTGCTTCAGGCACTCAGGAGGCAGCATCTGTCCTGCTGGTTCTGTCTTCAAGGGTAAGGACCAGCACCTCCATCTGAGTGGTCCCTCAGCAGGCTTTCAGGGATGCAGCCTGAATGCTGATCATCCCTTCCTGGTGCTCTGTTTACTTCTTCACCAGACCTTGCACTCCTGTTGCATCAGTCTTGGCAGCCATGGGGCTGGGACTCCCATTACAGTGGCCAGAAGTGTGTGTGCAGCCCACCCTCTCTGTGGGGCCAGTCTCTCCCCTGTGACATTCTGCTCAGGCTCTGCAGTTCTCCTTGTCCCCTGTGCCTCCAGGCTCTCCCTCTCAGGCCAATCAGGCAGGTCACCCACTCTGCACCTGACTATGGAGATGAGGGCAAGGCCATGGCATGTGAATAGCTGCTCTGCAAAACCACAATACTGTCCTGGTTCCTTTTTACACCTATTTACAGAGAAATATTAAAAATATACAGCAAAAAAGCTGAGAAAGAAACGAAAAAGTGATAAGATAAAGAAATTGTTCAGCATAAAACCAAATTTAAACCTATAGCTACAGTTTAAGCAAGCAGCTCTGGCAGGTCTGACCAGGGGATTTTTCTGGGGAAGAAGAATGATGGCTCTTGCACACTGGCTGCCTTTATGTGGCTCTGAGGAAGTGTTTGCTTTCTTGTCTTCTCTTTTTGGTGCATCTGTGAAGCAATCAACTCCTGATGGTTGTGCTTCTGCTCTGCACGCCCTCATTGTCAGCCCCATGCCTTTTGCAGTGCCCTCTGTAAAACCTCATTTTGTATTTGTCATTCACATCTGGAGGTTCTCCAAGGTCTGTTACCATTTTAGTGTGAAGCCCACCTCACCTGTGCAGTAATATTTTACTTCTTTGCAGATGGAAGTAAATTACTTTATTGCCTGGGTGAATCAAAATTTAGGCATGTACCGTGATTAGTGAATCCACCCTTTAGTGAAACTGGTTATTTTGTGGAAATGTGCAGAAATATTCTCTCCCTCCTTGACCAACTCTTCCCCTTTTGCTTTGGCTGCTGAAGTGTTCCTGTGATGTGAGAAGGGCTCTTTGCCATAGCTTTCCATTGATGTTTTGGCTCCATCTCACCCTGAAAACTAGGACTTTTACTGAGAGGGAGAAAATTGACATTTCTTCAGTCAAAATTCAAAGCAATAATTTTGTCAGAGTGGGAAAAATCAGATTTTCTGTCAGATAGGAATAGGTTCTGTCAATAGGAATGTGTTAAAAACACAATTAAACCTAGTAGGTCTGCAAGTAGTATGTGGATTTCTGCAGCTTGCCAAAGTTCTGGAGGTCCTTTGGTAAAAAAATCACCACTGTTTATGTAGAAAGTATTTATATATATTTTTATTCTTGGGGTTTTTTGAAAGCATTTCTTTTAAACCTGACAAATTCTACCAAATAGCCCTTGCATGATGCATGATGCCAACTATGCCAGATTTAATAAAGCCAGCATGCTAAATGAGCCAAACCACAGAGCCTTAATATGACTGTTGCTGCTTATTGATATTGCTCAGTTCCAGTAAACTCCAGCCTATTCCTGTAGTGTGAAGTTATGAGCCAGATCTTCTTCGATCAAAATCCCCCTAATGCATGGTAGGAAGATAATACATTGCACAAATCCTACCTATTGAAAGCAGAACTCTGGGAATGCTCTGTAAAGTACCATAAAATAAGCACAAAATGCAGCGCTGGATTCAGCACTGCTCTCGGTGCTGGGTTTGCCTCTTAAGCTGTGCAAAGGTTCAGCTGCTTCAGTTCTGTGGGTGGTCACTGCACATGTCCATGGCTGTGCAGCGAGGCTGCAAACAGGCACTGCTGAGATGGAGAGACATCTTGAAGTGATCCACTCCCTACACTTTGACCTTCCACTAAAAGCCACCTCTTCTAACTGCTCCAGCCCACTCACTCTCATTCTTTACACTGGGCTTTTCAGTTTGTACTGGCAAGGAAGATTTTCCTCTTTATCTGCTGAAGAATAATTGCACTTATTTAGACTTGTTTTTTTTCTGATGAAACACTGGGGTGACCTTCCAAAAGACATAGAAGGAAATTTCTTTTTTAGAATCACAATGTATTTCTTCACAGGCCAGGAGTACTTTGGAGTCTTTATTGACATCTTTGCTGAAGTACAGCAGGTGATTTCTGTCTCACAGATCCCAGCTAGACCAGAAAAACAGTCTCAGGGAGAAATGCTTCAGGTGTTGCAGGGTGCAAGTTTTAGGGGGGTTTTGGTCTCAGAGAGGCAATTTTCTCACTGTTGCTTTAAGCTCATACTTTTCATCCTGTTAACTTTGGATGTTATATTTGAAGGTGAAGTATAGATCAAATGGGGTAAGTTTAAGGGTAGAATACTCTTCTCTTACCCAGACATTGCTGGGGCTTGAGGCAATCTTGTGCTCAGCAGAGTGCTGGATGAGACTGTTTGAAAGCCTTGAACCCCCTGTGCATACAAGCCCTTTTGGTGGATTCTGGGAGGGAGCCCAGGTTCTCCCTCCATCTTGTGAGCTCCATTGTTGACCCATTTGACCTCAGTGGCGAAAATGGAAAAAATCCTGAGGACTTCTCATAGTGAAATATTTCTCAAACGCAAGATGTCCTTAGCCAGAACAGCCTTCTTACTCACTTTTGGGGCTCTGCAGGGTCCTGCTGACCCAAACCCCTGGCAGCTCTGCTCTGATGGCTTGGGGAGAGGGAGAAGTGCTGCACAGAAGATTCCCAGAATGCACATAAATGCTGGGAATATTATTCAGGTGATAGTGACTCTCCCCTCAGTTCTCACTTGCACCTGGGATAATATTTGACAAAAAAGGCAGCGAGGTACAGGCAAAGCAAACTCACAAGGGTTTTTTTGAGTCAGCTTATGTCCATTCCGACTCAAATGGACTGTAGATTATGGACAGACACAATTGCTGTGGATGGCAGCAGTTTGCTCACAGCAACCTGTTAATTAGGATGAGACACTTAGGACTTTGCATGATGAGAGAAAGCAGAGATGAGGAAACACACATAAATAAACTCTTTGCCTTAGGACCTGTTTTACTGTAGAGAGTGATTGAAGAGCTTAATCACTACTGAAGGAGGAAAGCCTGTCTTTATCATGCTCTACAAAAAGCATAAGCCTTACAGAGAAAAGAAAAGGGGAAACAGAACCCCAGGAGGACTTCTGCACCTTAGGAATGGCTTATTCAAAGTGCAAAGGGAGACAATGCTGTGCACATTTGCAGAATCAGTGAAGAACTCAATCCAAAGGCCTGTAACCAAGTCATAGCAGGAAATAAATAACTGTAGGTATGACATCTTGTTTCTCTGCTACCAGGTACTGCAGTCTTTTGGTCTTGTGGGAGTTAAGCAATTTATTTAAACAGTTACTATTCAGTGAATGTCCATTTCTTTCTTAAAGAAAAGAGATGGAGAAGAAGGAGGCACAATATTTCTGAGGGCAGCTAAAATCTTCCCTGAATTAAAATAAAGATAATATAATATTTACAGTCAGCAGTTGGCCTTGCTGATGACAAAGGAGTATTTAAGGATATATAAATCAGTTCAAATAATTCAAAGATTTGCAAAAATCTTGTCCCAAAACAATGGTTTAGTGAGCCCCAGCCTCTGCAGTTGATGTGGATCCTTATACATTCTTATGGAGCCATGAACAATAATAAGCCATAAATCCATGCTTCTAGCCAAGAGTGGATGCTTGTGGAACAGCTGGTCTCAGTTCAGTGAAGATTTGAGATGTTTCTTAGACATCAGAAAGCATCAGCTTTGTTCAGAGTTAGTGTGTTCAGGTCTGAACTTGATACTTCAATACCTGGAACTCTGCCACGTGCTCTTTAACTAGAGGTTCACATGGGGAGACCCTCTCAAAAAACTTTCTTTCTTTGCTCTCTAAGAAGTTGTTAAGGGTCTGGGACATTTTGACTAATCTTTCTGAAGTGCTCTGGCTTTCTTTCAGCTGGCTTCTGATAAATGGAAGCCTTGGTCCTCGTTACAAATCATACCAGGTTTAATGAGTGTAATGAGCTTTCTGCTCTCAAATTGCTTATTGATTCTCCTAGACAACAGACTAATTTGTTAATGAAATAGAAATAAACACCAGACATCCAATTGGTCAAGAAACTTTTACTCATGTGCTTTATTTAAATTATACAAAACTTGTCATATTTATGTAATTTGGACTCAGCATCAAGTAGGCTCACCAAGAGGGTTTTCTCAGTAGAACAATTGTTTTCATGTGAAAATGAAGGGATTCTTGGGACATTCAAGTGATTTACTCAGTGGTTTATGGTCATGGTATTGTTCTTCTTCAGTTTCTCAAGAAGTTGGGAGTAAAACTCTGACAGTCCAGAGAGCTTCTGGAGTGTGGGGAGGAAACAGCTTCTGATCACTCACAGATAGAAGTGATCTGCAGTGGAGAGAGACAGACCCAACTGAGAAAAGGGGATACAGAGTGGGAGCCTTGTTCAAATGGCAGTACTTGGGAAGAGGTGGGGGCGTGGTTGCTGTTTGCCACAAGCACCAGTTTGCTCTGCCAACACTCTATTTTACCTGTTTGGATTTAAAGCTGCCCACTGCCACTGCTGTGGAGGAGTGCAAGGGAATTACTTATGGAAGACACAATCAAAAGTTTCCATTTCAAATGAATTAACAAACTTATGGAGCACACAATCAAAAGTTTCCATTTCAAATTAATTAACAAACTTCCACCCAAAGCAGTGTGAAAGCACAGCTCCCACACATGGCCCTCTGCTCTGCCAGAGCAGAGCGTGTGGGACACTGCCCTGGCTGCTTCAGGGACACCCAATGTGGTCATTTTCTCCCCCCCATCCCTCTGCACTGAGGGTGCCTGCAGGAGCTGTGGCATGGCAATGCTCTGGCTGTTCTCTCTGTCTCCAGAGCTGCCTCATCTGGCTGCTGCTTCCTTTTCTGCCAGCCACAGAGAGGAGCAGCAGCTTTTCCTACCAGTGCTGCTCAGTGAGCAAGAACGCTCACTGCTCCTTGCTTTCTCACCCCAAGTATTTCAGTCACCCTTCAGGAAATGAGATTGGTACTATTCAGGTGCATGTAATCAGTAACAACCCACAACAAGGAAGCTCCTGAAGCGAGTGGTTTGGAAATAGGCCATTAGCCAGAAAACGGTTCTAAATTGTTTGCTTACTCTTCAGGACAGAGATTTCTCTCGCAAATCAGGATCCATTTATGGCTGATTCACAAAAGGAGGATTAAATTAATCAGACTGTGTATTTAAAATGAATAGTTCAACATGCTCCTGGCTGAAAATGTATCACTCTGCTAAATAAGTTCAGAGAAAAGATTAATATAGGAAGACCCTCATATGTAAAGCTCAGCAAGTTCATGAATATTTTCAGGATAATGGTTTTCATTTCTCTGTGAGATATAGCCTGCAAATTCACAGGAGTCTTTCAGCTCATGGTTTCTTTTTGCAAGATCATTGTGTCCTGAGGAATGTATTACTATTTCTCTGATTGAAGTTGGCTCTCTCATGAGCTGCTGTATTACAGTCACATGAGTGTTCACTGTATTTTCATATCTTATCACTGCAGGTAAAGTAATATAATTCCATAATTTTTCATTTTTACATAATTCTCAATTTCTTGTTGCATAGTAGCAGTTCCTCTGCTTGCCAGCACACTGACAACTCTGGCTGCTGCATGAAAGCAGCTCTCACCATGCTACACTACGGAAATTAATATATTTACACAGCAAGTGGCTTGTATTTTTAGACCTCCAAATTCCATGGGATAATTTTAGACTTTGAGCCAGAAATATTTTAATTAGCCTTATTTTATTTTTAAATATAGCTTAAGGCCAGGAGTTTTTCTTCTCCTCTCTCTAATGAGTCAGTCTCTGGGAGCCTTTACCTCCTGGCAGATTGAGAGAGCGTGAGGGACACTTCCCTCACCACCCCTCTCCCCATGGCAAGAGTAGAAAATATGTGCCACATCCAGCAGGGGGGTCATGCATAACCTAGAGCCCAACTTGGTTCCCTTCAGTTCCCAACACTTTCCCTTGGCTGACTCGTCCCCTCCCTTTGTTTTTAGTGTCCTCTCAATCACTTTGCCACTCCTGTGGGAATGCTCGTATCCAATTCAAAGTGAATTTGGAACACAATATTTATGAGCTATAAAATGCCTTGCCACAATTTGAGCATGACACCCACCACTTTTTTGCCATCTACTAATATTTTTAATCCACCCTGAAAGCAATCAAGGCAGTGTGACAAGAAGTATCACAGGCTGCTCATCACTCACAGTTTCATTACCTAGTGAAGGTCTAGCGATTTTTCGTTGTCACATTTATTCTAATCATTTACAAGGAATAGAAGTTTAGAGTTGATCATGAGTGTCAATTAGACCCAGGCTTTATAGTATGTGAAAACATTGCTGTCATTCACTGTTTGCAATAGCCGTGATAACATTAAATGGAAGAGAACTCTTCGCTGATAATTTTCTGTCACTGCCAAAGTAAATATTGAAATACATTTCTCTTTGCTTGGCCTTGACTTTTGTGTTCTTAGTGTTTGATCTCAGCACGAGAATAAACACATCTGTCATTAATATTTCACCAAGAAGGTCAATTCAAAAAAATCAAAAAGTGATTAATAAGAGTTTCCAGTTGGGGGTGAAGGGACACCTGGGTCTCTTAATAAACTCTATTTAGTTTTCTTTTAATGGGAATAGATCCCATTTGACCCTGTGAAGAGGCAGGACAGTCAAAATAGCATTTGGACACAGAGAAAAGGTTTGTAGGCATAAAGAGTCACACCAAGGTGGGGAGATGTGCAGATGGACTTGCACATGAGCCCTTAAGGACCAAACAAGTGGAAAAAATTGGGATATATGAGTAGCATATTTTTTTTTCCCCTCACAACCCCAAAATACAGAGATGGTAATGCGGGAACATGAAGAAAGAAAAGGAAATCAGTAAGGAAACTGCAAGTGAAGTCTTTGAACTGCCCTGCCCACTGGGTCACAAAGACTTGCGCACTTTCAATAACTTGGAATTCTCCACACTGGAATGATCTGGTGCTGGCTGGGCTGAAGGGGACTGGCATGGTGATTTGCTCTGGGCTACAGAGGAAGCTGCTGAGGATGTTCATGGTGTACCTTAAAGGCAGATGTGAGATGAAGGGATGTAGGGACCTCAAGGTCTGCTTTTTTGCTCTCTGAGACATCTCTGACTGTAGCAGACTGAGTCTCCTGAAATCCTGCAGCATTATCCCTCCAGGGGCTGATAAGATGCATAACAGATGTGGCTCCTCTGACTCCTGGCACCCCTCCTCATGGCTAGAGATGGGCAGGTGTGACTCACTGCATTACTGCATGATTTGTTTACTTTTTAATGGATACACAATTTAAAAAAAAATAAATAAAACCCCTAACATTCATGTGACCATGAATCACTACAGCCTGCTTGATTTTTGAAATATCATACCATGTGTATACTTTTTACTGTCCCTCCCTGCCTTTCTTAACATCATCCATCTCCCTCTGGTTAAGAAGGGTGTGGTGTGTCAGCTCTGCTGCTCAGAGAGCCCCTCCTCTCCAGTACAGATGTCTTCAACATCTTGCTCCATTTTCAAACCCAAACAGAAGGACTGGTATACAAGCCACAGACAGATTTTGGGTTTGTTTCCACTAAAGTTCTTGGTGTGTCTTCCTACTATCGCTCTGAAGCTTCTACTCCTACTTTGCTGTGCCTGTGGCTCCAGGCTCATCACTCCTTTGGTCTGTGTCTAAGTGACTCAGTGCTCCCTTTGCTTCAGACTGAAGGTCTCCCAAGTCAGTGTAGCTCTGTCTGTGATGAGTTCCTCTGAGTCAGCCCCACTGCCTCTTTGCAACCCTTCTTGTCCACCCTTGGTGCAGTCTGGTGTCTGAGGGCTTTTCTCAAATGCTGGGAATTGCTTCACCATGGAGCATATTTGCTCCAGTGTGTGCATGGTACCCTGGGGACCAGACTACCTCTGCCATGAGCCTTCATAATAATTAATTTTTTTTCATCCCCTCACCCTCATGAGGATATCTGCTGCTCAGGTATCCTCTGCATGGCCATTCTCTGCTGGTGTGTCGTGGGTGAGCTCTGGGTCAGCCCTTCAGGGCAGGTTATTCAGCCCCTATACAGCCTCTGAAGAAGCAGTCTTGTTTTCTGCTTTGTCCTCTCATCAAAAGCATTTCCCACATATTTTCCCTGTTACACAGAAGAAAGTACCTCAGCTCTGCACTGCTGTTCATATTTGCATCTCGAGGTCATTAACATGTCCCACACTTCAGTGTTCCCTGTTGTCACATATGTGACTCTTCATTTTTTGCTAGAAGTCACTGCTTGTAGATGTAGAGCAAAAAACTTGCTTTTCCTTCACTTCTTGTAGCTGCCCTCTGGTTTTCAGTCCCAGCTGTAAAAGGTTGTTTTGTGTCCCCAATCAGCATGTGCTTGTCATTTTTTCAGTAATGGCTTGGGATGGGGCCTGGGCTCTTCCAAGGATCTTCTTGTGCTGGTGCCTGGTTTCCAGGTGCTCTTCCCTGAGTTGCACATCCCTGCACAGCACCAGCTCTTTTTAGTTTGTGCCAATTCCATTGTTTGGCAATGGAAGTGAAACTGCTGGTGGGGGACTGGGATCCCAGGGCCTCCAGCCTCCTCTTCACAGGAAAGGTCAGATCAGAAACATCCAAGAGATGTTCCTCTTAGAGGCCTTCAAGCTACCTAAGCCCTGCCAAGTGGGTGATCTGAGATGACGGATGTCTTGGCTTGTCACCATCTTCTGTGGTGCTTCCATGAATGCTAACTGTGCCACTGCTTGGGGAGCTGCCTCTTCTCACCTTTCCTAAACTCCTGGGTATGCGGCTTCACAACAGCTCCTGGTCTTGCAAAGTCTTCCCAAACTGGGAAACAAGAATGCAGTGATATTTCCTCTAAATGGGAATTGACATGACTGAGGAAAGGAATCATAGGATAAGAAAGCAATATGTATGATACCTAATTAAAGCCTCTGGTTCTTCCTGAATTTACTGCCTCAAAGGTTTCATAAGGGCTGTGGTTAAAAGGCAGTGGTTCAATACAGGCAGTAGATGTGCTATAGGTGGAAAAGAGTGGGACAATTAAGAAAAAAGCATTTCTCACCCAGGAATCTCCTGAGCCTGTGGTGTCACTTCCACTTGAAACATCCTAGTGTTTTTAATTTGAATAGTCCTTTCTACCCAGCTATATGGAATTACCCTTGTGTTGTGTGTGGCTCTGCTTCTAGTGGAGTTCCAACCTGCACACTTTGTGCAGGTATTTAACCTCCCTGGAAGGATTTAAGGTGCCAGACACATCAGAAGGGCCTTGAATTCGAAATAAATATGGGTTTTAGCCTTCAAATATAGTCTGAAAACAAGCATTCCTTTTTAAAGTAGCCACAAGACTTACTGAAAAAGACGCCTGATATTTCATCCAGGGGAAAAAACCCAGTCAGACTTCAAACCTGATCAGAGCTTTCACCTTGAGCTCTTACAAGTGGACTGAAATCAAATGAAGGACTGTAATAACCAGTAGACACAGTGGGTGGGAGAGGCTGCAGAGTAATGGACATACATTTTTAAAGGCCATGGAGTGGCACAGGCTTGTATCCGTAGCCATGCCAGTACATTTAAGTCTGTAAAACAATGTATCAGTGCTCTTTGTCTTGACATTTTATCAATCTTCCAGCCACTCTCAGGTCTCAGACTGAGAGCCAGACGAGTTTTTTTCCCAACCTTTTTTTACCTGCTGTCACACAGAGTTTTCCAGTGAGATGTCCAAAAGGATGCTTACCATCTGTGTGCTCTTACTTTGCGTCAAAGCGTTTCTTCCAATTTTCTTGCTTTTATCCCTGCTTGAAGTAATTTGTCACTGCTGAAAAATCATTACTGCCACCCCTCAGTCACCTAGTTTTATTTGGTTTCTGCCAAAGTCCCTGGCCTATTCCAGTTCTCACAAAATCCACTTTTAAATAAAAATGAGCCACGGGAATCTGGTAACAGAAATGGCCAAAAGAGCAGATCCTCCAAGATCTCTCATTTCCACCCGCCACCATGTGATGGAGATTTTTTTACACCTTGCTTATCATCAAGGCTTCTAAAATCAAGGAAATTAGATTTCATCTGTCTCTCTGCCACTGAGTTTGTGCTTTGTGGTAGTTTATTTCTGCTCTGTGCCTTGTCAGAAGGGCAAGTGACAAGAGAGGGAGGTTAATGCCAGCAGTGAAGTGCTTGTGCTCCGTGCTCAGCGCAAGGGTGCCCTTTCCTGACATCCAGCTGTCACCCAGACAGAGAGGCAGCTGTGCTCCCTCCAGCAAAGGCCGTGTCTGCCCATGGCCTGCACTGTGCTGGCTCTCACGAGGCTGTGCCTGCACTGGGGTTTTACAGTGCTGTCACCACCGTGGCAGAAAGAATCCCACCTCTCCCACTGGCACATCCCAGCCTGTGGGACTGTGCTCAGCTGAGGCACCTCAGCCACCACGGGGGCCCAGCCTGGAACCTGCAGCCACCGCCTTTGATAGAGGAGGAAAACCCCACGGCCTGTGGACACACTCCTTGCAAAACAGCCACTTCATCTCTAATCTCTCAGCCCTGTTCCTCCAGGGAAAACTATGGATAATTTAGAAAGACAGGTCTGGGAATGAAAATTTATAGTAGTAGTGAAAAAAGTTAGTTATATCTGAGGTACTGGTTTTGTGGTCAGTTTTCTATCCTCCCTTTATAGGTTGTAAAGCATTTTTCTAGCTGTTTCCCTAGGAGATAGCTAGCTAAACACCTCTCACTCTTCCTTTGCTGCACAAATGACAGCTACCAGCTTTCAGTTGTTCCAGCTTGTATATGTGCAGTTAAACTTTGAATAGTTTTCTCAATTTGTGTTTAGCTTTGGGAAGTCAATAGCTTGTCCAGCTTTTCAGTTAATCTAGTAAAATATATGCCTACAAATGCAACAATTGTCTGGACTTCATACTTTGTAAGGAGCTTCTCTGAACTCTGAAATAAAGCTGTTATGCAGTTCTAACACCATGCAATGTGGTATGTGCAGTCACACGATGAGGTGACTGCCCTGTCACAAACCAGAAGTCATCAGAGAGCCTGTAGCTTGTTGTGGAAGTAGTTAGTTATGGAAGTGTGGTAAAGCAAGAGGAAGTCATACTGTATGCAAATATAGCATGAATTCAAATAACAGGTGAAAAAAAAGTGTGAGAGAAGTTGAAGGTAACTGGATAATGATTTACATTAATTCATGGCATCCACTTACAGCTCTTCCTTTGGTTATTTGAGTTACACAAGAATCATACCCACACACACACACAAAACCAAAAAAAAAAAAAAACAAACCTGCACCATCCAGGGAAATTCTCAAGTGTCTTCAGAGTGTTTAATTTTTGACTTTAATTTCCAAAATTGCTGTAGTCAAAAGTCTCACTGAAATTCTGGTAAGAATCTGATTTTAAAAGCCTGAATGCTAAAGGAATTTAGGTATCTAAGATGAAAACATGAAAGTAAGAATTTTCAAAAGAGTTGCTACACCTCGAATGTATTTAAAAATGCGATCTATAGCACCAAGTGTTTTTATTGCCAACATTGCCTTTAAAAAAACCTAAAATCCCCGATTTATTGATCTTCTGAAACTACAGCATGCTTTCAAATACATTATCAAAATATATAAATTTAGTAGATTATTTTATTTTGTTGAGTTCCTCCCTGAAGTGCTGGAAGATTCATTTATGATGATGTATCATTCTTCAGTTATGTTAGATCTGTCATTCAATTAAATCTATTTCTGATTGAACTTTGAAAAATACAGGTGTTCCAACACTCTTGATTTATTAGAAAACTGAAGAACAAATGTCAAATTCTAGGTATTCACAAAAAACCTTCTTTAGTAGTGGACCTTGGCTGATAAGGTTTGACATCCCCTATTTGGTAAATTATATTTAACTAAAGCTCTTTTGAAGAACGTTGAGGTAGATGAAAGCTGCATCTATTAAATCGTGCCATATTTTATAATGCTTTTATAGCTGCTGTCAATTGGTCTAAAAGTCAGAAAAACTATCTGGCAGATGAGAACATTAAGTTCCTGGTTTCTGGTTCATTACTGAATGCAAGCAATCATCCTGTTACTGGAAAGGATAATTGAAATGTAGAGCTATAGATGAGCTGAAATGGGAGGAGTGGCATTTTTTTTCCATAAGCACCACGGTTATGCCCTTTCCATCTCCCCTCTCCGGGTTGCTCTGAATTGCAGGCCTGCCAATTAGCGACATTAACAGCTCGTCTGGGCTGCAAGGAGAAAAAGGACATTTTGTGATCTTTGTTTCAAATGCTCTGTCTCTGTGGGTTTAATGAGATAGTCCAATTAACACAGAAACGGGCTTATTTGGCATTTATCTTGTTCTGGTTTATAGCAATGATTTTGAGTAAAAAATGTATCCAAGTGGAGGTATGTCCATGCTAACGGGCAGTGCAGGCTGACTCTCCAGCTGGAAACACAGGAGCAGTGAATCAGACCTGTACTTCATTATGAAGGATGGCTTCAAGTACTCTCAGCAGAAAACAGGAGCACTGTTTCCTAGTCCATTACAAACACAACTAGGAACAAAAATAGGTTTGTTATGAAATGGGTTACTCTGTTCTCCCTACATGGGTACTAACAGAATTTTATATCCTAGACTTAACACATCAGAAATATGCTTTTCAAAAATAGGAGGTATTGTCAGAAAGAACAAATTTCATCACTGATTAAAGAAGAATCACACAGAGGAACACCTTTTCATCCAGCACAAAGGAACTTCAGAGACTCAGTCTGTAAAGATAATAGAATAATTGAAATCAGATGCTGAATTTAAGAGAAAAAAATTATTTTCCTTTGCCTATTTTCAAAACAGATACTACTGTCTAGTACAATCTGAGTGAACAGGAGAGAGCTAAATATAAGCATTAATTCATTGCATGAGGGAAACTGGAGCAAAAACTGTCCTATTGGAAACAGCTTAATTCTTTTTCTTTTTTTCATAGGATGAGCTTTTGTTCTGCAATGAACAAATTTTTCATCCACATCCAGGTTTGTGCTTGACACTGACAATATGGACTTTGTTTTGAAAAAGAGATTGAAATTCACTTCCTAGTCCTCAAGCTTCATCAAGACCTTATAAAAAGATTAATAAAATGTTGCTCAAATGAGGAAATATTGAAAGTGCCAAGTTTTCTAGACATTTTACTTAAAATGCTAAAGAGAAAAATACAGACCATCTCCACTTTGTTAAACAACAGGCTGTTCACAGCACCGGTTCAAAATGACTCCGGCCACACAGTCCTGCAGAAATCCAGCCAGCCGCTGCAGGAGCACTTCCGCCATATCGCCCGTTGGGGCGCACCAGCGAGCAGCAGGCTCTGCCCCGGCTCCTCGGTGGCGATATCCAGAGGGGACTGATGCTGGTGACAGCAGCACCCAGCTGGCCATGCCCCGGAGGTGCGGCCAGGTTTGCATTACAAGAGTTCTAGTGAGAGGCTTGGCTTGCCAGATCGCGTCTTGTGTTGTTTCTGTCTTCTGACACCTTTGTCTGCAAAATGTCATGATTAGTGACTCACCTAATGCTGTTTGGCATCAGAGTCAGGATTCGCATTTGTTATTAATACAGAGATGTGAATGGAGATTCTGATTGCTGGTAAACCTCTGGTTTGAGGTTTTCTCTCTTCTGGATGCTTCTTTCTCTCTTCTCTCTTTTCTTTCTTATTTTCTCTCTTCTGGACACTTTAGTAGGACCTGAATGACTGGCAGCCTAGGCACCAGCTAAGGTCCTAGGTGTCAGCATATCACTGGGAGGTTTTTCCAGGTTCAAAGGAAGCCTGAAAGCCTCTCCACTACACTCCACTCAGTTTTGGCCAGCAGGACATCAAGATTTTCACTTCAAAAACTGCAGGCTCGGGGCACTGTCATCACTACATGGTTTGACTTCCCACCGGCTGTTTCAAATATCTCATGCCCTTGACTACTTTGTAAGAAGGTAATCAAGGATTTCTCCCATTAGCAAAAGTGCCCACAGGTCTTTGAGGCTCACTGCAGCACCTCTCGGGACATAATCCCTTCTCTGAAAGCCACGGCTACAAAATATAATGCGGCCCTGGTAGGATTTTAGGAAGCAGCAGGAGAGGGGCAGTTCTGAGCAAAGCCTTGTTTTTCCGCAGCGAGCACCGTGCACAAGGACCATGCCAGTGCCCTCGCAGAGCCTCACACGCCTGCCCAAGGCAGCCAGCCTTTCCCCCGGGAGCAGAACTGTTCATTTGATGGCAAATCAGTGAGCGATGGGTGCCCAGGAGCAGAGCTGCTCCATCCATCCATCCATCCATCCATCCATCCATCCATCCATCCATCCATCCATCTCCTCCGCTCCCCCCGAGCCCCCTGCCCCTCCCTGCAGCTCCCGCTGCTCCTCGCAGGCTCTCGGCTCTGCCGTGCTCTCCTCGCCCCTTCCTGCCTCAGTAACCTGTGCTGCTTTTCCCCATCATTCATCCTCATCTGGAGTTTAAACACATCCCTCTTCACGGAAAAGCAAAATAGCTTCTGAGTAGCTCCATTCATAACTCAAACTTTCTTACATCTCCTCCCACTTCTACTCTGGACAGAAAGTGCCAGCATTCTTTCCAGGTATTCACATATTTGCTAATCTAACTATGCCTGGTAAGTCATGATGATAGATGGAAGCGGAGATGGGAGCAGCATTTGCAGCAGCTGAGCTTATTTCTCTCTGCGTTTGGATCCACACACAGAGCAGAGCTTTGAGAAGATTTCATACTGTTAAACATCTAACTTTCCTGTTGCTCCTGCAGGGTGGTGCACTTACACTGAAAATCAGAGCTGTCAGTGGAAACAGAAACCCTTAGAACCACCCTGACCCCCTTAAATCCAAGGGCAGGATTTGTTATGCCTCTGCTCTGATTCTGTAGTATGAACCAGAGCTATTTAGGATGCATTTCTGACAACAAATGTTCTCTACAATTATTATTTTTTAATTTTACTTTTTCTTTTTTTTTTCTTTTTTCTTTTTTTTTTTCTTTTTTTTTTTTTTCCTGGCAGCTTTATTTGTCAGGCTCCTTTTCCTATTCCTTTTCTTTTCCTTTTGTCCTTTTTCCTATTCCCTTTTATTTTTCTTTCACAAACTGTAACTGTAACTGTACTTTTGGGGCACCTTCTCCTGCAAATTTGTTTTTCTTGCAACCCTGGTTCCTTTTCTGAGCCTTGTTATGCATCTAGTCTGTGTGGCTGCTGCAGAAGAGATAAACTGAGTAGTTTTTGTTTCAACCTATTTAATGGGGAGCTAAGATTTTCTTATTCTTTTAAACTTTATAGACTGTGTAATAGTTCCTTCAAGCTAGACTGGCAGTGAGAAGACAGAAAGATTAATGCCAGCAGAATGTGTCTCCTGCACACAGTGCAGCATTTCACTGGAGGAGATGCTGCATCCTTGTGTCCAGGCAGACATGGGCAGGCAAGGCTCAATGCTCACCAGCCCTGGGGCAGGCTCCTGGCCACTGCCTTTTCCCAGGGCCTCCCCAGTGCCCCCAGAGGAAGAATCAACATTCTGGTGCCTGGCTAAGGGACCCTGGCCTGAAAATCCAGCCCCATTTCCCACATGGGCAGTGAGCTGGGATTTCCTTGGTGCTGCAATCTGGTCAGGCTGGTTTTGCTCTGAAGAGGTGTCAGTATATCACTGGGAGGTTTTTCCAGGTTCAAAGGGAGCCTGAAAGCATCTCCACTACATTCGATAGCCTTTTGGTTTGGTTGGAGAGGCAGAGGTAAAAATTCAAGCCTCCCTGCAGAAAGTGTCACCCCTTTTTGCTCCATCA
The DNA here is from genome assembly GCA_034509185.1 of Euphonia xanthogaster. Taxonomy (NCBI): domain Eukaryota; kingdom Metazoa; phylum Chordata; class Aves; order Passeriformes; family Fringillidae; genus Euphonia; species Euphonia xanthogaster. The sequence goes on along the minus strand of JAYDZK010000001.1, from coordinate 98,531,361 downwards.
CATATTCTCTCCCTTGGGTGGTGGACTTGCAAGCAGCCAGGACAAGCTGCATCGCTGCCTCGGACAGCCAGGAATCCTTCCAGGGCATTTGCTAAGTAACTTCGTACTTTTCCACTTGTGTAATTTCCATGGCATGTTCCTTACCCAGCTTCATACTGTCTTGGAGAAGGCTGTCCCTGCCAGTCCTGAGGCTGCTGTGAACCAGGGCTGTGGGGCTCATGGGAGGGAGCTCTCTCTGTCTAGAAGCACGTATCCCGGGTCTCTAAAATTTTAGAGCTTCTTTGAAGGACTTTTGCTTCCTATTCAAAAACACTTCTATGAGCAGGGTTGTCTCTGACCCTTACCTGAGGAGCACTCCTGGCTGCCAAGAAGATCTTGGCTTTTGGAGTCCCTGTGATACTGAGGCATGAGCCAGAGCAGGACATAACAAGAATGATGGCTGCAGAAAAGAGGGATGGGTCTGAAAGGAGAATTTGAGCTTTCTTTTTCTTTTCTACGAAGAATTCTTTACTATTTTTTTAAAGCTAGATGAAAGGCATGATCTCACATGGCCTTTACCAGGGCAACATAAAGTGCTATCCTCAGTCAGTCAAGGGCACAAACTATGAAATGAGTCTCCCCATTTTGAGTATTTCCAACATTATTATGACAGTAGATTAAATGTCAAGAACCCTGGGTGTTTTATTAGTATCAATAATGAGTTGAAAGACATGAAGTCACCTTACAGCGTGGGACTGGGTTGTCTATAGGCAGCATGAGCCTGAATTGCTTTCATGATGGAAACCAGAGACAAACTCGGAGACACAGAAGTTGAGATTCAGCTGGGGACTTTTGAAGGCACTTGAGTTTTCCTGATTTGGTGTAACCATAGATTTGGCCTTGGGGAGGTGGGTCATTTTAAGTTATAGTCTGCTGCCAGTGCTTAAGGATCCCACAAACAGCTGTTCCTTTCTTGAACTTGGGTGCTTTAATGAAATACAGCACAGGTTCCTCTGATAGTAAAAGGAATACTTGTCTACTGCTGATTTTGTTTGCTGTGATTACCATCTCTTTCAATCCCATTTGCAGATGACTTATAGATTTAACTCTGTCTTGGTTCAGGGTAAATTTGGGAGAGAACTTTTTTAAAGGGCTCTTCTAGGAAAGCAGATTTAACCGGCTCTTCTTTTTAACTGGTCCGGGAGAAAATACTTCTTTGGAGAAAAGTGGAAAAAACTTGTTTATTAAACAATCAAACTTAAACAATATTAAACAATAAAACTCTTTGCTGCTCTAAAAGAGATGACAAGTAGAGGCATAGTACCCCAACAAACTCGTTTCCTATAGCTGGTTCACACACCAAGGCAGATTTTTCAGTCTCTCATCCATCTGTGTTGACCTACATCTGTTCTCTCACTGTGCCTCAGTCTCACTTTGGACTTGCAGATCTCAGTTTGCCACCCTAAGCTTCCCTTATGATCACTGGAGAGCAGGAGGCACAGGCAGGACCTGACCAATGTTAGAAGTTTGTTGCAAGAGGAGGTGAATACAGGGACTACAGGGAATGTGCATTTCACACAGTAATTAAGTGTGGTTTGAAATAAAGAGAAAACAAGAGGGTTTTCTTTGGTGCTTAACTAAATTACTACTTTTTATCACAGTCTTCAGGAACCCAGGATGGAAAAAGAGTCAGCTCTTGCTCTTGGCTCTTTGGTACCTGTGGTGCCCAAGAACAAAGAGCTCAGCAGAGAGAGTGCCCCAAGGCTAGGCTGTCAGGACTTTCTCTTTGCAGACAAGCATTGTGTCTGTATTTCTAACCAGGAGAGGCAAATGTTGAGCTCTCAGAAGCTAGGAAATGGAATGGTGCTTTTTCCTGGCTGTGGCTTTGCCAGGCTAGCTCTATCCAACATAATTGCTTTGGCCAGCTGCACCTGCTTCATCACTGTTGTACCCATGGTATTTCTGTCAGCCCCGGACATCACTCAGGAGATGACAATGGACAGCTGAGATCCCACCAAGAAGAACGACCTGAAGTGCAATGGGAGGGTGGCCAGGACCTGCCTGCTTGCCCTCCCCTGCTCCCTGGCTTAGTGCTATAGGGAAGTGATTCTGGGAGCTGCTCCTCACAGAAAGCACCCAGCTGTCCCCCATTCCACCCAGGCAGTGTGCAAGAAGGTGACCCAAAGGGTGAGCCAGGAAGCACTGTCTTTGGACTGAGTGGGAGAAGGAGGCACAAGAAGCTAAAGCTCAACAGCCTGGGCTGCGGTGTAGGATAAACTTGCTGTGTGGGTAAAGCCTTAGGCATATTCTTAGCTGCTAAATGGTTCTTCTGGTAGCCACCCTTAGGACAATCAGTCTCCTTCAGTGAGCTGGGTCACTACTTTCCAGGACAGCCAAGATCTGAGGCCAAATTTGCCATTTTTTCACTTAACAGAGAGTGCTCTGCCTATTCAGGGAAATAATACTGTCTGCAGCCTGAACTTTCAGGAGGAGAGTGTTCAGGGGTCACTCCTAAGGCCTGGCTACCTCCACCAGAACATGCAGCAACATCCCAATATTGATACTAGACAGACAGGGTGCTCCAGTGACTTTCTAAGGCTGAAATGTCCTTTTTTTTGCAAGGGCAGGTTAGATTTGTATGCTGCCTGAACACTGACAGTCATCAAGAGCATTCAGGGCAGCTTCAGGCCCTGCACCTCCCAGGGCAAGGACAGAGCATTGATGGATTGCCCCATGTAGGATGATGGAAGGACACTCACTCAAGCTCACTGCTGCTGCAGGAAAGCTCTTCCTCATGAGCAGGAGAAACATGAGACAGTGAAGTCAAGAAGAATAATGTGGAAATGGAAACAGAACAAAGCAGTATAACAACAGCATGTAAAGAGAAAAATGTGTCTAGGTGATCTGGCAGACTGATGTGATGTGATCCAGACTTGGACTCTGCCAGATGGCTGAAGAGAGATGGCATTATTAGTCTGTGTGAAGAGGGACCATATTTCCAAATCTGACTCAGTGCCTGGCAGCTCTAGGCTGAGTTAGAGAGAATTTCTAGTCCTGGAGAGGAAAGCTTGAGGAACAGGTTAAGAATAAGTTTCTTCTCAGTTTCTATTCTATCTGGCTCTCCCTGGATTTTTTTCCATTTCAGCCTGCTTCCCCTGAATTTTTCAGAGGTTCTTTTATAAAAAGTTCTCTTTTATAAAGGTTCTCTTTCTATGCACTAAGTCATGACTCATTTGAAAAATAACACGTGGCACAACCGGGTAACCCATCCGCAGGGAACTCAGCACAGAATGAGGTTAAATAGGCACTGAAAGTGGTTTTCTAGATGGAAATTTTACTTCCTTTCACATAATCCCACAAGAATTTATCTTCCAAATAATCTCAGGGTCTTCCCTATACTCTGGCCCAGGTCCTGTGTGAGCCCTCCTTGTCTGATATGAGAGGTCAAAGCCCTCACACGCCTAAACCCAAGGGGAAGGGAGCTTCACTATGAGGGTGCCAATGTAGTTCTGTGTTTGACCAGTGGGAGGCCCTTAAAGACCATCAAGTTTTCAGTGCCTATAACAATTATACTTGGGATTCGTGTAGCACTCTTTGTGTGCAGACCTGCAAGCTCTTCAGAGATTTTTGAGGAACAGCTCAGGTCCCAACTTTACAGACTTGAGATATAGACAGAGGGGTGAGAGGACTTTGGAGTAATTGTAAAATAAGGAAATTACAATCATTTGAGAGATTTTATAGAATATGGAAAAGGGTAATGTCCCTTCCCTCATTAATAGTAACATCATGTTCATACACTTTTATTGTTGCTTTCTTAAACGTTTGGTTTGTCCTCAGAGCTGCTTAAGGAAATGAAGCTTTAGAGCAATTTCTTTCATTTGTCCACATGTTCTGTTAAAAAAAATAAAAAAGACACTGTGATTAATCTCATTCTCTTCTGGCTCCAGACAACCAAATGTTCAACAGAAGTATTTTGTCCCTTTCCTTTGAACAATTTCTTCAAACACTGAGCTATTGTTATAACTTTCTGGATCACCTCCTCTGTTTTCTATTTGTTTTATTGATACAGGTTTAAAGCACAAACCCTTCTGTTCAAGGCAGTCCTCTTAGCAGCTGTGATTTAACCTGGAAATGTCTCTGTAGCCTTTTGAGCAAATTTATCTTTCAGTAAGAAATGAAAGCCTGTTGGGAGTCACCATTTTCCGTAAATGGGCTGAACTTTGGTCTCAGCTGCATCCAAAAAAACCTTCCTGTGATCATATCAGTCTCTCCAAGATCTACAAGCTGCAGAGCATGTCAAACAAGGAAGACACCCTAGGATGAATGCCAGATTTCCTGCTAGACAAAACATCCATATTTCAACTCTCACAGAAATATCTGTTTATCAAGGTGATGGTAACATCCACATGGATCAGTTTGCCAAGCTTCAAATGGTACATTTTTATATTATTAGATAAATGGAAAATGCACAGGAACAGCATTACACACTATGAAAAAATATACCCTGAGTGGAATAGCAAAACAGGATTGTAATTTTCCAAGTCTCCCTCTGAATGTTTGTGAAATGATTTGTGTTAGGAAAGAATATTTTCTCCTTACATGTTCAGGTTATGATGCAAGAATTCAATCTGGTTGCAAATGTATAGAAATTGATTGATATCTTCATTCCTTACAGTCCTTACAGCCTCTGTTTGTGGAAAAAGCCTTGACTATTGGACTGCAACACTTACTGCTCCTGATGGCAGCCTCAGTTTGACCCTGATTCGATGGAATTTTGAATCCCCAAAATTCATTAGCAGAAGGAAAAATGAGTGTTGCATTCATATGAGCTGAAGTGACTGTAATGAATGATCTCTCATTCAGATCTGGTTTTATTTGGTTTTAGCCAATCACGTTTCACTGCTCCCCAACTTTACCCATTCTGGGACTCGAGACATCCAGGCTTTTGTACATGCCTGGCAATTGCAGTCTCAGCTTTTTGTTATTATGTCCTTATTTCACTAAATGGCAGCCTAACCAAGAGAGTTACATGAAGCTTCTGTTTTCTATCATTCCCAATCAGACTTCAAGAGTCAAAAGGGGTCTTAGGATACTCTACTCTGGTTTGTTTTTTTTTGCTTCCTTCCTTCTAGTTTGCTTTACCACCTGTGTTTTTATGAGCTTCTCTTGGGAAATGTTAGTCTTTGCAAGTAATATTTTAACATAAAACACAAGAATTGTTCTGGGATTTCCTGTTATATTTCTTTGTGAAAAATCTTGTCATATTTGATTCTTTGGTATCACAGAAACCTTCTCTTGTGTTCCCCATGTATGCAAGGGCACAGATTACTCAGGAGTTCCCAATTATGCTGTTTTATCTTGTTCCGCTGCTGACAGAAAGATGGAGTGAGCTTGGTTTCACTTAAGTTCACTTGGTCCACTTCACATACAGGCTTACTGATCAAAAACCTGAGCAAAGAAAAAAACAGGTCCTTATATATAAGAATTCAAATCAGCCATACAGTAAAAATAAGGTCATTAAAAGAGGTCATTAAAAAGAAATCAGGATTAATTATAGAAAGCCTGTGTAATAACTTGCTCTCTTCTTTTGGAAGTACCCAAGATGCGCCCAGAATTCTGAGTTGTGGTCAGCCTTGCAGCAGCATTGCCCTCTTCTCAATGCTGCCTTTGCTTCTGAGAAGTTCTCACCTCTGCCTTCCCTTCCTCTCAATAACTTCCAAATGTGATTTGAGGATACAAGCACCCAAATCCTATCCAGAATCCTCTTCTGCAGTGAATGTAGGTAATTTCTTGCTAGGCTTGAGCACTTGGGATGCCTTGTGGCTGGTGTGCCTTCATTCTCAGCCAGTGTGCCTGCCTCCTGACTCCTGACTTTCTGCACCAGCCCCCTCACCAAGACTACTTGTGCTTCAAATCTGCTTTAACATGCAAACTTGTGATTTAGATACTTTACCAGATTTCTAGAGGTGTGCTCAGTGCACACAAACAATTGTTTTGCCTGTGAAGTTGCCATTTTTGTCCCAGCTCCTCCTGAGTGTGTCTGGGTTGCCAGGGTGCTGGACACTGCAGGCTGGCTGCTGTGGCAGAGCACCAGCCATGAGCTGCCTTCTGAAATGTCAAACAAGCAGCAGTCACCTCACAGGGATGGATGCCTTTTCTTAAACAGATAAGAATCCATCACAGCAATGGATGAAATTTTATCCCCCTCCCCCAAAAAAATCACTTGGATGCAAAAAAATCTACAGCAAAAAGAATAGATTATGGTGTTTTATTTTTAACAGAGAGAAAAGGTGAGAAGGCTGTAAAACAAGTATAAACTATGGTTTAAAAATGAATCTTCATCACATCTTTTCTGTTTATCTTCTGCTTAAAGAAATCGAGCCTTTTCTCTAAAGAGGTTTTCAGTATATACTTTCTCTGAAACATTCAAATCCTAAAGACTGGAAAATGTTCTAAATGAAGTGTTAAGTCTCTTTATCCAACTCCCATTTCATGTCAATGAGATAAGTGTGGGTGGTTCTTTAAAAACTTGAAATATATTTCAATCGGTGGATTTCTATTAGGTGTCTTTAAACAATGTTTCATTTAATTACCTCCCGATATCTTTTTTTTATGTGATTGTAATATACAAAGAAATCAGCTGAATTCTCCAGTCAATATAACTGTTAATTGACAATACATTAGGAAATACCTCACTGAACTCAGCTGCAACAATTGCTTCCCTGAGGTTTTAAAGAAGAAAGTCTATTGACTGGGAGAGAGAATGGGCTATTAGGCACTTTAGATTCTGTTCTTGGACTAATCTGATGCTGAGTTTCTATTCAAATGATGGAGCTTAAAATCACTTCTCAGAAAATAATTGAATAAAAGAAAGTTATAGCTCTAAATCTATCAGATTTCTTGAGAGCTCTGGGCAATTTCCAGCTTTACATCCTGCAGGCTGTTTAAGCAGAAGCTGGTGATGTGCTTCATGTCAGCCCATAACTCTGCCACTTGAATGAGAAGAGAGTAGCTTCAGGCACATCAGAGGGAGGCCCCAGGAATGCCCTCTTCTTGGAAAAAGCACTGCTGAGAGGTTCTTCCACATCAAGCAAAATATGCTTTCTTCATCTCCTGCTTCACACTGGCAGAGCTCATCCAGTGTCCTTGTCCACCTCTGCAAGGGAGGGACAGGGGGACTCCTCAGGGGAGGAGAACAAGAGCAGCCTCAGTGCCTGTGGTGACACCTGGGCTGCTCCTGCAGGGGTGAGCTGGAGGGGACCAGTGCTCCCACGGCAGAGACGGGGCTTGGAGAACGTGGCACTGCAGGGGAGGTGAGCAGAAATAACTGGATTTACGAGCTGTGGCATCACAACTGGCGAATGGCTTGTCATAACTGCTTTGTTTTTAAATTTCCATAGGGTTTGTCCATATACAGACATGTTCAGTTTATTTCAAAATCAAGCAGATTGCAAGAAGGAGAGCTTGCACCTTTTGCATTAATGTTGCTCTTACATAAGCTGTTGGATCTATGACAGTCTGAAGCAGAGCTCAATAGTAGCTTGGGAGATAAGGGACTTCAGTCCCTTTTGAAGGTCAATCTTCTGTCAGAAACTTAATCCCTCTTAGAAATAATTCAAAATGAAGCATACAAAAAGGACAGAGATTGAAATTATTATTATTTCCTGCTGGTGTTCTGTTTGGCTTTTTCTTTGGTTTCTTAATCCTTCTTTGATAGAAAACCCTTTAAAAATGCTGGCAGTATATTTAACTTGTCTTTAATTTTCACGGATGTGGTGGAAAGACAATACAACAATAACAAAAAAAAGGCATTACTTTATATGATTTAGGATCAAAACCTTCAGTTTACTTACTTTACTTATTTTTGACAGTGATACGTGTTTGCTAAGGAAATTATCTGGCACTCAGAACAGAAATACCCACTTTAGGCTGCCACAGAAAGGCAGAAGCAAGTCAACAACTGAATTTTTTGAACAGATTAAGATTCACTTTTCACAATATGAAAGAATAACAGAAATATTGAAAAAAACCATAATTTGTGCCTCCCACATTTTATGAGTCAAAGTTGTTTAGGGAGTTTCATGCTTGGGTTTTAAAATAAAGTCACTTTTACATTAAGTCTGTGTTTTTCACAATGTATTTCTGTGCATACTCAAGGTCAGTATATATCCTTACATATACTGATATATATTGCTTTTGCATATACCACAGTTTGAATTGTCATGTTTAGTTCATAATCAGCATGCTGACATAACACATTTATAATCTAATCACAATAAAAATAGTCTGTGTAACAGACAAAAGCAAATAAAGGCTTTTGATATTAAATACAGGCTTTATTCTCCACATAACAATTTTCTCACCTTTATGTTTTTACTTTTTCCATTTTTTTCCAGTTTGTGTTTCTAGTATACTTATTTGTGCTGTGATTCTTCTGGTAAATTCAATCTTCTCCATGATAGCAATTTCAGAGAATTTTCAAATCCTTAATCACTGAATCAAAATCCTGTGACAATTTAAAGTGGTTCCAAACAAGCAAGGGGTTGTTATCTGCATACCCTTACCTGTATAGAAAAAGGGTGTTAATACTGGGAGAGCAGCTGCCCCAGGGTGAGAGTCATATGATCAAGATAAGCTATATACATGTTTCAAAGGACTCTTTGGAAAATTACTGCTAGCTTGTGTCCTAATATTCCTTTTATGTGCCAGAGATGTTGACAAACACTTTCAATGGAGAAAGAAAACACCCAGCAGAAATAAAATATTCTGTAGTCAGGTTACAGAAATGGTCAGAAAAACTAAAAAAAAAATAAAAATAGTTCTTCACAAGTTAAACCGTTATTTTTGTATACACTTTTTGCCCCTTCCCTTCCCTTCCCTTCCCTTCCCTTCCCTTCCCTTCCCTTCCCTTCCCTTCCC
>JAYDZK010000001.1:98488882-98522209 GCA_034509185.1 Euphonia xanthogaster | reverse complement strand
TCCCTTCCCTTCCCTTCCCTTCCCTTCCCATCTAACCTGTACTTGCATGTGCAATTTCCATATTTGAAACTGGTGTAACTGCCTTGTGTCTTAAAAAATAAACAGGAAATAGTGGCTGTTGTGATATTACATAATGCTGAAAATATTTCTTAAAAATCAACACAGGCAGATTTGATTACCTCAGGTGAAATCCCCTCTTGGCACGGAATTTACATTGCAGAGTATTTCTGTATCCTGTGGCTGGCATGTGTAATTGTCAGATGGAAGTTGGTGTGCACAGTTTACTGAGGCTAGCCCTAATAGCCCCTACAAAAAGGTGTGTATGCAGCACTGAAGGTGTCTTATTACATCAGCACTGCACCAAAGTACTCTCTGCATCATATTGCAATTTTAGATTGCTTTTAAAATCTTCCATTTTGCCTAAATAAAGATATTCTAGTCTGCTATTTTCTGAAGCACAAGATTGTGAGTCATTAATCTGATGCATTTGTTTTCTGCTTATTAAGAAATATGTTGCTGTATCACCAATGTTGTTTTCAAAGCAGTAAAGCTGAAAAATAGCTGATGGCTATCAGCTGCTTTGTCTAAGTTACTCATTACTTTTTACTTCTTGTAACATTTTCTTGATGGTCAGTATAACTATTATTTCCAGGACGTGTGCCTATGTGCCAAGATTCAGTGTGTGACCAAGGCAGCTCCTGTAGCATCTAGAAACCTGCCCGGCTTTGGACCTGCCACCAGACCCACAGCAGATACAGTTTTTTGGGTTTTTTCCCTTGTGGCAGAACACTATTCTTAGGTCTCTCAAGGCTTCACCTTGGAGGTTGACACTCGGAGGTTGACACTCCAGGTGCTTCTCACACAGGTATCTTTGAGCACAGAGTTCCAGGTGGGACACTCTGCAGCAGGACCTGGAGCTGTGCTCATCCTCTGGGTGTTATACTGCCACTAAAATGCTGTTTCCATGCTTGCCACTGCTTTGAATGGGGCCCCCTTCTCTGCCATTGTCTCCAAGGGTTTTGGTCTTTCTGCTCTGGGTGAAGGGAAGTCCTTCCTCCTCCCTGCCAGGGCCCCAGCTCACACTACTCAATCCACAAAGGGGCTCCCAGGCCCTGGGGTCCCTTGGGTGCCCATCCTTGTTGCCCAGCTGCCCATAAGATGCAGATACAGGAGACAGCATGCATGTAGTAGAGGCTCCTGGAGGAGATGCTGAGCCCCTTTGGGGGTAGGGGTGTGAAGTGTGTGAAGAGCCCAGTCTGGAGGAGAGAAGCTTGCTGGCCATGGGCCCAGGTCAGGGAATGTGCTTTCCAGTAGGTGAGCAGGCATGGGGCTTCTGCTGGCCCAGCATTATCCTGTCCTCCCAGAGGAAGGGGTAATTCAGACAAGCCTTTATTTACACAACAATGGGTGCAGATTAGGATGCTGTTTGGCTTCCCAGGGGGTGAACAGAATCCAATCACAAGATGTACAAAACATTGGGTGCATGGCGTTCCCACCTGCTGCTGTTGCTCACTGCCACTATTTCTGCCACTCCAAATCACAGCCTATGCTGCAGGAAGCCAAGTGGCTTTGCCTTCCCAAAACTGTACCTCTTCAGAACCCTCCTCAGCAGCCTCAGCTGGCTCTTCCCTTGAGTGCTGGCTCAGTGATGAAAATGCACCTCAGCATTGCCAGTCACACCCTCCTTTGAGGCTCACGCTGGTTTTGCCCCACCCCTTCCTCTGTGTTACAATCCTTACAGTCATATTTGGCAGATATTTGCCCTGGAAGTTAATCACACCTACGATATATCATGTATATTTTCTCTTATTAGCCTGCAATTTGCTGCTGTCTGGCTGTGTCCCAGCAATGATTAATGCCCCAGAAGTGTTATTACCCTTGCTGAGAACTGGCATTTCATACTGTTTCAGCATCAGCTCGCTGAGCTGAATTTCATATGTGCTTTAGCTCATCATCATGCCTCAGGCTGAGCTGAACAGCAGTGCAGGTATCGAGCTGTATCAGGTACAAGCCTGGAAACACCTCAGTGGGGTCACCTGCAGTTGCACATCTGCAGGGCCTCCTATTGCAGGCTGCTCCCTCCTTCTCTCTTTGAGCTCAAGGGCCCTAATTTGCACTTTGGAGCCACACAGAGCTCCCCAGCTGGGCTGGCTTTGGCTGGAGTAATTTCCTTCATAGTAGCTGGTATGGGGCTGCGTTTTAGATTTGCACTGAAAATAGGGTTGTTAATATGGAGATGGTTTTGTTATTGCTGAGCAGCATTTGCACAGTCAAAGCCTTTTCTGCCCCTCACCCCAACCCAGTAGTGAGAGTGCTTTGGGTGCACGAGGAGTTGGGAGGGGACACAGTCAGGATAGCTGACCCCAAATGATCACAGGGAAATTCCACACCAAATGGTATCACGCTCAGCCTAGAGAGCTGGGGGTGAAGAAAGAAGGAGAGGATGTTCAGAGATACAGCATTTGTATTACCAAGGCATCCTACATGGGATGGACCTTACCTGGATGTGGCTGAACACCTGGCTGCCCTTTGGAAATGGTGAATTAATTAATTGTTTTGCTTTGCTTGGGAAAAGCTTTTGCTATAACTTTTAAATTGTCTTTATCTCAACCTATAAGTTTTCTCACTTTCACCCCTCTGATTTGGTCCCCCATCCCGCTGGGGTGGAGTGGGGGCTGTGTGGGGTTGAGTTGAGCTTAAACCACAACACCTCCTCCATTTCTAATTTCTGTGAAAGTGTTCAGATGTTGGCCTAATACCCAAACTTTCACTATCAGAAGTATTATTGCAGTGCACTGTACATCAGATGGTGAATTTATGGAGGAGCTCTGTCTCATAAGATAATCCATACCATGAACTGATCTCCCAGAGAATTCTCTCCATTAAACATGCTGTGATGAGCCTGATAATCACTTATGAATCCTTCTAATCCATGGATGCTCAAATCCTACCACCATGCCACTGACATTCCTTTAAGGTGCACTTGTTTTAGGCTCCAGGTTTGAATGCAGGACACGGCTCCGAAGTTACAACGTTGTTTCAAGACCTCTCCAAAAGTCATTAGTTTCAGTGGAGGTTGGGTTTTTATACGTATTCAAGAAATCTCCTTTTCAATAATTACAAAGCCTGGAGAACCTGAACATATTATAATCTGAAGAGACACCTTGGAAAGCACATTGTCCAGGCAACTGTCAGGTACCATGTGCAATTCAGAGTGAGAAAATTCAGAGTGAGAATTCTCAGCAATTCAGCTGAGAAAAGCCTCAGCTGGCTTTTCTTGAAATTGGACAGGACATATTTTTATTCTAGGTCTGTAAAATTTCAGACTAAAAACACAAACAATGTAAGGATTGATTAGTCTTCTCTGAAACAGAGAGAAAATACAAATTATGATACTTCTCGAGAACAGACAATCCATCCTTTTCACCAAAATGTTCAAGTGATTCATCACACAAATAATTTGATATCAGAGACTTCGCTTCTGATTTAAAATAGTAAGTTCACCTTTAAATCGAAAACTCTTGCATTTAATTAAAAGTCTTTATTTAGAGATTGATGAAATGAGCTATGTGGGCAGTTTCACAATTCTGTAATGTTGTTCAAACAGGAAATTCCACCTTCCTGCTGAAAAGCTTGTCTTCATGACAGCATTTTTCTATGAAAAAATATTATGCACAAATTCAAAAATGTTACATCTATAGTGTTTTCTTATATAGAGTTAGGATAGATAAGAGGAACAAACTGCATTTACATTGACTATGAAACAAATTATTATATCCAATCTTTGGGGATATTTATGTTTGTATTCTATTTCATTATGTCCAAGTATCATATCTATAAATATACTTGATTACTTTTCTGTCAGCAGGACATGTTACACTGCAAACCAACATAAAAAAACAAACCAAACCCCACCATTATTAAATACCTTACTAGGGCTACAGCTGTGGAAACATTTTTCCCTCATAAATCTGCTAAATTACAAATATGATGCTCAACAAAAAGTGTCATATTTTCTGATATTGTCTAATGTCTACTCAAAAAATCTACACTTCTGTAGGACTCTGAAATTACTTTCTGGTTTTCATGTACTTTCCCAGACCAAGAATGCACCAACATAAAACAGATGACAGCACAAGAGTGATTTTTCCAGATATGACTTATTGGGTCTTGATCTTTATAACACAATAAATCTGAGGGCAAAGGAGAATGGGTTTATTTGACATGTTAATTCCTTTTTATCAGTAAGTCAGTCCACAGACTGGGCTAGAACATCTTTGTCATGAGCATAGACATGAATGGTAGAATAGTAACGGATATGTCCCTTCTTATTTCTTTAATAGGTCATAAGGCAATAGAAACACAGACCTGTGGAGGGTTTCACCTGATCTGTTCCTTGATCCCTCAAAGGTATCAGGACAATCAGTTTTGGCTCTTTTCCTTTTGTCAGCATCTCCCCAGAAACCTCAGAAAACACCCCAAGCATTCACTTGCATGCACATCCTTGTGATTTCCCCATCTCTTTTTGGTCAAAATAGAGCCAAGTGTCTGATGTTGTCAATCCACAAACTTCACAATTTTTATGACATCTATTGCATAAACCATTATCCATTATTTAAGTTTTCACTCTGTTCTATTTTTGCAATTGTAGTTCCTGTACCAGTACTCTGTTGTCAGGGTTCTTACATACTGAAACAAGAGACATTTAGTAGAAGAAAAGTTATGTCTTCAGGCACATGCTCACATTAGTTGGGCAAAGCCTACTGCAAACATCTTGTGCTCTTTACAGGCAAGGAGACCTGGCATCAATGCTTAACCCCTGCCTAGGAAGCACGTGCTGTTTGTGGTTGCAGAAAATCTCAAGATTAAAACATGACCCAATCCACAGAGAGCATCAGACTAATCACTATTGTGGGGCTGAGAGAAAAATCTGCCCTCATGACCAGACCAGCCAAGGAAATTTTTTTATTCCTGCCATCAACCCTGAGATCCAGTGTTGTAATTTTAATAGTCATATAATATGTTGAATATATAAAATACTAAAATATACATTATACTACATATTTAGTTATAATGGATTTGATGTTGTCCAGTGGCAAACATTCAACCTGATTTTGACATTTTTGGTTGATTCTCTTCAAATCAGCTGGTGATGTGGAGGTATTTTTCTCCCTCCATTCTCTGCTGAAGGGGAATATGCAAGTCTGGTACTCAAAAGAACCATCTGAGCAACAAAGGCAGAAAGTAAAGCTGGGGCTCCCCAGAAGTCCAGTGAGGTGAGGCACTCCTGTGCCTCTGATATGTGTAAGACAGTGTCAAAAATAAGCAATTTGATTCAGTGCTCTTGGACATGCATAAAAACACTGCTCCATTGGGAGAAACTAACATCAAAGCAAAGGGCACAATTAAGGCAAATGTCACTAAAATATCAAAAAAAAAAAAGTTGAAATAAATGTAAAGATTGTTTTGTTTTGATTGTTTTGTTTTTTCCACTTGTCTTTGGTAATTTCCTCAGTCACACTGGGAGCATGGACTAGGATACAGTGACAGAAACCTGCCAAGGACAGAGTTTGGTTTGGTTTTATGTATTTACCATAATAATATGACAATATATTTAAAGCTACTAAAATGACATCAGTAAAAACCCATGGAGAGATGAAGTTAAATTTTATAGCTGTTGTGAGAAAATCAAAACAGAACTCCCCAAAGTGATTAAAAATATTTCCTGCCTACATAATATGCAAAAAAAATCCCTTGCTCATGAGAAAAAGCAAGAAACACCCTCCCCAGGTCTCCAGCTCTGACAGCAGGGTTCTGGTGAATACTTTTCAATGGATCATGTAAATGTCATGGGAAGGAGGAGATGATCTGTGAAAGTCATGCTCTTCTCAATGTGTTTAAGAACATGCTAATTTCCTCTGCCAGGTGTGATCTCTCTTTCCTCTTTCTCTGTTTGTGTTTGGGGTGGCAGATTGTTTTCAAAGACAGATATTATTCCAGTCTTCCCACTTGTCTCAGGCCCTGTGGTTTGTGACATATTTTCTTAGAAATACAGTTTTCTTCCTCTAAACCAATTGGGGGAGGCAAAACTCAACTCCAAACATGTTCCTTGGGCAATATTACTCTTGTTTACACATGGTGTGAACAGGAATTCCCAGGAATTCACTGTGCAGCATTCAAGCTTTCTCCCTTTTCTAAGTTTAGGCAAACACACTACATCTTTTCTTCACAGCACTGGAAAAACATAAGAGGAGATGAAGCAGGTAAACTCATCTGCTCCCAATATGTGCTTCTAAGGTCCAGTCTTTCTCCTTGATCCAGTGTCCAGACTTCTCCGTGAAAGACTGGTAACTTGCGCCTGCAAGTGTATTGTACCTTTCATAATGAACTGAGAAACCAAGTGACACCTGTGAGAGGGCCTTTGTGGGAGAAAAAAAATTCCACATAGAGGAAAATCTGTTTTTCAATCTCAAACCCTGCTGTTTCACACATCTTTTTACCAGTTTTTTTTTTTTAATCTCAGTGCTTTTCTCCAGTTCAACTGTTTTGTGGTAGTTAAACAACTTGTCAAACAAGCAAAGAGAAAAAAGTCTTGCCCATAACAGTGATCTGTGTTAAACTGAAAAAGAATATGCTGTCTAAAATGAAAATTGCTAGTTAGTGGTCACGGCTCAAATACTTCTTAGTGGGGAGCATTTGGCATCCTTGTTTAGCTCAGCTGTATGTAAACACTAATGCTCTGCTTTCTGCCTTTGTATTCCCTGCAGTGCAGTCAATAACCCATATCATTCTCCCACATGATTTTTGTTTTCCCATCAATCTGATGCTCAAAAGCAATATGGAGCCCAGTTACAGAACCTTCACTGAGAGAAATGAGCAGTGCTGTCACAGGCTTTATGCTCGCTCAATTAGACAGATCTCAAACTGTTACAAGCTAGTTAAATCTGGAGAGCTGTCACCCTGCTCAAGTCACTTAAGCTTCTGGGATGAAATATGAATTTGATAAAACTGAGGCAGCTATTGCCCTTCAACTGCTCTGCTATTTTGTTTTTTTGATCTTCCTAGGGAATGACTCTGTTGCGATCAAAGAGATTAAAATATTTAATTGGCAAACGATACAATGTATAATGTATTATCACACTGAAACTAAAATAATAGATGTTGGAATTTTTAGTTCCTTGCAAAAATGAGTAGAAAAGAAATTTCTGTGATCAGAAGAGATGTCTCAAAGTGAAGTAGTTCAGGAAGTCTTACAAAAAATTATAGAGGGAATAACAGGCAAACAGGACTAGATAGAATTCTTCCCTTTATTCTCAGTGAACTCAGATCTGAAAATCCCAAACTAATTCTTCTAGGCGTGTATCTCTCCTAAACTAGTCTTGTTTCAATGAGAACAGAAGGTTGCAAACATGATAACAAATACTAAAAAAAACCAAAAATAAATGTTGCTGATTGCAGCTTTGATGCAGCTTTGATGCAGCTCTGCCAAGAATGCTGGAATCATAAAATTATAAAATATCCTGAGATGAAAGGGACCCACAGGAATCACTGAGTTCAACTCCTAACCTTGTGCAGGACAGCATCAAGGGTCACACCATGTGCCTGGAAGCGTTGTTCAAACGATTCTGTAAAGCCTGGCTCACTGGATGTGTTTAGGGGAAGGTAATCTGATTTACCCTGGGTGGTGCATGGGGGCAACAACAAAAATCTCAGGAGGTTCACTAACAAACAACTTTTACTTTCAAACTTCAGAGCATCCAGATAGAATAAGGCATTTGGCAAACTTTCACTTAGCAAAGTTTAAAGCATCCAGACAGAACAAGGCACTTAGCAAAGCATTGACTGGACTTTTCAGTCAGGTTTACAATCTGTTTTGAGAAGAAGCTGTTAGGAAAAGGAAGAGAAAGAAAAAGGAGAGAGAGGGTAGATAGTCACCACCCTGGGATCCACCATGGTCACAGCAGCTTTTAAATCTGGGGTAGCATCTCGCTGTCCTTCTATGGGATCTGGGGGCCTGGGCATTTCCCCCAGCTGCACCTATGCTAATTTCAGCACCACTTTGGCACCTGCACTTTACACAGAGCAGAATCTTCAGGACTTGTGGTGTTCCCATGCAGTCAGCCACCCCAAGGATATTGTGGACCTAAACCTCCTCTAACACAGATTCATGCCAACAAATTAGTAGACTCTTGGATAATTATGATGAAACTGGGCAGAGTCAGAATTTTCTTAATTTCAAAATTTTCCACAGTGAAAAATTATTTTACTTACAAGAATAGTGTGTAAGGAGTCAGTTATGACTCCTTGATATGTCAATTTCTGAAGAGATTTTAACAAACTGGACCCTGAGATTAGCTCAGCTGGTCAGAGCATGGTGCCAATAACACCAAGGTCATAAATTCAATCCCCATACAGACCATTCACTTAACAGCTAGATTGGATGATCCTTGTGGGTCCCTTCCAACTCTAAATATTCTCTGAAATCAGAAACAGTTCTGTGAATTCTTCCTCACCAAAGATTCTGCAAACAGTTGTAAGAGGAAAGTTTCTTTCCAGATTAAAATATTGCTAAAGGACAGGAATTAAAGGTTAAAAATAAAAATGTGTCAATGGCAACTTCCTTATGAAGTGTTTGAGGAGCCAACATGGAGAGGTTCACCAAGAGGAAGGAGCTGGTGGGGAATGTATTGCTCCAAGGCAGCCTTGGCTGCTGTGACCACGAGGTGGTGGAGTTTGAGGTGCTCAGGGCAGTGAGAAGGGCACACAGCAAGCTCAGGGCCCTGGAATTTGGGTAGCAGACTCTGGCCTCTTCAGGAACCTACTCAGTAGAATCCCATGGGATAGAGCCCTGGAGGGAAGAGGGGCCCAAGAGTGCTTACTGATATCCAAGGATCACCTCCTCGAAGCTCAGAAATGCTGCATCCAACAAGGAGGGAATCAGGCAAATGTGCCAGGAGGCCTCCGTGGATGGATAAGGACCTGCTGAGGAAACTCAGAGTGAAAGAGTTGTGGTGCAGTTGTCAGGCTGGAGAGAAGGGATCCAGAGTGAGCTGGACACACCTGAGTGGAGGGGCAATGCAAACCTCATGATGTTCAACAAAGTGAAGTGCAAGGTCCTGTTTTGGAGCAATGGCAGACACACCTACAGGTTGGGTGGAGAAGTGATTGAGAGCAGCCCTGTGGAGAAGGACTGGGGGTGATGGTTGACAAAAAGCTCAAAATGAGCTGGCAGTGTGCACCTGCAGCACAGAAAGCTAAACCTGTCCTGGGTTGCATCAAAAGGAGTGTGGCCAGCAGGTCATGCTGGAAGGAAGTTATTCACTCCTGCTACTACAGGGCATGGAGGAGGTGATTCTCTCCCTCTACTTTGCTTTTGTAACACCCCACCTGGAGCACTGTGTACAGTTCAGGTGTCCTCAACATGAGAAGGACATGGAACTGTGGGAGCAAGCCCAGAGGAGTGCCACAAAGAGAACTGGAGCACCTTCCCTGTGAAGATGGGCTGAAAATGTTGGGGTTTTTCATCCTGGAGAGGAGAAAGTTGCATGGAGGCCTCATAGCAACCTTCCAGTATCTGAAAGGGGCCTAAAGGGAAGTCAGATGGGGATTTTTCAGAAACTGGTCATAGGACAAGGAATAAGTGGTACAGACTGGAATTGGGGAAATTTAGGTTAGGTATTAGAAAGAAATTAATTTCACTGTCTACTGTGAGGATGGTGAGAAACTAGAAGAGATTGCCTGGGGAGGCTGTGGATGCCCCAGTCCTGGCAGTGTTCCAGACCATATTGGATGGCCTCAAGTAACCTGTTCTAGTGGGAGGTGTCCCCATGCATGGCAGGGGGGTTGGGACTAGATGATTTTTGAAATTCCTTCCAACCCATAACGTTCTGTGATTCTAACAATATTGAGAAATTGGGTAACAAAATAGCAAATGAAATTCAGTATTGATAGGTTGCAAAGTAAGACACATAAGGAAAACCAGCCTTCACTATATTTACAAAGTTATGAGCTCAAAATTAGCTGTTATAATTTCGATAGGTGGAGGAAGAAGGTATAAAAGGGCATAAAAGCAGTTTATAAAAGGTGTGAAAATCCACCAGTTCTGATTAAACACACAAATAGCCATGAGCTCAGGACATCCCTAAGTCATGGGTTATTGAATGGATGCATAAGTAGGAAAGCACAATACATCTCCCCTTTTTCTTACATGGTTTGCTAAAGCTTTTGGTATTAGTTTGCTGTACTAACAGGACAATGGAGTAGCTGGACCTGTACAAATGCTCTTATGCCCATAAATAAATATATTACTAACATATTAAAAACCCCTCCATAACACAGAAAAAAAACCCCCAAACAACAAAAAGCATGAAAAAGAGTATGTGGTGTATTGATTTGTAGAACTTTGTCATCAAATTTTTGGTGTTGAGCTCTGAAGAGGATACCTATGCTGCCAGCATTTATCAAAATGAATAATCTTATTAATACATGCAATTTGACAAATATCAAGAAATGGTCACTTCCTTGCACTTCCAATTCTGCATCAGCTGGCTAACAGGATGCTTGGCAGAGAGTTTCTGTGATAGTTTTTCCCTATAGCGCAGTAATGAATTGGATGCTCAGAATAAATTCATTCAGAGAGAGGCCAGATGATTTCCAGTGGGGCTGAAAGACAAAGTTAATGTTGCAGAAAAGGATAAAAATGGGAAACTTTTAAGTAGATATTCAAGTGCAATGAAGTTCAGAGAGGGCTTTAAATCCAGTCTGACATTCACTTTGCACCCATGAATTGCCAGTTCTGGTACAGGGACAGTTGCTCTGCTCTGACGCTAATGCTGGAGCTCAGAAGCAGGTTTGTGTGACTCGGATGGTCCCTCAGTCAGTGCATGTGCTCAAGCACTGTGACATTGCACACAGACTGAATCCCAAAGTGCTCCCTCCAGCCAGTTTATTCCAGGCTCCCTATGTAAGAAGATTTTAAGAAACCCCTGCCCCTCTGCAGGCAGTGTTAGAGACATAGAGGGCAGGGAAACCACTGTGCAGTTCAGCAGTGGGGACAGGAGAGGTCTGGGCACCACGGGTGGGCTGAGCTGTCTGCAAAGGATGGGGCAGCAGATGAGCAGCTCAGCACCAGCCAGCCCTCTGGAGCAGAGGTTCTCCTGGAGGCTTTGCTCACAGCTAGCAGTCAGGATTTATGGCTTTGTTTAGGCACTCTCTCTTTAAGTCTGCCTGAATTCACCAAGGAAGGTCAGGGTCAATACAGATTCCAACCCCTCCTACTGCTGAAACATCTTGGGAAGACTGATGTGATGAGATGAAAGGCAGCAGAAGTTCGAGACAGACAAATGTTGTGCGCTAGGGTTCCTTGAGCAAGGCTAAAAGAGACCAGGCTGGCCCTGATAAAGTAAAGCAAACTCATGGTGCTTGAAGGAGATCAAACTAATCACAGAAGAAACACAGCTGCAAATGCAGCGCTTCATTATAACAAATGAACACATGTTAGAAGCATGTCTGAATGGAAGAGGTTGAAAACAACAGCTGTATTATTGTGTGGGTGTTATTTTTGATCATCAAGAAGTAAATGTTCATCGTGCTGGATGTCACTTACTTCTAATTAAATCAGTATCTTAAAAGAAACTGTTGCATCTTCTGGTGCATCAGTTGCTAAGTACTCCCAAAGAGGGTTTCTGGGTCCAAAACCCAGCCTGAAGTATCTCTCAACAGTAGGATATTTCAAGCAACCAGATGTACTTATAGGAGAGTAAAGTGACACTGAAGTAATTTTATTAAAGATGAAGTGAATGTGGGTTTTTTTGTGTTTTTTTTTTTTTTTTTACAAAAACTAAATACCATCATTGCTGCAAAGTGTCTGGATGGAATTGCTGTCTGATGGAGTGTTGTGGGTGCTTCAGACAAAGTTTGCTAGAAAAGCCCTCTCTGAGTCTAAGGTGCAGAAAGGACTTTTTTCTGTATTTAAACTTCTTCCTAGAAAAGGGTTTAAATCCTTCCTTAGTCTTAGATTTTGTTAACAGTTTAGGTTTTGTAACTTTGTCCTACAAGTTTAATGATAGTAAATCAGAAATATTTCTAAAAGATAAGTTATTTATTAAGAAAAATGAAGAGACAGAAGATCCTTATTAGAATGGCTTAGTGCACAGTATAAAAGCTAAAACCACTAGTTGATATAACATAAAGTGCACTGTATTAAAGCAATTATATATTAAAGCTATCAAAAAAAACCCCATTAAGTAGAGGTTGATGTATCTCATCACACTCCAGCAGTGAAATACTTCTTTCTTTTAGTCCCTGGACATAACTGTGGAGAGGTGTCCCACATTCACTAGTGAAAGTCCATATATTTCAAGCATGTGGAAGAATCTGACTGTATGGAAAGTGGCCAAGCAAATAAACTTAATCTGGGCAAAGCAACCTGCTACATGGAATGGCCACAGGTCCCAGTGTTTTGGGAAACACAGGAGCAGCCTGGCTTCTGCCACCACCTCGGTGATGGACGTGGAGAGTGACAAGAGGCATGACTTCCCTGCTCCATGGCCTTGCCCCTTCAGGGAAAGGGCACTTGCACTGGGATTTACCTCACCTTGCTGAGGAAATTTACACCTCAGTTGCTCATCACTGAGGTCCCCTGAAGTAACAGAGGGAAAACTGCACATTTGGGATTTGAATTGTCTGCTATATTTTAGCTGTGCATGATAGCATGGGATAATTCTCATGAGAGCTTGCTTCTCTCTGGTGATATGGGAACTGGAGGGTGAAGAATTCAATGCCTTTTCCATGGATATGCCAGTCTGAGCAAATGAGGCCCCCTCTCAATTTTTGTCCAGCAACATCCCAATGTCAGTGGTTCTCAGTGTCCATAACACAAATCATGGAGTGGCTCAGGAATTGGGTTATATTTTTTTCCACTGTGTTGCAAAACAAAAATTTCTCAGTCATGAAACTTTCAGATGGAATGTACTAGTTGGAAACTTGCTTTGGGAGTGTTCCTCATGTCCAAGATGACATTCCAGGTAAAAATACTCATGATTAACATAAATACATCATGAACTGAGACATAGCCTCAGGTATCAGTACCCTTATCTGGGAGTTGGGTGGTTTAAATGAAATTCAGACCTCAGCTCTGCTGAACCTTCCACAACATGCAGAGTGCCCTGGCCACCAGACCACTTGATAAACTCTGGTGTCTGCATGTGTGTGTGTGTCTAAAAGCATCAATGAACAAAGTGAGCTTTCCTTTGATCTCTGGCTGCACTTCAGTGGGAATGTTACTTCAATAAATATTGAACTGAAAACTGAACACAAATTTCAGGATTTGACCTTATATTCATGTGGTTAATTCATATACACTTTCTACAGTAAGATAAAAAATAATTAGATGCAGGCTGTTTTATGAGAATCAATAACTGACTTGAAAGAGTCAATACTCCAGAGCACAATTTATACCTATTAACCTGAGTCTGCCTGAAGCATCCTGTTCTTCATCATTATTGTTTAAGTAAATGAAAATGAGGATCGAAAGTAAGAACCTTTCCAGGTTGTGAAAATGTGGCACTTGTGAAGCAAGCCACTTAATCATCTGCTCTCAGAAGAAATGCTATCTAAATGCAATATGCAATAGTGTTTGTGCAGGGCTGTTCAATTGCAGGCAGGGAATTATATCATACCAGGTTGAAAATCCATGCTGTGTTTTTGGAAAAAAAACCCTCTTTTTCCATTCTTTTGCCTGGAGTGGTATCATATGCAAATTTCCTACAAATTCTTATTCCTACAAATTCCCTAATTTTCTAAACATTGTCTTCTCCATCTTGTGATGCACCAGTGGTCTTGGTTGGTGTGTTTTTCAAAGAATGCTTGAGACAAGAGATATCTGTTTTTTCCCCATACAAATTGGTTAGTAGAGTATTTGAGTCATACTTCCTGCTTGATTTCCTAAGAGAATAGAGCTTGTGGTATTTCATTGTTTTCTGCTCTTTTCATCCCTTCCCACAAGCAAACCTGAAATTTGCTGTCAGATTTCAACAAAATTTCACTTTGGTTTAAAATCTATATCTGAACCTTGTACTATCATTCTACTCTTGGGACTCAACATCTGACAAATTTTACTAGGTATTTTCTTTGCCCCTGCCCTGCATTCTAACACTGCTGAGACTTCAGGCTTTCCAGGTTTTTCATAAAATATCACTGAGGGAAGAAAAGCACTGAAGAGAAAAAAGATCTGCAAAGGCAGAACTAAGTAAAGCCAAACATGGTGTGCTTGCCTCCCTCTATGCCAAAACCATGGATTGGTGGGATATTTTTGCAGCCCATCTTATTTTCACAAGTAATTCACCTCTAGCCAATTACTTATTTTCATAAGTAATTCACCTCTAGCCAAATATTTTACAATAGCTGTGGACTATGTGTGGCCAATTTTTCTCCCTGTTTATCCTATCTTTGCCTGGCTAACTTGGTGGGATGGTGAGCCACGTGTGTCCCTTTCTAGACTTTTTGGTTGTGAGTCCTCTCATCCAGTCAAAAGTGAAGGTTGAATTGCCCTCTGAAATATCTGTTTTCCTAGGAAAGACTAGGAAATCCAGAGAGCTGGCTTAGCCTAGACATGTTGCCCATAGTAACCATGATGCTGTGATGATGCACAGGAAGGAATCCTCTGAGGAAAAAAAACAACAAGGGACTGATGCCATTTGAAGACATGTAGGAGTGGACAGCTTAATTTTGTGTTTGCAGAGTCATTTCTTGGTTTCATCTCTGCTGCAGATTACCATGGAGCTTAAGGAACAGATCTAGAAGATTAAAAAATTATTGAAAATATTAAATTAGAAAGGAAAAAAATTATTAATTGCTCTCAAAATCATTTGTTGCACCTGATAAATCTTTGTCTCCTTCTAAAAATGTTAAACTGGCTGAAGAAGAAAACCTCATCTCTTGCACTGTCAGCCAAACCTACCTCATGAAGATTAGCCAGGGCAGCTAGTTCCCACTAAACGGATCTGCTTTCTATGCAAGGGGCTGTGTTTTGACTCTCCTAAAAGCCGTGACCCTTTTGCCACAGATTTTAGTTGAGGCAGCAATTTGCCAGCAAAATTCAGAATTTAGAAGGGTATTTTTAATATCCAAGACTAGTTTGATCTCCAGTCTGAAAGACTGAGATTCAAAGATGTGAATCTCTTCTATGCGGTTGCCATGGCTGGAAAGAAAGAATTTCCCGCTGCCTGTCAGGTTTTCACTGGGCTCAGAACATCTCTAGCCTGTGCTTTTGTTTTTTGTTGTTTTTTTTCTTTCTTTTTTTTTTTTAATAATTCCTTTTTCTGTGATGTTATATTACTTTAAATATACGTAATATACATGAAGAATGTGTATATCCCAGCTTACCTGGGACAGTAAGCTACAGAAAAAGCTTAATTAGGAGGATATGTAATTCATGAAGTTGAGTGCTTACATCAATCACTGAGGTCAGCCAATGTTTTAATGCAGATTTACAAGAATAATGAACACAGGTAAGAATACATCTATTGAATAGTTTGCAGTCATGCCACAGGCTGACATTTTGTTTCAGAAAACATTCATTAAATTATTTGGCATAGCAACCAAATGAGTAAAAATCAAATTATTTTTGGATACAGACCAAAATTTCTCTATTACTCTTGAATGCATAGTTTACTGTGAGTCACTCACATTGAATCCAAATAAGAATTTTTATGATCCAGTGGTAGAAAACAACAGAAGTGGCAGAAACAGAGGTTAAATGAAGATAAAGTAAAATAAGGAGTGTACATGCTGGACAATCCCTGACATTTGAAGGTCTCAGCTCTACTGAAAACTTTCCCACCTTAACTCTGTTCTTTTCAAACTGACTGGTTCACAACCCAACCTGTCACACTGTATTAACATCAGCCTAAACATTCCTTTTCAAACTTAGCTCTTTCTAGGATTTGGATTAATACAGATTTTTTAACTATCTTGAAATCCCGATTTCCTGTGACATTTTTGTGTGATTTCTCACAACCATGGCTTGCAAACCTTCCACCCAGCAGCATGTGACAAGTTGTGAGCCCAAGGTCAGTTTTATCTCCATTTTGAGACACATACTGTGATACAAATGCTGTGTATATGTATCTGTATATGTACAGATACATACACTGTGACTGAGCTCTGTAAAAGGGTGCATGAGGCAGCCCCCGAAGGGCTTTCCTTCCACTGGAGCTCATTTGCTGAGAAACTGGCAGAGACAGGTGAGCAGCCTGATGAAGAGAAAAGCTTGTCATGCCAGCAAGAAATATTTCAATTTGACATTTCATAGCAGCAGATATTTCATGAACCTGGTTTTCCCAAATTGCAAATACTTCTGAATTGCCTCATCAGATGGAAATTCTCTGTCTGATTGCTTCCCAGAGGAGGAGATGTGGGCTCACCATTCCCCCCCACTCACAGGTGCAGCCTTGCTGGCCCTGGAGCTGTGCCAGTCTCCTCTGACCCCCTGTCTTCCAAGCCAACACAACGTGCTTGGTCTGCAAGAAGCATTTCCACAAACATCATGCTCTTTTGTTCTCTCTTGCTTTGCAGGGAGGCAATGACCCATAACTTAGGCTGTCAGGTCCTGCAGGGAGACAAAGCACTTGCTTCATGAACCAGGAGATAGCAAGGCAAGGGAACAGCAGGCCATGTAATGCCTGCCTTTCTCCACGGCTTAGTTCACCCAGCTTGGCGGGAAAATTCCTTTCCTTCATGAGGATAAACAATGAATATTAATTACCCTGCTCATTCTTTGGGGTTTTTTTAAGACAATGAAGCCATTGCCAAGGAGGGAAATTTGTTTTGTTCCTTTTGTCTGAAAGAAACTGGGAATGTAAATTCTGGAGGTTTTAGTTCCACTTCTATATCCTCGGGTGCTAAACTCCTGGCTGAAAATAATGAAAACCAGAGCCTTATGGATATGTAAAAAAAAAAAACAAAAAAAAAATCCACTGGAGTATCTAAACCATATTCATGGCTTTCTGAAGAATGGTGCAAGAGGAGCCTGAGTCCACTTTGCTGAACACTTCAACAAAGCATCTGGGAGATTTAAGTGCTCAGTCATTGCTCATCTCAGCTTTGCTGTCCTGGAAGAAAATATTACTTTTATAGCCAATCTTACTGTTATTGTTCCCACTTTACATAGAGAAAGCTGTGATACATATGACTGAATAAAAGATCAATTTGCAACAGTAAGTTACCTCAGGTAAGCACCAGTGCTATTTAATGGGTAAGAAGGACAGTAAGGATTTTCTTTTGTTCAGTGCAAATATTTTATCTCAACTGCCTGAATGCAGTTGTCAGTGTAAACAATTCCTCATTAAAAATAAGCCCTGCCAGTCACATCAGAAGTTAATGGTTCTTCAAAGGCAAAAATAAAGATAAGAGTGGCTTCTCCCTATGATTTTAACAGAATTATTTGTTCAAAGAAGAAAGATTTTATCCAGGCTTGTGGTTAAGGTCTGTATCTGGGTGCACATAAAAAACAGGTTTTGTCTCACTAAACAGCCAGCACCATCTGCAAAATCTTCACTTGGCTCTCTAATTCTTGACACAGAAGGGGAAATCCACATCTTCATAGGAGACATGGTCTGTTATGTCAGCATAGTATCATATCCTCTAGCCAAAAAAAAAAAAAAAAAAAAGGACAATTACAATCAATCAATTTGCATATTGTACATATTTGAAATTATGTGACCATGTGGCTGGCAACTGGGGTAAGATTTATGATTTACAAGGGAGCTGCAGGCAGAATTTGTTTCCTTTTCCTTCAAATAGTTTAGTGCTTACTGGGGAAAGCCCGAGGAGGGAGGCTGCACTACTGCAGCCCTGGGGTCAGAGACCTCCCGAACCCAAGAATTATCCTAGCAGGTCAGATCAAACCCTATCCAGCCCAATCAGATCAAACCCTACCAACCCAATGCTCTCCCTGGAATGTTTGAAAAATTGAATTCTATTTAAGGAGGGTGTGCAAACTTCAGCACTTTCAGTGGTCCATTACCTTGATACTGCCCAGCATCTAAACCTATTTTATTAAAGTCATTAAAAGTATGACTAGGTGAGATGTGCTGTGATTTCTGAATTTCATTTGCCTTCTACCTTATAGATCTTTAAAATCTGAGTCACATTCTCTTGTCAGTCTCTCTCTCCAAGAC
Source organism: Euphonia xanthogaster (assembly GCA_034509185.1). Lineage (NCBI taxonomy): Eukaryota > Metazoa > Chordata > Aves > Passeriformes > Fringillidae > Euphonia > Euphonia xanthogaster. The sequence goes on along the minus strand of JAYDZK010000001.1, from coordinate 98,504,030 downwards.
CCCAACCCTTTAAATCTCTTAGAGTAAAGCAGCTGCTTCACAGCCTTACTTTTCTGTAGTTGCCTTTGTTGGCACTTTCTCTAACTCCACTCCATTTCCCTTGAGATATGAAGGCCAGAATAACCCACAGAATTCAGTACAGGACTTGGCTATATATAGAAGCAAAACGATGCCCTCGATTTTATTCCTAGGTCCCCTCCTGATGATGTTAAATATTTTATTGGCCATTTTGGCTGCTGCTCTTTATTTAGTTATTTTTTGACCTGTCAATGAGTACTCCAAGATATCTTCTCTGTTAGGTAGTAGTTGAACATAAAGGAGATAAGTTTAACATTACTTTTGCATCACTTCATATTTCTCTGCCTTGAATATATCTGCCACCTTTCTGCCCACATTAGTTCTTTCTGGAGTTCCTTGCCTTTGGTATAGCACTGGATCACCAGAAAAAGCTCAGTACCATCTGAAAACTTGGGAATTTTATTATGAAATAGCTTTATCTTATGAAAATGCTTAATTAAACTGGTTGCAGCACTAATCCCAGCAATGGGACTAGAGATTACTGATTCATGTTTGTCCTGTTGTTTCCAATTTTTAAATACTTTTCAATCTGCAGATTGATAGCCTTAATCCTTTTTTCCTAGAAGTACCAAAACAATTAAGACAGGACAGTTAAGCAGAACAAATAAGACCAACAGGCACCTTAGGTACCTATTAAAGATAAGGTTTAGACACTTGGGAAACTTTCTGTCAGACACTTAAGAAATGGGAAGAGAATAACTTAAGTTAGATTTTCTGCCCATTATTCAGTTGTGTGCTCTTTGTCCTGAAACACTGGATATTTGGTCTTGTAGTCCATATCACCTTGGACTGGTCCACCAGTCTTTGCTTTCCTCTGTTCATCATGAGCTGTTGCAAAATTAATATTAAAATTGTCTGTTTAGCAATATTGAGGAATATAATACATAGATTCTCACATGATGTCTGGGAGCCAGTTATGAGCTATCCTTGCAATAACTCTATTTTTGTTTTGTGTCTTAAAGATTGTTTTGCTTTCAGCCTTGACTTCTCTGTGGAAGACACAACCAAAGTGCTTGCAAACCAACAAGCCTTAGTGATTAACAAAAATCACCAACCAAATATGAGGGTGATGGCCAAGAGCATTGGTGGTGCCAGGCCTCAGATGCAGACCTATTACCTGCTACCATGTGTAGCACCAGCTAGTGCCAAAGTGGGGAACCTGCCATGTGCTGACAATCTTTGAAAAGATCTCGCTGTGGTTGTGCTCATTGGTAGACTCACATGGGTCATGGACCCCATCTGAAGGTTTGAGTTCCAATAGCTTATTTCATGTTTTATTAATGATCTAACTGTTAGATCTCATGAGCAATAAGGGTCAAGCACTTTTTTCTCTTTTGGGTCAGAACAAAACCAAGCCTTTTATATTTTCTTTGTGACAATACCTGTTTTCTTAAACTGGCTGCCACTTGCTGGAAGGACATAAGATAATATAGAGCAGAGGAACTTCTCTGCTTTTTCCTGCACCTGATGGTACCTGCCTCCAAATGGACACTTGCAGTTTTCCAGAATGCTTTAAGATCAGCAAAGTTATTTTGATTCTCAAACACCCTGCATCGTTTCTCAGAAATTAGGTTCTATTAGCATCTATCATTTCAATTAAAAGAATGTGCTTTTTTCCTAGTCACTTTTTCCTGAGGCATCTGTTAGGACTAGACTTTGAAAATTCATTAGGGTACTTAAAGGATTCTCTTTAATCTCCCTAATACTACAGCTGATCTGGGGATTTACTTCTCTGTCGTGTCGTGTTCTGGCTTGACTATTAGTCTTCTATGCCAGGTGAATCAGAGCAGCTTCTTTCTTTCCTATGGTCTCTCTGTGCCACTGTCCTGGCTCTCCAGTGTTCTCCCAATCAATACAGCTGCAAGTGGAGCTACACAGAGCTCATCAGCCAGGTGTTGTGGGGACAGGTTTCCCTTCTCCTCTTCCATGAGATTTGTTTCCTTTTCCATCCATTCAAGTTTCTCCTTAGGTGTGTTTCTACTGTTTTTTTTTAAGAAAAAGTGACTTTGTCCAGCCTTCCTTCCATGCAAATTATTTTTTAGAGGTGCCCTATAAATCATGCCTTCAATGATCACTGCATATTCCCTTCCCATAGCACAGTGTTTAGCTGTCTTTTGATATTTCAGACACTGGATGTAGTTCAGACTTGGAATTATTATTTCTCCTGGTCTCTAAGCTCCACTCTGTCCTCTTCTGATGGCTCTTGAAGCTCCTGCCCTCCCCGTCTCTCTATATATTAATAAAGTGCACAATGCTGGCATTTCAGATTTGTTAGCAGAAAAGGTTTTTTTGGTTCGCTATTCAGATATCTTCCTGAGGAAGACAAAAGAATGAAAGAAAAAAAAATCTATTCATATTTAATTTTCAATTAGGAACACTTAAAACCCCTAAAATGGATGCAGAAAGGGAGTAACTGGACAGGTCAGATAAGAAAAAGGCTATTGGGTCAAGGATATCAGTTCTTCAACAGTAAAATTCAATGAAATTCAACATTAGCCTGATAATCAGCCAGAAGACAAAACACAACAAGTCTTATAGCTCAGTTAACTAAATTAACCTTTCTGTCTCAAAAAGTGGAAACTATTTTGTTTTACAGTACCTGAATTCAAGATTTTACCATCCAGTGGGACAAATGCTACTCACTTACATATGAAGAAATTACTTTCAATTTTCTAAAGCTTGTAGCTACAATTACCATGGTCTTTTCAATAATGAATAACATTCAGAACATACCAAAATATAAAAATACCTAGTCTTGTTCACCAAGTGGAAAATTAGGAGAGTTTTTGTAGGTTATTGCTGTTCCTATTTATGTAGCTATCAGATTATTTGAATGCTGGTGGAGTAATTTCTGTTTTGATTGGAAAGTCATAAGAAAGAAAATATAGAATATTTTTCATACAAATATGTATTGTTTCATGCATCTTTACATATGTAATTATTAGCAATCACTGCTCTGCATGTGATCAAGAAGAGTGGCTCTAGGAAAGTTGTTGTAGAGCCTGACAGTTAATACATTCATTCTTTTTTTCTGACTACAATGTTTTTACCTTGAACATCATCACTGTTAGAGGGAAAACATAGAACCCATTCTCCAGAGGCTACCAAAGCTTGATTTGAGAGCTGATTAGATGAGGGAGGACTGCAAGGCAAAGAAATAAATGGAGTGTAAGAACCTCATCCTGATACTGTGTGTCAGAGAACAAATGAGTAAAACAGTGACTACAGTACAGCAGTGATGTATATGGTAAAAGGTTTGAGAAACCAAAACACAAGAAGGAGTGGTATCAAAAAGAGGAGCATGAAGGAAGACATATAAATAACTTTGGAGGCATTGGGAAAGCAAATTTTAAGGTGAAGGCTACATGGAAAAAATGAAAATGGTAAACAAATCTTAATTAAGTGATCAAGATGGACATAATTTGTGGGGTAAGGACAGGATTTGAAATCAACTCTGCAAGAATTTACGCATAGCAAATCTGGGTTGTAAAATACCTGGTCAGCAAAGACCAATGAAGTCACATTGATGTGATGCAGAGGGGTGTAAGGAATAAATGCTGTAATGAAAATAGCAAGCCAGGACAATTATCTGTACAACAGACTGTATTGGCAGATGAAAGAATGGATATAAACATTCAAGTACAGGAGAACACATGAGAAGTAAAGCTTGAAATGAAAGGTTTTACTGTGGGACAGATCAGCAGGAGGTAGCTGCACATCTGTCTTAGTGGCTGTTAATCTTGCTTGATTTTCATGCCCTTAGACTTTTTAATCTCTCTTTTTAAATCTCTCATATGGGAAGAACTGTATTGAAATATTGAAAAGCATTTTAGAAGCCAGACATATGATGCAGAGGTTCTTCCCTTGTTCTCAGGCTTAGCTAGAACCTGATTTGCCAGGCAAGAGAAGATTTGTGCTTTTAAATAAACCTTTTGTAAATGTTGCCTGTATATGAATACCTATCTTACATCCAGTGTGCAAGTTAGCCTGAAAAAATGTAATAGCTGGGGTGTCAAGATTATTACCCAGCTGCCTGGAGTCTAAGGGGCAGTGAAGTAAGGCTGGACTAAGCTGGTGTGAGTAGGATGAGGACATAATACCTAGAATGGCAATTTGCAGTGAGATTTATGTTCTTTTACTCATTAAATAGATGTGCAGAGTTGTAAGGACATGAAGGACTCCAAACTGTAACCTTGAATACACCACTTAATAAGATGAAAAACAATGGAAGAGTTTGGTGACAACACCAGCACAGTCTGAATCCCTCTTTATGGAACACCAGGCACCTGTGCTCAGCAGCTGTGCAGAGACTATGATGCACTTTTCTATTTGTCACAGTGGGGATTGCAACTTATAGTGGCCTCTTAAAGACATAATTTGTGCTCATGTCTTATTTCTCATTCACAGTACAGCACTTTTGAGTTTTGACCACTGTTTTAATTGCCCTGAAGACAAGTTAATAACACCACTGGAGATCTTTTCCACTACTGAGAATCAAAAAAAGCTTTTTAGGATTCCAGGGGCACAAGTGAACACAAGTACAATGACTCCCTCTCCTGCCAGCTCACTCAATGCTTTGCATGTGTCTTGTCCCACCCCCATCATGGTACCCACTGCATGCATTTCAGACACCAAATCCCCACACCTGGGTCCCCATCTCATCTTCCTTTTTATGCTGCTATCCCTCTAATTTTATTCCTCTTTTCTTCAAATGGCTCTTCCTTTGTAGATTCCCATTCCTACTTCTTCCTGGTCCTTCTTCTGCTCATTCTCACTTGTTTAAGTGGAATCCCTCTATCCCTCCTCATAATTTCTTCACTGTAATAGCTGGAATTCTCCTCAGAATGACCTTCCTGGGCAGACTGATCCTTTTGCAAATAGGAAATGCATGTTACCTCTCTGTGCCAAACCCTCTGCTGTCTGCAGTATCCTTTCATCTGAGGCTGAACTTAGACTGCATGCCAGCAAATTGACTTCTGCAGCTGGAAAACCAGAACAGAAAACCAGAAACTGGCACCTGGTCAGTTTTTAGGCTTGCATTACAAAAGAAAGACCAGTTTGCTTCTCTGATGAAAAGGAAATGTATAACAGAAACACTTGAAAAATCACTTTGAGAAGCACCAAAGTTTACCTAGCTCTGTACGAATAAATTTGCTGTTCCAACCACTGAATGAAAGCAATAGAGAAGAACAAAAGATCAGCTTTTGATACAGATGAAGATGAAAAACCTTGAGCACAGATTGCTGAGAAAAAATAAGCAAAAGGATAAATTGTGAATCGCGTGATCCAGTTTTAGCCTGAGCTATTTCAGATTGTTTCTGTGGAGAGCATAAAACTGATGGACTTGTCTGCTGAGGTACTTATTTGTTGTGGTCCTGTTTGCTTAGTGGGCAGATCCTATTTTCCCAGAAAAGCAACAAGCAGGCAATGGGAGACAGTACTCTTGTGCTGCAGCTCAAGCACCCTTCTTGCCAGTGCCTCAGAGAGAAAGCTTTCTCAACCAGATTCCATCCATTTGGGTACCATCCCATGAAGATACTCTCCTCCCCCAGCACTAGGGACCCCAGAGATTTCCAAGAGAGCTGTGTCCCTCACTCCTCAGATCTGCATGAAGATGGCCTCATTCCATTGCCATGCACTCCTCCACGGAGTTGTTCTCCCTAATGGAAGACTGAGGCCCTGCCCAGAACCTCAGTGCCATGGTACCAGAGCTAGGCCCTCAGCACAGGACATTTAATTTGGGGCTCTGGGGTACATCTTGCGTTGTATAGCCCTGAGCATGGAGCTGGATGCCCTGGAACAGAGAGCCCTCCTGCACAGCTGGCCCAGGCCCCCCATGCTCTCATTGAGTCTGATGTCTCAAGGAAGCCTTTGCCCTACTCCTCAGGCACATCAGGCTTGCTGTGAGACAAATCCCCACCTCCACTGAGAGGGAGCAATACAGCCCATGCAGGTGCATTTGTGGCTCACAAGGCGGGCACTGGTCATAAGTTACAATGGAGGAGAGCTTGAGATGGCTCCTCATGCAGCTCATGAACTTTGTCACTCCACTGTTTGCAAGCTGTCAAGGTAAACAGGCATGTGCATGTAAAGCTGTTATCTGTCTCAGCAATATCCTTCCTCAACCATCTGGGAAAAAACCCACATTAAAAATCAATCTAAAATACTCAATACAATCCTCAGTAGAGCATTTAAGAACATTTCTTACTGAAGCTCATTTCAACACTATATTCTCTTTGGATTTTCCAGCATATCTGACACTGAAAGTGTTTGCAACAGGTCTCACTCAGTGTGTGGTTGCTGGTTTGGTTGTCAGTGTTTGTTTTTTTTTTTTTACAGGAGCACAAATAGCCTTATAAAACCCCCAGAAAAAAAAAAAAAAACAAACAAAAAACCAACCAACCAAACAAAAAACAACAAAACCAAAAAAAAAAAAAAAACAAAGCCCAAAATCTGAATTGAAAAAAAAAAACCTGCAAAAAAGGGGTGTTTTCAATATATGCAAGGATAATCATAGTGTTAAAGGTTTAAAAGGAACTAATTAAAAAAAAATTTTTGTGGCTGACTGTGCTCATTTCCATGCTGGAAATAAAGTTCTTTTGAGATGCTGAGTCACAAACAGGTGGGATATTCTGTGTCAGAGAGCAATTACAGACAGACAGGCATGAGGCAGCCCTTATTTGCAGAACACAATAAGGAAAAGCCCAGCAAGATGAGGGGAGTTTTGGTTTGTGCCAGCAAGTGCAGCACCCTGTCACATGTAATGGAGCTGTTAGGACAGACCATGTGACATCCAGCATTAATCTGTGCACTAATTAGCCTCTTACTGGTTTCTGTCACCCAAACTCCTGCGTGTGTGTAGAGGAAGAATAAAAGAGGCAAAAAACTGGGATGGGACACAAACACATGTCTGTAAGGCTTTTGGTAAACTGCCTCCAGTTCTCTGCTTTCTCCACAGTTCTAACTCTCTCATTCCTGAACTAGTTTATGGGAGGGCAGGCTGATAGTCATGCACAGAGTCTAACAACAGGTTTGTGCACCAGTGCTGACTCCATCTGCTACTGGTTTGTCCAATGCTCTCCCTTGCCTGGGCCAGTATTAGAAGTCTCCTGAGGCAGGGTGGGCTGGAGGAGGGACTGTAGATATGTGCTCCACTAAGCTCATCTTTCATTTTTCTAACAGTTACCTGACTGAAGGCATCAGGACTGAGGCTCTCCCAAAACCATCTGCAAATATCACAGACATGCTTTGCTCCTCCTCTCCTGCAGAAAGACATGTTTTTGTGCTCTTTAGACCCCAAGCCAAGAAGCAGCTTTATTGCAGGGACAGATTCCCATGGACTGAGGAAAAGTCCAACTTCCACTCAACCCCACCAAACACTTAATCTCAACCCTCAGAGTCATACTGGCCCCCCTCCCCACAGGAGCACCCACCAAGAGCCCACCTGCAGTGATGTGCTTGGAACAGGCATGTTCTCTCTCCATGGCTGGGTGACAGTGATGCTGCCAGCACTGCTCAGCAGACCACGGCTTTGCACGGTGCAGGCAGTACCAAGCACCTGCTGCAGCATGATATCAAAACTATAAAGAGACTCAGAAAGCAGCCTGGGGACATTTCTGGGCTTGAGCAGTGGCATCAGATGAGATACAGTGCAAAAACCAATTCTAGAAATAAACAGAGGTGTTCAGGAAACTGACCAAAGGTGCTCTGTCACAGGAAAGGGGGAGATCTGGGCTCTTAGCTCCAGGGGCAGAAGCAGTGAGAGCTAAAGTGTCCCTAAACCAAATATTTGAAAAGGACACACTGGAGGGATTGGCTGCAGAGTATCCTGGGAGCTTAATGGAATCACTAAGATAGGGATAGGATCTGACAAGGCAATTCCTGCATGACACCACTGCTTTTGCCACAGCTGATCTACCAGGATCAGATATTCCTTGCCACAGGGAGAATGAGTAATAGAGGGAAGATATAACAACAGGATCTTGTGGTTTTTTTTTCATGTTGTTTCTACTGGGGAAGAGAGGTTTGTTGTTGGCAGAATATTAATGAGTGGTCTGTTTTTTGTCCCAATGCACGGAGTCACACAAGGTGTGGCTTCTAAATAGCAGCACAGGAGCTGAAGCTGACTGCTTGCACAGGGCATCTCCGCCAGCTGTACCCTGGCAACCAGAGCCCTCTCCAGGATCCAGCCAGAAAGCTGATGCTGGGGCATACCATCATTGTCCAGGGACAAAGATATGATATGGTTATCATAGACTCCTAAGGTTGCTAAAGTCGAAAAAGACCACTAAGTTCACCAAGTCCAACTGATCACCCAGCACTGCCATGTTCACCACTAACCCCCAACTGCAGTTGCCACATCTCCCTTTTGTTGGAACACTTAAAAGGTTGGTGACCCCACCATTTTTCTGGGCAGCTAGTTCTAATGCCTGATCATGTTTTCAGTGAAGAATTTTTTCCTAATGCCCAATCTAAACTTCCCTTGGTGTGACAAGGCCTATCGCTTGTTTCTTTAGTTGCTCCTCATAAGATGTGCTTCAGGACCCTCAACAGCTCTGTTTCCTTTTCTTGGTGCTCCAGCACCTCCATGTTTTTTATCTAGACAGGGGTCAATATGATATGAGAGGATATATTATATATGATATGACATGATATCATATCATATATCATATCATACAGGGAAGAAAGCTGAATCCCTCTCTTATGTCCAGAACCAGCTATACCAGTGCACATTGCACTTCAGGAAAGCCACAGATTCCACGCTTTTTGAAAATGCCAAAACTGTAGAGAGTCATGCTTTAAGCCTCATTACTCCCAGATCTGGGCTCTTCCCTCAGGTTCACCAACTGTCCCTTTCCCTTGTGGCTGCATTTCTCTTCACAGAGAAAAGCAAGGCTCAACTTCCCAAGGATTTTCTGGGATTCCCATTCTCTGTACCTCAGAGAAAGGAAAAAGAATTCTTATCTCATTTACTGCTCCCGTGTTTTGGAACAAGTGGAATGCATTGTGGAAGATTGTTTACCTGAAGGGAATTTGGTAATTGGATTCTGGTGCTCTGTTTTGATTCGTTGACCGATTGAATCCATGTGTGTGTGCTGGGACTGTTGGCTGACAGTCACAAGATTTTGTGCAGTTGACTGCTTGGCAGATTCAGTTTAGATGTGGTATTATAAACTATAGTATAATAAAGTAATTAATTAGCCTTCTGATATCCATGGAGTCAGATGCATCATTTCTCCCCTTCATCGGGGATTGCTGCTTTTACAATATTCCCTACAACCTTCTCCCTGCAAGAGGCCTCCTATGGATCAGGGAGGGGAAGCACTGTGAGCACACACAGATCCCCCTGCAGCACTGAGGAACAGAGGCTGCCAGTGCGGGGGCTCCCCTGCCCAAGGGAAATGCTCTCCCCTTTGGGGTCCCCATACCTATCCTCTGGCTCTGATGTTGGGACCCAGCCAAGGTAGGAACACAGAGTAAATCAAAGCAAAAAAGTCTTCTTTGGGAGTGGGCTTGCCTAGCCTGGAATGCTCTTCCCAGCTTTTTCCTTGCTCTCTGGGAGGCGGACAGGCGTCATGCCACCCCAAACAAGCTCTGAAATGTCAGAACCATCAATCACAAGTGACAGCCTTGTCATGTGACGATGTAAGTATTTGAGAAATTTGGATTTGATAGTCTTTCAGTATCTGACAGGTAAGATTGGCATGATATTTATTTCTTTCTCTTGAAAGAGCTTGTGTGCCGAATGCAACTGATAGATGACACATCCTCTGCTTCCCAGCACGTTAGGATGGGATTCCTGTGCTGCTGTGAGCTTATGGAGTTTTTGATGTAAACCTAGTCTCAGTGCTCAAGTGGGCTGTACTGCACAGGCTGGCCATGAGACAGAGATCTGGTCTTTGAACAGAATTAATTCTGAACATTTGCTCCATCATTGGCTGTTGACATGATGACTTACTTCTCCAAGTTAAATAAGCAAGTGAAATAAGCACTGAAAATAAGTTAGATGCAGGTTTAGCAATCTAACACATAATTGAGTACTGAGATCAGTATTACTTGGGGATGCATTTAAGTTGTAATTCTCTATTGATGGATTTTCTTCCTGTCCTTCTCAGAAATGAATGTCACAGCTTATTCTTCAGCTTGGTCCTCAGAGGAAATTAAGCTTCCTTGGCCACTATGTTTTTGGTACATGCCTATGTGTCTATTCCACTCTGCTAGCTTTTGAACTACAGGCAACTTTCAAGGCACTTTAGAGAACAGTTTCATGAAAATAAGAACCCAAGTTAAAGCCAGGTGAAGGACAGAGACTGCAGTAGTGTCTTTACAGAGCAGAGGTATGTCAACCCAGCAAAATCCAACTGTATGGAACAGATGGCAATGATGACTGTGCTTTGTTAGCTCTGTGTATGTGATTATTTGTTTTCTGTACTAAAGCTTACAGAAGAGGCCTAAGCTCTTTCTTGTTATCTCCACAGTAGATCCTGCTAAAGGGTATTTCCAGGGAATCAATAAGTCAATCAGATGGCTTCTGCCGGAATAATGTTAAGGAGTGCTACTGTGAGGTACCTTCTGACACTTTGGTTCAGCCCTTGGGCAACCCTTGGTCTTTCTGATATTGCCAGGTGGCATTTCGACCAAAATGCAGGCCAGTGGTTCCATTGAGAGCTGATGAATAAAAATGACAGATCTTCACTATGCATGGGATAGACATGAACTCATTTCAGGTAAAATCCATGCTGTTATGTGCAGCTGTCTGGGGACAGATGATGTGATAAGTTTAGACTATGTCCAGGCAGTGACAGAGGTTGACAAGTCTGTTCCTTGCTGCCTCTGAAATGTAAATCTCAGCCTTGCTGCCTTCTGTCAACTGGGGCTAGAAAAAGTGGCTCCAAATTTTCAGTATTTTCTTCCTGGACTTTCTCCTGTGGAATGGGGCTGGTCTGAGCAGAGTGGGAGTGTGGGGCTGATGCCCTGCTTTGCTGCAGCAGTTCCAACCTTCTGAATAAACCAGCTGACCTACCAAGTGTGCCGGGTGAGATTCACACATGCTCAGTCATTCTGCCCATTTCAGACACAGGAACTCACTGGGGTAAGTTTACTCCCTGGTAAACCATCCTACATCATCTTTGCTGCTTTAGCATTCCTGGCTCAAAAGACCTTCCTGTCTGTTTTAAATAATTTTCTACATCCCTGCTGTTATTTTTACCTTTGCCTTACGTTTGCAGTTGTTGTCACAAGCTTTAAATATGACTGAGTGAAAGACTGCTCCATGTGGCACAGGTATAAATACCTTTGTAAACAGTTTCCTCCACTGATGACATAAGGACGCTCTTTCCTACTCAGGAAGTTGTCATCAGCATGCAGGAGCAGTCCCTGCTCTTTCCTTTTGGGTACCCTTGGCTGGCAGCATGGTGCCTCCCACACCCACTTGTGGGCAGTTGTGGGGTCTCCTTGTCCTCTCTGGAGGTATGATTTTATTTTCTATATCTCCCCTTCCAGTTCCAGTCATCCTCCATCTGTCTCTATTGTCCTTTTGTCAACCAACTTTGGCTGCATCCCATGGGCCTCCTGTGTCACCCCTGTCCTTCTGGTTTCTATGACACTGGGAGGGAGCAGAAGGTCAGACCACTTCCTCCAAAATCCTCTGCCTTTACCAACTGACATCAGTGTTTTCAGCACCCCCTCTGCCTGACTCAGCTCCTGTCCCACAGGCAAAAAGTCCATCACAGCCTGTGTCCCCTGCTCCTGGGGTCCATCTTCATGCCTGCATCTCCAGCTGCCAGAGCATCACAGTCCATGCCTTGGGGTGTGAAAACAGGACAACAGGACACGTGCCACGGTGCAGGCAGCTGAAGGGCTGTTGGGGTGAACATTTTCAACAGTGAATGTTTTGGAAAGCTTCTCTGCTATCACAGGGGCAGATGCTCCTCTTCATGCTGCATCTGTGTTCTGGGCTGCACGGCAGGGAAACAGCTCCTCCTGCCTCAGGGTGCCTTCAGCTGACCAGGCATCTGCCTCCCTGCCTGGGCACTGGCAGGGAAGACAAGGAGCTTTAGAAGAGGGCTTTCCTTGGCATAGAGGAAATTCCCTTTCAGACTGTGATTCTTGTTTTCTCCATACTCATTCACTTACACTTTTCCACCATACCATGGAAAGCTACTTGTGGCATTTCAAAGAATTAGCTTGATCATTGCTATAGATTTCTGAGAACTTGATTATAACACAATATGTCTCAAAAGGTCTTTACTGTCCTTTCACTATTTTTTTGTCCTTTTACAACAGCAATCTTTCATTTCATCTTTCATTTCATCTTTTTCAATGGCCTTATACAAATATGATTTACAAAGAAATGCCCTAATAGCACTTGTTCCTGTGTGCATTGTCTCCACTTACCAACTTTTGTTACCTCAAATGCTTCCTATTTCAAAGAGATTTTTTAGCTTTCTCCTCACAGATACAAATCCAGTTGGAGGTTTACTTTTATTTAAGGCTTATTTCCTTTTCATTTTTGTGCAATCCTCACATTCTCCCCTGTGGAAAAATGCTTTTGGCAGCTGCAGAGCTGTGCTTGTTTGGCATACGGGCCTTTCATGGCCATTTCTCAATACCTGCTTGAAGTTATATGTGTTATACTTCTCTATTGGGTTTGCTTGGCCAAGCTTTGGCAGCAGGGGTGTTATAGGGGTGCCTTCTGTGAGATGCTGACAGAAGCTTCTCATGTCTGATAAAAACAATCCCTGTCTGCTCTAAGATGTATATGTGGCTGGCCAAGCCAATTATCATGGAAACACCTCTGTGATAACAGATTTAAGATGGGAAAAAAGAAGTTATTGAGCAGAAGCAATTGCAGCCAGAGAAGTGCGGAGTGAGAACATGTGAGATGAGCAACTCTGCAGACACCAAGGTCAGTGGAGAAGGAGGGGCAGGAGGTGCTCCAGATGCTGGAGCTGAGATTCCCCCACAGCCCATGGTAAAGACCGTGGTGAAGCAGCTGTGCCCCTGCAGCCCATGGAGAATGACAGGGACTCAGAAATCCACCATGCTGGAGCAGGTGGATGCCTGAGAGGAGGCTGTGAACCTGTGGGATGCCCATGCTGGAACAGGCTCCTGGCAGGGACCTGAAAAGAGATATCAGCTCTGGAACATGTTTCCTTGGAGGATTTGTCATCCCATGGAGGACCCACTCTGGAGCAGCCTGCCCTGGAAGGACTGCATTCCATGGAAGAGTGACCCACTTTGCAGCAGTTTGTGGAGAACTGTTACTTGTGGAATGGACTTATATTAGAGAAGCTCATGGAGAACTGTCTCCCATGGGAAGGACCCTACACTGGAGCAGGAGAAACAACCTGTGATGAACTGACCATAATACTCATTCCCTGTCTCCCTGCTCCCCTGGGAGGGGAAGAGGTAGAGCTGGGAAGGAGAGAGGGGTGAAGGGAAGGTATTTTTAAGGTCTTATTTTGCTTCTCATTATCCTGCTCTGATTTTGTTAGTAGTAAATTCAATTAATATCTCTAATTTGGTCTGGTTTGCCCATGATGGCTTTTGGTGAGTGATCTCTCCCAGTCTTTATTTCATGAATCCTTTGTTATATTTTCTCTCCACTGTCCATCTGCAGAGGGGAGTTAGAGAGAGGTTGTGGTGAGTGCCTGAAATCCAGTCAGGGTCGACCCGCTACAGCTTCTTATGGAAACATAAAACAAATTATGTATCTCATTAGTCACTTAGAAGCAAATCTAAGTGTTTACTGCATGTCAGGTAAACAATGCATTCTGGATATTTGTTTCTTGGGCAAAAATACTTCTTTCTGCAATGGCAGAAAACAAGTGAGCTCTTAGTACCCACTTTGCATTGGTTTATCTTACACGTAAAGCAGAACTGAAGCTCAGAGATTTGCAGACTTCCCCACGGGTTCTGCCAGCTACCAGGCTGAGGGACTGGAGGCCACTGCTGCTGCAGTGGCAATGTGATGTGAGACAGCTACCAGAGCAGTTATTACATCATATTTCTCCTGCCTTTGGCACCCCTCACAGGATTTCCCTCTTTCCCAGTAGCTAGCTTGTCTAAAGCTGGCCTGGATGCCCTACATAAGCTGCAGAGGAATCAGTGAGTGACGTGGTCACTGAGAAGTTCTTTTGACACATTTCAAATGATTGCATGTGCAGTTTTGTGTGATACTTCAAGCGACACTTCTGCGTGATGAGAACTCCAAAATCTTGCTTCTAGCTCAACTTTTAAGAGGCTAAAAATACTGTCAGAAGTAGAAGAGTACTGAGGATGTAGAAGAAAAGAGTTTAATTTTTCTACATTTTATCTTTGGCATCTTTTGGGATTTTGAGTCTTTTGATTTAAGATGAGCCCTTGGCTACCAGTAATAACCATGTTATAGCATGTCATTAGGAGCCAAGCTTCCTTTTAGACTGCACAAGTTTCTTTACCTCAGAATGTCTCTTTCAGAAATCTCTTGCTTGACTTTTTTTGAGATCACATTCGATTTTTTCCCCCTCAGCTTTCATTTCACTGATGACTTATAACAACTCTGTGATTGATATGATACATTCAGGTATTTCTTGAACCTTTTTTCCAGTGATGACTTTCTAACAGAAGTTCTAGTCAGACTTCCAAAACCTGCAAACTTGTATTTGGTAGAGGTATAATTCAGTCCATGCCTGTAACTCCAGCTTTCAAAGTCATTCCATTCATGCTGTACAATCTTCCAAACCTTCTTTGAACTAATGGTGACCCCCAAACACCTATTTTTAGTAAACTTCAATGAAAAATATCCCATGCATGTGTCAGGTCTGTTGTGAAAATACAAGGTAAGAGAAACTGCAAGTTTTCATCCATATCTTTGAAGCCTTCCCTGGGAAAGTCCCAGCATGACACTATTTGCTTTTTCAGTATTAGACAGAATTTCTTCTCTGAAATAATAATGATGACAACAAAGTAAACAAAGACAGAAAATAAAGAAAAAAACCTTCATTGATTGTTTCATTTTATTATCACATATATTATATACTTTATCATCATTTTATAGTTTTTCTGTTTATATAGATCGGAAGAGCGT
>JAYDZK010000001.1:98471772-98488782 GCA_034509185.1 Euphonia xanthogaster | reverse complement strand
TCATCATTTTATAGTTCTTCTGTTTATATTTTCTACTCCAGCTTCAACAATAAATTATGATATGGGACAGTTTTTCACTTACTCCATGAAAATCCAGATAGATAAGATCCATCTTGGAGTTTAGAAATATTTTTAGGTTTTGAAAATCAGTTTTTTTACTGAAGAGAGATATTAGGTGCCATGAACCACATTTGATAGCTCATAGCACATTTTATCCTGTTTTCCTTTTGCTTCACTGGCTTTGTTTCAAAAGTTCAAGATTTGCCCTGAAGCTGTGCATGCTACCAAAGCTGAAATATTTGCCACTGTTGCCCAAGCAATTAATCTGTTTTTCCTTGTTACTATCCCTCTCTGTCTCTTAAATTAGTTTATTTTTCTGCTATTCTTTATCATACCATTTCTCATTTCATAGATTTACTGGAAAATAGTTAATCTTCTGTTCTTCTTTTCCTCTTCCATTATGCATTTTAGGGAGGATATATTTCAGGCCTGCCATATTTGCATTTATGAGATTTTGCTCCAAATTTGTTGTAATTTACCTAACTGCATTCCCATTAGCCATGTGTTCATTTAGAGCCCTTAATTTCTCTCTCTCTGAAAAAAAAACCAAAGCCACCCTTTTGAAGTCAGAATTCTTAATTACAACATTAGTTGTGTTTATCTTTCAATTTACTTTAATTTCAATGGTCTTGGTTCCCAGAATTCCAGAGTATTTTCTACAGCCACCAGTAATTAAAATCAGCTAAAATAACATTGCCCATGCCTGATGGCAGGTCAGCCAGAGCAGCTTTTTGCTGGCAGTGGTAGGTAAGCATGGAGCAGATCTGCAAATCTGCTTGCATGTGAAGTGAAGGGTGAGGTTACCCAGGGAGAGTGTAAGAAGTGAGAAGAGCAAGCACAACACAGACCCTCACGAATAAAAAAATACTCAAAGACTTGCAGAGAAGCCCCTAGTGAGAGCACAGTATACTATTGTTGCAGAAATAAATGACACCAAAATCTCTGTAATGAATATGTGAGAGTAAATTGAGCAATCTTAGATGACTGATGATTCCCACTGGTTGATCTGAAAGGTCTGGATAACAAACAAACAAACAAACACAACACATGTTCTCCAGTTGAAAGAGAAGATGAAATTATGGTGCTACTTTAACTTGTGAATGTGCTTACATAGTACAGGTTGTATATGTCAGTGTTCTCAGAATAAATCCAAGCTAAATACTTGTTAATGCTGTGTTACACATCCAGAACAATCTCAGAAGTGAGGAATATGAACTATTGCTTGTCATATGCTATTGCTTAACTATGGCTTAAGAAAAGATAATGTGCCTTGCTTGTTTTGTTGCACAGGTCAGCATTTGCACACAGCAGGGGTGCTCTGGGCATCCCCTCAATTTTGCTACTGCAGCTAGTTGTGCCAGAGAGCTGAATGCATTAGCATTGATCCCAGAATCACAGAACCACTGAATTCTTAGTGTTGGAAGGGACCTTGCAGATCATTTGTGCAACCCCTCTGCCAAGTCAGGGTCACCAGGTGGGCTTTGAATGACTCCAGAGAGACTCCTCTGCCTCCCCTCCCTGGACAGCCTGTTCCAGTGCTCTGCCACCTTCAGTGTAAAGAAGTTCTTCCTCATGTTGAGATTGAACTTATGTTTCACTTTATGGCTGCTGATACTCATCCTGTTGTGAGCACCACTGAGGAGTCTGGCCCCTGCTCATGGCCTAGGTATGAGCCTTCTGGTATGTTCTTTATGTCTCAAGGGAAAGCACCATAGGTTTTCAGAAATCATGATCAGGAACACGAGCATGTCACCAGGTGATAAAAAAGGAAACTTTTACCACTCTGCCAGAAAGCCTTTTCTTTTTAGATAGTGGCAAAACTGCCACGTTACCTTGCAGAGAGAGAGCCAGCTCAGATTGGAACAACCCAAAGAGATGTTCTTGCTTCACAGTAACTCAGCTTCTATGTTAAAAAGCCTAAAATATCACATTTCTCTCCCTCTTTAATTTATATATTAAAAAAATGACCAGTAAGAATCTAAGTCCTGGATTTCTAGTTAAGAATCTAGAGATATATTCCTTCAGACAGTAAGTTCCTTCACTTTCTTTTAATGACTTGCCTTGATGCTGTTACATTTAGGTGGGAATAGGAGGAAAGACAGGGAAAGGAACCTGAGTGCTGTTTGACATGCTGGGACACCCTGTCCTTCCCTCTGTACATGTAGGGCAGTACAACTCACATGAGTGCTAGGAGTTAAACTCTGTTTTCTGAAGGAAGTACATATACATCCACTCAGGAATACAACTTACATTCTTTTACTGATGGTTCACTTGGGGATACACAAAACTGCATTGGGAAAAGCAGTATTTAACACATGCTCAGCAGCAGATTTCACTGGTGACAAAAGAGGCAAGGATCCTCAGAAGGTCATCTGGTTTTCAGGTAAGTGTCTGGGGCATCTGTATCATACCTACAGAGGATTCCAACTCTATTCTTTTAAGGACAGTCACTTCATATTGTTACTGATTCATATTGTTAAATATGAAGATAAGTTCTTTGTTGCATTCTTTGTTGCATTTTTTTGTTGCTTTTGTCATTTCCCAACTCAATATACTTCTGAATCCTTTCATTTTATATCTTTCAATCTTTTGTTAAGAAAAAAAAAAGCATAATTTTAGATGTTAGCATTTATTTCATATTTGTTCACATTTCCCATCTAACAGACATGAGGTAAAAAAGTGGAGTTAAAAGAAGAGTTGGCACTGTATTTTGAGCTCCCCACAAGAAGTCACCGGATCCTTTGGGTGGGGAACTCAAATTGGAACAAAAAGTAACAGCTTCCTTTTACTAGATCTTGACAGTTTTATGTTATGCCTGTTCTTGATGCTTTTGTTTCATGCTGTCCCTGTTTCTGATGTTTCCATTTTTGATACCTGTGCACAGCAAAGACAGAGGAGCCAAAAGAAAATCTGCTCCCTGGGGAATGGATTGCCTTCTTCCAGTGAGTGATAATTAGAAATGTAAACAATATCCTTTAGAGTTTTAAATAGAATTTAGTAGTGGAAAGGAGGTTAAATCTTCTGTGAATTCCCTGAAAATTCTTTTCCTGTGTAAATAACCTTCAGAAGTTATTGGGGTTTGGGTTTTTTAAAATAAATTTTCCTTGCATCATTATGGTTTAATCATAATCTAAATACACATCTGATTTTCAACACAGTATTTGTCAAAAATTGGAGCTCGGATTTTTGCATAGAGAAGTGATAAGTCATTAAAAATTTGTTAATCTGAAAACAAAGAAGATAAACAGCAAGGTACGAGATCAGAACAGGTCCTCTCAGTTGCATGTCATCCATTCTGGTCATCCATTTAGTAAGCACATTTTTATTTCTTCTACAGAGCAAAATCATGTTATCATTATCTTTTCCTCTCCAATGTCATTAATGATGTTATCTACAGTTCTCCAAGGTCAGCAGCCTAAAGACACTGTTTTTTCTCCCCAACACAGTTCAAATGCAGTAGGTACCTTTCAAGTGATTTTCAATCTGAAATCTTCTAGTAAGACTTCCTGGGAAATCAGTTGCTACAAGAATTTATTTCTTTATGCAGCCTACTACATGCTCTTTTCTCGTATTGTGCAACAACAACAATTTTTTTGCCCATAATTCTTATACCTTGTATAACTTTGAAATTTTAAATATCTAAAGAGCTAATTGCTATTTCTTTCCTCAGCTTTTTCTGTAGGTTCTGATGAACCTATAGAATCATCCAGTCAAAGAATGTTTGGATTAGAAGGGATTTGAATGCTCAAAGGTCTCTTTGGAGTTTTCCCTTCTGCCATCTGAACAACCCCCTCTCTCTCTCAGCCTGTCCTGATGGGAGAGGTGCTCCAGCCCTCTCCTCTGGACCTGCTCTATCAGCTCCATGCCTGCCTTGCACTGGGGAGTCCAGAGGTGGGTGCAGCACTCCAGGTGGGGTCTCACCAGAGCAGAGGGGAGGATCCCTCCTGCAACCTTCTGGTTGTGCTGCTTTTGATGCAGCTCAGGAGGGAGCTGCCTTTCTGGGCTGTGAGTGCACATTGCAGGTCATGTCCAGATTTTCCATCCACCAGCATGCCCAAGTCCTCCTTCAAGGATTCATCCTCCACTCTTCCCTGGTACTGGTGATTGCCCTGGCCCAGGTGAAGAACTTTGCATTTGACCTTCTTGAACTTCATGAGATTGGCCTGGGCAGGCTAACAGAGTGAAGAGTTATGGTATCTCTCGTGATGATAGGAGTAAGATCATGAGCTGCATAGCCAGAACCTTCCCAAAAGACCAGCATAAAAGAGATTTCTCTGAGACTTGATCATTTATTGAAGTTCATACTCAAAAAGTTGTTGAAATAGCAAATACTGTCAATAACTTTGATCTAATAGTGTAAGCTCCAAGTGAAACACTTTGAAGTTCAAAGAAGGTTTAAGGACCATTTCATTTTTAGGATAGGCCAACAGTGGATGTGTGGAGAATTTCTGCTGGCTATTGTGACTTGGCTGTCATGAAATAACAGATGATCATGCACCTGAGCCATTAGGCATTACAGCTCCACCTTAAACCCGGCAGTTCCTGTGTCTGGAGGCTGGTCTTCAGGATAGGACTAACTTCAAGGTGCAAAATGTGATGAGGTTAAATTACTCCCAGCTTCTTCAGCTCAGAAAGGTTTTCCTAGCTGCAAGCACTTGGTACTCAGGAGAAATCTGGTGTTTAATTTGCTGAAACCCCTTCCTTTGGCAGAGCAGAAGAAAAGTTTGAAAATCTCTCACTGGAGAACAGAGAAAGGTTTATATCCAGATGGCAGCACCTGCTGAAGAATTTGTGTTTGAAGCCAGCCCAGGCACAGCTATGTGGCTCATCTGGCTGCCCAATCTGTTCTCCACTGTGGATTCACATGATTGATCCTCTATCCCAGGAGTGCAGAATGCCTTTTAGTTAGCTCTTGGTTTATTACTCCTTTTTATTCTTCTTGGATACAGTCAATTATGATGATGCTTTTAATGACACATCCTGACACAATTTTGTAATCTTATTTTTCTTTCTGCCATTTCTCTTCATAATGTTTCTTTTTTCTACTGCCGGAATTCCACTGAATTAATAAAACAGTAGTTATCTGAAATGATGCTTCCTATTAGATGCATAGGCTTTATTTTTCTTCATCTAGTTGCCTTCCTCTGGTCTTGATTTAAGTTTCAGATTCAAATTTGTCTTCACAGCATTGACTCAGAGACAAAAAATGAGAACCATTCAAACTTCAGGGGAAGAGGGAAAACTTTTGTCACATTTGATTTTTCAACATTCACCCTCAAGCTAATAAGAAAATTTGATGGAGATCAAGTGCCATGGCTGAAAGTGCCATTAGCTTTCAAAATTCTGTTGAAATAAATTTTTCTTACAAAGGGAGAGTTTCTGGATGAGTGATAAATGTTTCACATAAGGATTGCTTAGCTGGGAATAAACAAGGGAGGAGGAAGAGATGAGTGTTTTAGCTAACAGAATAACTAAATCTCCTTGTTGTGTTAAATGGGATACTGTCAAATAGTTTGTAAGAATATGTACTACAAGATGAAACCTTCCATGGAGCTCATTCTCTGATATTAAAAATTATAGACTTAAACTGAGATAAAGGGGATATCTGAAGGATCATGATTGCATCTTTGCAGAAGAAAAATTTAAAGACTTTTGCTCCTGTTCAGCATAGCACTACAAAGGCTGAACTAAGATTGCTGCCTCTGAAACTTCTGCAAGAGTGAATATCGGGGTAAGAGAACTATCTTTAGGTAAATAAGTAAAATGTCCCAAATGATATATATGTACAATTTGGATGTGAGGAGACATTTTCAGTGTCAGGATGGCCAAAAAGGAATGGTTGTCCAGTGGAGGTGTTTGAGGCAAAGCATGCAAACAATTTAAAATAAGAGTTCAAAGAGTTTGTAAAAGTTCATGAGCATGAAGGAAAATGATGTCTGCAGAAGTACTGTGAACAGCTCCCGTGCTGCTCTGTCTGGGTGCCTCAGACAGAGGAAGGGATGTGGGGGTGAGCAGGGAGGACACATGCACACCATGGCCAGAAGAAACAACTGAACTTGTCCTAAGCCAGACCTGGGCTTTTAACTGTTGAGCTGCTGCCTAAACAGATGTGTCCTGTTGAGTTTGTGCTGCGGCTGTAGTGATACAACTGAATTGGCTAAAAATTGGGGGGAGGTTTGGACTTACCCATCCGATATTTTTTTTTGTCATATTCAATATTCATTAAATGAAATCCATTAGCTCTACTCAGATCTTCCAAAAACTCTAATTTAACATGGTGGCATTTAATCAAGAAAAAGCTCTCTTTAACACTGTACATGACAGAAATGATAAAGTGATAACTTTGAAATGATTACTTCATTTCAATCATTGTTGACTTAGTTTGACTTGAGATAAGCAGTATTCCAAATTGTTTATTTACCAAGCATGGGATCTCAGTTCTTTCATTTATCAAACACAGCATTTCAGTTCTCTCATCTCACCAGAAAAAAACCCTGCCCAATCCCAGGCTGTTAATGAAAATGTAACAATGAAATTTAAATTAAAAGTTTTGATAAAAAGTATGGCTTTATTGTGCAAACAATTCTCTGCTCTGACAAGATGGTATTTATTTACAAGATTTTGTTGAAGAGGGGTTTAAAACCATTAATTTTGCTAGCTCAAGAACATATATTGCTTGTAAAAAACCTCAACCCCTGCCAAAAGCCCTTGGCCAGGGGCTGATATGGCATTACCATGTCTTAAAGAGACATACCTTGCAGATTTCTAACTACTTTAGAGTCTGTATCCTTTGCAGTGGATACTTTGTCCTTTAACAATCAAGTAGAGTCAAACTCACCTTTACTGCTATGAGCAGAGCAAGGAACCAGAGGGAACATCCTGCTGCTGCCAAAGTGCACCTATGGTGTTCCTGTTTAATATCTTGTCAGTGATCTGGATGAGGGGATTAAATGTATGCTCAGTAAGTTCACAAACACCAAGTTGGATGGGAGTGCTCTGCTAGAGGGTAGGAAGGATCCACAGAGGGATCTGGACAGGCTGGATTGATGGGCCTTGGCCAACTCCGTGAGGTTAATAAAGTTCAAGAAGGTGAAGTATCGAGTCTGACACCTGGTTCCCAACAATGCCATGCAGAGCTACAGGCTGGGGGAAGAGTGGCTGGAAAGCTGCCCTGGGGAAAAGCACCTAGGGGTGATGGTCAACAGCAGCTGAACATGAGCCAGCTGTGTCCAGGTGGCCAAGATGGCCAATGGCACCTGGCTTATGTCAGCAATAGTGTGGCCAGCAGGTCAGGGCAGAGATCATCCTCCTGTACCCGGCACTGTGAGGCCACACCTCAAATCCTGTGCTTGATTTTGGGCCCCTCATTTCAAGAAGGACATTGAGGTGCTGGAGTGAGTACAGAGAAGGGCAACAGAGCTGGTGAAGGGTCTGGAGGATATGTCCTGTGAAGAGCAGCTGAGGGAGCTGGGAGTGTTCAGCCTGGAAAAGAGGAGACTCAGGGGAGAGCTTATCACTTTCTATAACGCTCTGAAAAGAAGTTGTAGCCAGGTGGGTGTCAACCTTTTCTCCCAGGCAGACAGTGACAGTACAAGGAGACACAGGTTCAGGCTGCTGCAGGGGAGTTTGAGGTTGGAGATCAGGAAACATTTCTTCACTGAAAGGGTAGATAAGCATTGGAATGGGCTGCCCAGGGACGTGGTGGTGTCACCATCCCTGTGAGTGTTCAAGAAACAATTGGATGTGGCACTTACTGCTATGGTCTGCTTGACATGTTGATCAGTCAGAGTTGGCCACCTTGGAGGTCTTTTTCAACCCTAATCGTTGTCTGAGTCTACATGGCAGGGCAGTTCTGCAAATACAGTGAAGCTGTCCAAAGGCCTTTCCCTGAGAAACACACACAAACCACCTGAGAGTGCTGATGCTGGATCTCTACACCTTGGCTCTGCTTCTGTGATGGTGGCAAGTAGTGTTAGGTGGAAACCTGGAGGGAATTAAAAATCCTTCTACTGCTATTAAATAATTTTTCTTGTTAGCTTTGTTGAGCTTGAAAACTGATGTCCTTTCTTCATGCTTGTCTCAGAACCCTCCTTTTCCCTATTTGGCCACAGAATATTGTAAGCTTTTTGGCACAGGGATTAATTCTTACTTGCAAAAGTACAAGGACATTTCAGAGAAGAGGATGAACAACTGAGGTAGCTTGTTAACAAAAAATTAGAAAGGACTTCTAGTTCTGTTAAGGACACAAGGTCAAAAAGTAGCCTAAATTGCAATGTGCTCTTTTATTCTTCGGGTCATACATTATATCTCCCACAGTGGTTTGAAGTCGGTTCTGGAACAAATGACCAGGCTTGCACATATTGTTAGCCTAAAATCCAATTTCTCAGTTAGTTGTTTCCTATTCTAAATAGAAAGTAATTGGTCTTTGAGCTTATCTGAAACCGTGTCTCATGCAAAAGAGCAAATTAGGGAACCATGCGTTGGTGTGTGGATGTAGTAGATGAGGAAGGGAAGAGAATGGATTTCTGTTTATTTTATATCCCCAGATGCTCTATTAATTGCTTTCTTTTCTTCTTCCCCCTTCTTCCATTATGACAGCAGAATCATCTTATGTCTATTGCTGCATATTATCCCTGTGTCAAATGAACACATGATAGTTTTAATGTTAGAAATTCAAGGAAGCCTTAAAATAAAAAAGTCTTCTAAAATATAGAAGAAATGACTGATAGGTTTCCTCATTTTGGTAGAAGAAACAATATTGAGCTTTTCACTGGTCACATATAGTAAGGACAGGTCTTTTGCATGATGTGTTGCAGGGGGGAAGAAGGAGATGTTTACATACATGAATGGGATTCACTCTTGAATCCCATTCCCTGACTGAGGATCTACTACACTGTTGGTTTAATGCTTCTCATTAAATTAACTGAGAAACAAAACAAAAGGAATTCCTTCATCCCTGAATTATCTTAAAGTGAGAGGCCAGCCACAACCACATATATAAATACATAATTTTACATGGTCAAATGTGTGCTGTGTAATGTGATGCTGCCACATCATTCATAAGCTGCTGATGAGAGAGCACAATTATTCTCATTTACAGATGTGAAATTAGAGGAAAATATTTTTTTTCACAAAACCACTATTAATTCCAGAGGTGTCTGAGCTTTTGAGTCTTTTCTGGAAAGCCACCTGAACCCACAAACAGCAGGTGCAGACCTATGATTCTCATTTGTGTGCTGGCAGTGAGCAATGCTGGGCATTTGCTGTGTCTGCAGGCAGGTTTTCCCCTCCATCTTGATGTATTAAAAGAAAAATTCACCAACCTTGAAGCCCTTTATCCAGGGCTGTGTGTGACATCTGCCACAGGGCAGCTTTCCTACCTGTAGATAAGAACAAACCCATAAGTGAGGGTGTGATGCACTGGGGGACGGCAGCATTCCATGCTGCATCCCCTGCCTGGGGAGCGCAGCCATCCTGAAAATCCCCCTGGCATCCCTTCTGCTCCCTAACAAGGGGCACAACTGCAGCAGTTTGTCACTAAAGGAAGAGAACCAAAGATAAACTATGAGCTGAGGAAGGAAAAAGAGGAAAAGACTCAGTGTTTACAACAGGCATGAAAGAGAGCCCTACTATCTTCCACATCTTGCAGCCTGGCTTCAGTCATAAGCAGCTAGCAGGCAGGCAAACACACTAGTGAGTACCTAAATGCAGGGACAGGAATGCAGTTTACACAGATGGAAATTGGTGAGAAGAAATTTATTAGGAGTTCATGGGTGGAAAATCTACAGCTTCTGCAAGTATTAGAGTGCCCTGCTATTCTACATGTGAAATACAATTTTTATTTGACAGGCACTGTGTTGACAACTTTTGATTGTCATGTATAATGGAGGAACATCTCTTTGCAGAAAAGTTATTTTTTCTAAAACTCATCCCACCAGTTTCTTTAAAAAAACCCAGAGTTTCTGTTTACTTATTCATGCCTGCAGAATACAAGCCCCCTAGTATTGCACAAGACTTATTTTCTTTTCTTTCGCCCTCTTTCTCTCTCCCTTGAAGCCAATATTCCTCCCAAAAGTAATTTGTTCTACTGTAAATTTAGAGTGTGCTCAATAGTTATTGAAGTCGAGGATTAATGGATCTGTCTGGGGGAAGATAATCAGGAAATCTCTCTCCCCAGCTCTTCTAACCTTGCAAATGCTATTTTGTTCTTCAGTCTCTCTTTCTACAAGCATTTAGCAGTTCTCATGGTCATTCAGTCCATTATATGAGTATGAAGACCATACTTTAGCAGAGGAACCAGTTGTGCTCAGGAGGAATTTTCCGAACTAACTGACTTACTCAGGACTCTTTAATAATTCTAAATACTAAAGTAATTCTATCAATTACTTTGATAGAAAAATACACATTATCAATGATGACCATTTTTTTTTTTACCATCTACACAAAATATGTACAGATGCAAAGAGCCCCTCCTGTGTTTGCTACAAGTTCATGCCTGGCATAATGCCAACTGATCTCTCAGTTCTGCACTTAGATGATAAAAATATAAATGTAACAGGGCTCCCCTTTAAAAAAGGTTTATTTTCTGGCACTCCTTCAGTCAAAAAATTACTGTCCTGTGTTACATCCCATCCTGCTGATAAACAGTCCCTCCTTCTGTGTGAGATGTTAGCATGATGGATGAGTGCCAGTTGGCATAACTTCCTATCATAATGATGGGCACCTTCTCTCCCAGTCAACACCAGCTGAGTGTGCTGATCTACGTGCCCTTTGCACTGCAGATGAAACTGCCTGACAGATTTTTATGGAGGAAGGAAAAAAAGATGACAGATGCTCCAAGCTGCACCCTTCAATGTCACATAGGGTGAGTTTTCTCATGTGTGCACCACTTACAACCTGAGTCAGGGCTTCCTGAAGTAATTCAGCTGCTAATTCAGGCTGTTGTTTATAAGAGCTCTCAGCTAATCAGGCATCAAGTACTTCAAAAGACAACACCAGGTGTGTAACAATCCTTCCTTTTTTTGTCTCAATTCACCTATGTATTGTTCCAATTTAATTTAATCTATCTGTTGAAGAATTAAAGCAGCATGAGGGCAAAATTAATAAATACTCTCTTTTTTAGTTGGAAAAACAGGACTTTGTTTCAAGTGCTGTTCTCCACAGGTTAATATGGTTCATGCTGAATAACAGAGCTGTTTCAAAGGACACAGCTTGGTAAAAGTGCTATGGGCAATATAATTGCACAGGCTTTTTAATGACACACTATAGAGGGGGCTCAGGAAATTATTTCTGTTCATGGACTGGGCCGTGGCATGCGCAGTCGTGCCAACACTGGCTCATATGGTCAGCAAAGGTGAAAGTCTGGACCCAGCTAATATCACTGTACGGGTCCAGGCACTTCCACTCCTTGCCTTGGAAAAAGGCCAGGGCGCAGAGCACATCTTGTGCATGGTGCAGATAGTAGGGAAGACTGGGGTGGAGAAAGGAGTGGGATCATTTGTCCATGTGTCTGGACTATTCTGTCTATCTGAACAATTTGAGTTAATATTTGGGCTTAGAGTCATCTTGCTGCTAGAGACAGACAAAACCAGAATGACATAGGAGTGAGTAATCCCAGGGTCCCTTATTGGTTAGTGGGAAGGAACAGGCACTTCCAGACTGGATTAATTCTTCTTTGGACAGAGATGAATCATGCTACAGAGATACGACTTTCTCTTCATTGACCATAGGGGGAGGCCAGGGCGACAACTTCAATGCACATATCTACAATGTAAAAGCCTTCCTTGTGTAAGATGAGACTCTCAGCTAGTGTCAGTTCCCAGTATTTTAAAAAGAGAAACTAACTTAAAAGACAAATGTGCCCTGTCATTTCTGAAATGACTTTACCTCTTTGCATATCCATGATAATCTTGCTAAGTTACATTTGGTGAGATGAAGAGGCAGATGCAACCCAAAAGAGATAACCTCGGGTCATACTTGATGAGGGCAGAGTAGGGAAAGACAAGAAACAGAAATCTACTGTCCTTTTCATTATTTAAAACCAAACCACAAAACAAACCAAGGAGTGGGAAATAAGAAATAAAAGACTTGTGAGTAATTATGAACTGGGTAGCTTTGATTTCTGTAGAGACCCATCAGGAGTCTGCCATTTGGAGCTGAATCATTCCTAAAGTCAGGCAATCATTTTCACTCAGTTGATACTGAGCACAATTCATGGTCTCAACATGCAAAGTAAAAAATCCTTCAGCACTGTTACTGTTCAGTTGGCTGAAAGGTATCTTTTCAAAGATAAATGGGCAGCTGCTGCTTAACTATGCTTACTCAACATTTGAGCAAGGATTAGACTGTTATTTGCACCTGCATCACAATTTGTGCTGCCTAAACTACAAAAGAAAAGTGTTACCACTCTAAGTTCAATCCTTAAAGGAAGTCTTTAGCAGCTCTGCTTTTTTTTTTTCTTGTTGGAGCTTTGTTTCGTGCAATCTAAGTATACCCATCATCTGATGGAATTTTCAAAAAAATGTCACCTTTGCCATCCATAAAGCATGCAACACATTGCAAAAAAGCTGTATTGTGCCCCATCTTAACCCACTTCTGTCTAAAAGGCTTTTTCATTGCTGTCTGAAAGGTTTTCACAAGACATACAGCATTAGGAGAAGATGCATTGATCTCCCATTTTCTGGGTGCCAGTGCTATTTCTGTAGTATTACCTGAGTGAGTGGAAAACCTGGGAATAAAATGGAGGTTACCCATGCACTTCATCTGCAAGCAGAAAAATGCAAATGGCAATTTCAATTCCCTTTTCTGTGGAAAGACTCATAGTGATGTGTCTTAGCTACCCAGTGAAGGCTTTCAGGAGAGGAATTTCACAGCTGTGTAGCCTGGCCAGGCACCTGGGTGAGACACTCCTGAGTGCTGACTCCAGGGTGCTGGGACAAGCATTGTCAGAGACAAACACAGAGACCATTGTCAAGTGTGAGGCAGCCCATTGCATGTGGGGTCATGCAAAAATGTTCATTATCGATGAGCCTAATGTTCACTAAGATCATGCTTTTGGGCTTCAGTAGTTTTCAGAAGAGAGCATATGGACTTTTTGAAGACAAATCTTCACTGTGCCATGATGTGGCAGACTTGTCTTCTGATGAGAAAAAATAGAATTGTCATCATGGCCTTCACAGGAGTGATGGAAGATTGGAGAAAGGGGAAATTACTGGAAACAATGAAAAGGAAAAATCTCAGTTTGTGACATATCCCAAAGCCACAGAGTTTTATCAAATATCCCCAAAAAACAAAAAGGAAGGATATTGGTCAATATCCTTGGAAATTATTACTCCAATAATTGGCAGAAAAGCTTTTGGGCTTGTGTAGGTTGTTGTGAAGTTTATACATGCTTCAATCTTCATCTGCACAATCTCTCCTCTGTGAATATTTCTTTGCCTACAGTTTTTAGCATGGCTATTTAATACAGTGTTTGGCATTTACAAAGTATTATTTGCCTGTGTGGAGAAGTAGTGATCGCTATTAATAGACTTTTTCTTGTTACAAGAAGTCCACAGCTTTTAATCAGAACAGGTGCTGGAAGGTCTTTCTTTAAGAAACAAGCAGTGTCTGAAGAAACCAGACAGAAAAAGCAATATATTTAAGGATTTGTCTTTTCCCCCCCTTTGCTAGTGTAATTAACTACTTGTTCATGCCAGCCCACATGCCTGCTGTTCTTGTTACTGCTTTCCCCTAACAGCCCAATTCTTTCAGTCTCTCCTTTTAGTGGGTTTTCTTGTCTCTGTTTTCTCCATTAACCATCTCAGCAATGGGAATTTCAATTTGTTTAGCAAGTCTGAGTGGCTCCTTGGCATCATAGTACCAATAGTACCAAATAGTACCAAATAGTACCACTCCCACCCCCACTTCCCTGGGATCCTATGCCCCATGGTTTTGGGAACTCCTTCTCACTTTCTGACAACTGCATCTTTGAAACTTGTTATGGCATCATATATTATATGATAAATCATGTATCATGATGATATACACTTATATCATCTTTAGACATCTTAGATCTTTGAGGTTGACTCTAATCCACACCATTACCCATCCCTGGCACAAGTATCTTTTCTTCTGGCTGATTTCACTTAATAAATACCCTTCCCCATCACCTGTTTCTCCTCATGACCCATATTTTCAATTATCTGTTTTCACAGGTCTGTGATACATATTTCAGTTGCAATCAACTTTTATGCTTGAACAACAGCTTCTTTATTCCAGGCTCTGTGGCTTATTTTCTGCAGTTTGGAAAACAGTAATGCTTTTATCTTGCAATTTACTACAAGAACACTATAAAAGAAAATACTTAGATGGAAAATATGGAGGATTAGAGACAATTAAACTGCTTATTGTAAATTGCTCAAAACTTCTGCCTTGTTTGGAAGGTGGGTTTTCCTTTTGAGTTATGCTAACCTAGCATTCTATCTATCTATCTATCTATCTATCTATCTATCTATCTATCTATCTATCTATCTATCTATCCCTTAATTTATGGACCCAACTCCTCACTACAGAGAGATCTGGTATATCTTCTGCTGCTTCCCCCAAGAAATTATTATCTAATACTTTCTCTTCCTTATTCACTCTGCCTAGTATCTGTTTAGCCACAAAACACATATATGAGATCTATTTATTTGAGGACATTTTAGCTCCCTGAAACTCCCTTCTTCCTTCCAGATTTGAACCAGGTAATTTTCTGGAAGGCTGACTTTCTGAAGCCAGATGATTTTGTTTTCCATCTTAAGGAATGCAGTCACCCTTCATTCTGATTCCAATTGCTTTCTAATGCTCATGGCTCTTGCAGTGTCTCCCTTTCAGTCATTTTCTTGTCTCTCTGTACACAAAAGCTGTAAAAAGCTGTTGCCAGCTTCAAGAAATTGCTGGATTGTCTCTGCCTACCTGTATTCCTGTCCTGGATACTGGGTTCATTCTGTAGCTATTGTTCCTTTCTGGAAGACAGAGCTGAAGATCTCATGCTGTGTTGGCATTGGTGGTGTAGTAAAATGCAGGTTTTGGTCAACCCTGTATTATTGCTTCCTCCTTTGTTCCAGCCCAACTGGATATTCAGCCCTCTAGGTACTGGCAGCTAATTAAGCCCACAAACAGGTTTTACGGAGGGCATGCTTTTCCCCCAACAATTTGCTTAACTTGTTTAACAGGTTAAAATTTCCATTCAGTGTGTATTGCCATGGTAAAGAACTGGTTGGCATTTCTGGCAGATCTTAAGTGCAGAAAAAGGGTGGCCATCCCCTGGAAATCCATAGAGTTTATGTTTATTCAAAACAGCTGAAGACCAAGACCAGGATAAGTGAAATCACACAAGATTCAAGACTTTGGTAAGACTT
Organism: Euphonia xanthogaster; assembly: GCA_034509185.1. NCBI lineage: Eukaryota > Metazoa > Chordata > Aves > Passeriformes > Fringillidae > Euphonia > Euphonia xanthogaster. The sequence continues at coordinate 98,473,339 of JAYDZK010000001.1, read as the reverse complement.
GATACTTTCCAGGTCTAGGTAAAGTGCAGTTTAGAGAGTGCATAAGCACAGGGAATAGATGAGCCCTCAGTGTCCTGCAGGTTTTCAGAAGACAGGTGCAATTTTTACAGTCCTATGGTACCCAGTCCTATGGTCAGCCCTGTTTTTCATGCATCTTTTTGGAAAGATTGAAGTTTAGAAACTCATTAGGCTGTTAATACATGCTTTCAAAAGGGAGGACAGAGACACCTACAGAAATTGATTAAATCTTGGCCAGTATATCTTATTTACCAGAGCATTTTGTCAGATCAGGATTTATTGTGGAGAAGAGGAACTCTGTTTCTACAGTTCTTTGCTCAGAACTGTATTCTTTGAAGACTACAATCTTGGGATGAAGACTGAAAAATATTTATTAAGCATCCGTGACTCAGGGACTCTAATGTCAATATGTTATATACCATAATAGCAGGCAGTAAGATTTGGAGTAACTCAGTGGGGAACAAATATAAAACTTACTTTCCCATTTGGCCCATTTAGTCACCTCTAGAGGAAGTTTGAACTATTGTAGTGAATCTAGCTGAGCACAATTTTCTTTGGGACTCTAAGTTGCTCGTCTGCTTTTACCATCCTTGGAAAAGAATGGAAAGGTAATAATTTTCAATTAAAAATCCAACAAGTTGTTGTGAAATTTTTTGCCACATACTCGAGCCACTTCCAAGCTCTTACTGATATTTTCAATCTCCTCTTTCCTCTCAAAGAAGTTAAATGACTCCATGAGGATGAACCAGAAAAAAAAAAAAGGATTACGGTTATTTTGTTATGAGGGCTCCACTGGGACTTTGAGGGAACCAATTCAACAAAAAAAACCCCACAGAACAAATTTGCAGGACCAGTGGAGAAGAATAATATTCTCATACTCTGCCCATCTGTATCATCCTTATTCTTAATGGCCTGTTCCTGCATTTCTAGAATACAGTGTACCTAGAGCTGGATGACTAGCTGTTCCTTGGGACTCAGTGCATTTGGATTCAAAGCTGCATTTTTGCTGGATACAGGATGCAAACCTGAGGGAAGGTGATATTACGAATACATTCTCTCTGTCAATCTTTCTGAAGCAGTCTCATGTGTTGTACATACAGCTTTTTGTGCTCTTTTCCTTTCTTTTTCTTTCTTTCTGTTGTGGTTTGACACCAGCCAAACAACAAGCACCCACGAAAGTCACTCGCTTCCCCCCTCCCCTGCCGCGCAGCTCTGTCCCAGCTGGGAAGAGGAAAGGGAAAAAAAATTAATGAAGGGTTCATGAGTGAGATAAGGACTGGGAGAAAACACTCCAAGAGCAAAACAGGCTCAACTTAGAAGTAAAAAGTGAATTTACTACTAACAAAGTCAGAGAAGGATAATGAGAAGTAAAATAAGTCCTTAAAACACCTTTTCCCCCCAGCCCTTCCCTCCTTCCCACCGACAGTGCAGGGATGCCAGGCACGGGGGTTTTCTCAGTCCATCCCCGAGATTGTCTCCCGCTGCTCCGGGAGAGGAGCCCATCCCCGTGAGGCCGCGGGGTCCCTCCCGCAGCCGCGGCTCTCCATGC
>JAYDZK010000001.1:98457679-98468649 GCA_034509185.1 Euphonia xanthogaster | reverse complement strand
CAGGACAGGCTGCTCCAGCCGGGACCTCCCACGGGATCACAGCCTCCTCCAGGCACCCACCCGCTCCGGCCTGGGCATCTCCCCGCGGGCTGCGGGGGGATCTCTGCATCCCCCGTGGATCCCCGCGGGCTGCGGATGGATCTCTGCATCCCCCGTGGATCCCCACGGGTTCTGGGTGGATCTCTGCATCCCCCGTGGATCCCCACGGGCTGCGGGTGGATCTCTGCATTCCCCATTGATCCCCGGGGCTGCAGGGGCACAGCTGCTTCACCACGGTCTAACCACGGCCTGCAGAGGAATCTCGGCTCTGGTGCCTGGAGTGATAAAATTTACTTTACTTGATAAAATAATAAATCTGTATTACACTTGAAACACAGGCAATTGCATAAATTGTTATTGCTCCTCTTCAGAGCCTTGCATCCCCTCCACATAGCAGGAACCCATTCCCTCTGCAGGACCAATAGATAATACGAAGTCCCAGTGTAAGAGAAGATCTCAACCTAAGTACTCTTTGACTGGTTTACAGGCTGTACAGGAAGTTTGGTACTGGTACACCTGCACACCTGTTCTCAGCCTCAGAAACAGCTCAAGTGCATTCTTCTCATGTCAGTGTCACCCTGATGCCAAGAAAAGCTCTTCCAGGTACTTCAGTAGTCATTCTTCAGTGGTGTCCTTCTTTGATTTCCCAGTTGAAATGTCTGGGACTACTTCTCTTTTCTCCAGCTGTTTGCTCTTGCTGGATTTTGCTCCCTAGAGCTGTGATACTAAGAAACAACTGAATATTGATCTATCCCACTTAATTCTCCAGGATAATCTTTCTGTTTACCCTTTTTGCCAAAGCATTTTCCACAGAGATTGCTTCTCCTCTGGAAGACCAACACACCTTTCAGACACCCTGGTTTTCTAGGCAGGAATGCCTCTTCTCTCTCTTGCCTTGATGTATAACTGGCATTTAGCTACACTCATGCACTTTTCTCAAAGTGCTCTCTTGCCCCAGTCCCTGGTGTTTGTTGACCTCCCTGCTAACCTCTGTCATGCCTATGGTTTACCAGAAGTGAGTGTGTATCTGCTTGCAGGTACTGATGAGGATGATGAGTGCCTGGGCCAGTCCATGAGGAAGATATAGGTCCCCATTCACTGGCCTCCATGCTGACAGAAACTTGAAGTCTGTCAATAAGCCAGTTTTTTTTTCTTTCCAGCCTGTGCTATATTTTACATTTTTAAGCAGAGGATTGTCATCTCCTGAAGTCTAAAGTGTGTGACTATTATATCAGAGAAGTTATCTTTAATCATTAAATATGTCATCTTAATGAAGAATGAAATCATTATTTATTTGATGAGATTTTTGTTACCTGAGACATTGTGCTAAGTAACACTAACTATATTCCTATAAATTAGGGTTTTTTAAAATCAAACCCTTACATTAGCTTTTTCTGCTATTTTAACTACAATTTATGTCAGGCTGGACTGTGAAAAAATGGATGGAGAAAACAGGACGTTGTCCTCTCCCATCCACTTTTAGGAACTTTGTTCTGTACAGTGTTGCTCAAGGTGATCCTGTTCCATTTATAAGAATGGAGGAAATTTTGAAAAATAGCCCAGTAATAATACGGAAATTATTTCCCCCAAAGCAGACAAAGATAGATGAAAGAATAACTTTTTCTCCTTTCTTGAGATGAAATCCAGAGCGCTGAACTGAAAAAATACATTCTATTTGAAAGTTGCCAAGAAAATTCCCAAACTGAATTATTAATGAATAATATTGATTTCTGTTTGTTTATTTAGATGTATTATTATAAAACAGTTTATTGGAAGGAACCCTGCTTTCACTCAAATATTTATTTTTCAGCACTCAAACACTTTCAATAACTCTGCCTACCTGCTTTTTTTTCAAAGCAAGAACTCTGCACATTTCTGGACCTCTTGGCTATTCTCAATTTTAAGTAAAAATATGTCTTTGATAAGCCAAGAATTTAAGCTTTCAATTGAATTTTTTCAGGTGTCCTGTTGGGAAATATGACTTTCCACTGCACCAAATTTACCAGAAGGTCCCTGGTCAGTAGTGGTGCATGTTGCACTAGAGGCTCCTCTTTGAGGCTCAGCCCCTGAGGATCTGGCATGACTGGGTCCCAGGCATCTTGAGAGCCTGAGTGACTGACCCTGCTGGAATATCGACTGCTGCAGGAGAGCATTGGGCACCAGGGCCACTGGGCCAGCCTTGGAACGCTGGATGAGCCCCTGAGGTGATGTCACCATCTGGGGGAAGCCCACGAGGCATTCTCCACTGGTTGACAGCTGTGACCATGGTCAGAGCTGACCTCAGTCCCACAGTTGCAAGTACAGACAGATTCAGATAGGGCAGTGTGGGTCCTGTTCCCCATCTCTCTCCTAGGGCCCTGGTTGGGACCTGGCATGCTGACCCTGGAGGCTGGCAAGTGGTCTTAGTCATTACTCATCTTAGAATCTGATAAGGGCTGTCAGCAAGTCAGAGCCTGACATTTCAGATTATGTCACTTTATTTCCTGCAAACCAATGGGAGTCAATGGGCCACCACAGTGTGTGACGACTCCGTAGATGTGCTGAAGGCACAAGCACAAAACATGAAACAGGAACAAGGTAGTGTTTTATTCATTGTGAAGTACTTTGCTGCCGAGATACTGATGTGCCCTGATCACCATGTGCCTTGTTCCTCCCTCACTCAATGCTTTCTCTCCTGCCACGGGCAGTGACGTGTGAAAGAATCAGAAAAGCATGCGGACTGTGTACAACAGAGTTGTGTTTCATATCAGCTTACTCCTGTCTAGCCAAGTCTGTGGGCACATTTCTGCAGAAAAAGTGGGAATAACTTCTGTCAGCTCTTGCACAGTTGCTCTTCTGCACCCTCCTTCTTTCTCTCCCTCCCTCTTGCCCACTGCATCCAGCTTCTGTGATGATCTCAGCAGGCCTATCCACACCACTGACTCCCACCACTGCTGTACTAAGTCCACCTCCCACAACAGATCGGACTTGGTAGCAGTTTGCCTAATATGCAAAGTGTAAAAAGACATTGCTACTCTATATCTTTTCTGAGGATTGTCACATTATGGAAGCCTCTAGGAATGGTGAGCATTCTCATTATTACACTAGACATGATCAGCTGCTCTAGGATATGAATTCAATAGCAATCATTTTGCTTCCCTGCTCTTCTGAAGGACCCATCTCAGATCAATGGTAGTGACTCTCCCAATAATCATGAAAAAAGAGGATGTGGAGAATTACATGTCAGTGTGCTTGGAAATTATTTTAATCAAATGATGAACTATTCAGAAAGTACCTGAAAGATAAAGAAAGTTAAGGAGGCAGTGGGGATTTGTAAGGAGCAAATTGTGTTACAAAAAATCTAATTTTCCTCTGCAGCAGAAAAGCAGATCAAGAACTAATCTATAAAACTTCACTTTGGGAACTCTTTTGATTTGATCTCACATGACATTCTTATATGCCAGCAAAAGAAATGCAGCATGGATTAAATCACTAGATGGTGAATCCAAAAACAAGTTCTGTATCTACACTGAGAGTTACTTCAATGGCAAAATGTAAAGTGTCAACAACGGCTCTTCCAGAGGTCTTTCTGTTCCAATTCTGCCCAGTGGTTGCACTGCTGATCCCAATTACACACTTACAGATGACACAGAGTTGGGCTGGAACACAAGTTCAAGGTTCAAAGTTCTTTGGCAATATAGAGAAAGGGCAGGAAAACCAAGGACAGCTGCAAGGGAACGCTCCAAGGGATGAGCACCCAGCTGCTTGGGCACAGTGCATTTAACAAGTTGCCAGGTTCTGTTTTGGAGGAGGATCATGAGCAGAACACAACAACTCTGTACTGTTATGAAAAAGGCAAACAACCTACCATGATCTATAAACACACATGGAGTTGGCAAAACACCCAATGTATCAGTAAGAACCAAGCAGGAATATCTTGTCCAGTTTTGGGCGCTGTGGTTTAATGAAGATAGAGGCCAATTGGGGAATGTCAGAAGAGCAATGTGAGCACATCTGTACTGTGGAAATATTTCACCCTCTAAAACTGGCTGTAGACAGACAGTTCCCTGGCCTGTGCTAACTCATCGGGTATGTCCTGCAGCTCTCCAGGACAGTGCAAAACTCTCCCAGGTCCAACTGGGCCAATGACTGGTTGTCATGGCCTAAAGGGTTATCCAGCCCATGGGTATATAGAGATCATGACTGTGGGTTTGCAGGGATTTTTAATACATGAGGACGCAAGAGGCTTTATCTTCTAAATTTCTCTGTTATTATTATAGATCACCACAAATGCTATGCAAGGATGCATATATCAATAAAGTTTACACATCTATCTCTCAAGCCATTAAAATTACTATCAGCAGTCAATACAGCACCAACCAGTGGTATAGCAACAATCAATTGTATAGCAGCAATCAATATTATAGCAACCAATAGCCAACCACCACTAATGGGTGCAGGGACTATTGCAGGTTACTACACCCTCATCACTAGTGAAATAAGCTTATCAACAATTAGCAGCACACATGCCTATGACAGATTACTTATATAGATGTATAATACCCATGTCAAATGAGTTAGACAGGTTGCAGAAGGGACCAAACCATCCCACAGGTGGGAGAATAAACCAAACCAAACTGACTCCAAAAGTAGGCCCAAAGGGTGTCTAGTAAGATAACAGAGAGACTCTCACTTCAGAGATTATCTCCCATCACAGAGCTTGCAGCTGGCTCCCCAGTGAGAGTCCAACATCTTGTAAAGAGTTCATGTGGAGCATTTAGCCTGTTTAAGGATAAAAAAAAATGCATGCAGCATGCATTGTTCTCAGTTGTTGCACTCATTTTGCATAAAAACTAAGTTTTCTTCATATCACAGAGGCATAAGAGGATGAGCCAGTAGATGTTGCAAAACTTGATTTTTCACATATAACAAATGATAGCTGATGTTTTCTGACTTTTTCCAATAAATTTTTATTTTTCTAGACTCTTTTCCACCCTTACAGACTATAAATGGTCATTACAGGCCCTTGTTTTTGCACTTTTTGGTGGTATCTCAGAATGTATCTAGTTTCTAGGAACCCTGGGTGTATTTCAAAAAGACCAGCTGCTTCATTTTGCAAGTATGTTTCTGGTTCTCAAGCCTGGATCCCAGGCTCACAGCTCCCAGGCTGGCAGGAATTTTCTCTGTCAAAATATTTCAGCAGGCATTTTGTTCTGTTCAGTAATTTTACCCTTCCTAGCCAGGTTGCATTTGAGGCTACTCACTTTGCTTTTGTCCAGAAATAATCTCTGATGTTGTTTGAATTATAGACAAAATTCATGATTTTATGGCCTTTATCCCAGTCTGAAATGCCTGGCACCACCACATGAAAGACAACCACTGTTTCTTTTAAAGTTTTAAACGTGATGCCTGAGAATTTAATTAGTTGACCTTTATTTATTTTGTTGTGAGAAACAGTGAATACGAGTCCTTATTCACTGCTACATGCTATTCATGGCAGTGCACACATGAAGATACACAGGCTCCTTTCTGAGCCTTTTCTTTCAAAGATGAAAACATTTTGAACTCTTTAACCTTCATACAAAAAACTATTCCAAAGCTTTGACTGCTCTTGCCTTCATATATATATACATATTCTACTTCTGTTTTCCTGGAGGACGAAAGAATCTGAACAGCACAATATGATCATGCGTGACAGAGAATTATTATTCTGTTTGTTCTCTGTTCCCTTCTCAAGAATTCTTAATGTTCTATTTACTTCTTTGATGGCTCCTGAGTGTGGCATTGAGATTTTATTGTAATTGTCAATGGCAACTCAAAAATCTTTTTTTTCCTGCTTGCTGATAGCTAATTTAGAGCTCATCACGGTTATGCATGGTTAAGAATGTTTATTTCCATGTGCAATACTTCATATTTATCAGCATCTCATCTGCCATTTTTCTCACAATCACTTGGTATTGTGAGCCATCTGCAACTCTTCACAGTTGAATTCCATTTTATTGCCTTAAATAATAGAGTATCATCAGAAAATTTCATTACTTCATTTTTCCAGATGACATATGAACATGTGGGATAACATGAGCTCCAGCACACATCCTTTCAAAGAGCTACAAAGTGCAAAGTCTGTCCATTAACTTAATGATTTAAGGACATAAAATAAAAACAACAAAAAAAAAGACATTTCTTAATAGGTGAACAGTAGATGTGTCTCCATCTTTTCCTGTGGTATTTTTTTGCCTTTAGTAGGTGCTAAAGGGGCTCAGATGGAAGAATACCAACAGAGGATATCACTCAGTATTTCTAAAGATTCTGCCTTTTACTCTTTTGACTATTGTATTGGTTCTACTTTTGCACAATAATGTGCTCTGATCTGTATCAGGGCAGGATCTCACAAGCCTTTGGGATCTGCTGGTCCTTCATGCCATATTGTACTTAGGTTTTCATCATCTGATGCAGAGATGTTTTTCATTTTCATCCTATACTCTGCATCAGTAATACCACAGCATGAGAAGCCTTTAAGTCATTGTTGTGGGAGCCTCAGGAAAAGTGTATTAGAGAAGCCCTGCCACTGAGCTGTGAGGTGCAGAAAGGACCCCCCTTGTGTACTAAACTCTTTCTCAGAGAGGAGTCTGGGGGCAGATGGTTCTGATCTTTGCCACAGACTGTCAGTGGCTCAAGTAACTTTGTCCTGCAGGCTTTAATGATGGAAAATCAGGTATATTCCTATAATATGAATTATTATATCAAAAGATCTTAATCAGAGTTACTTACTACACAGTATAAAAAGCTAAAACTACTAGCAGTGTGTAGTGTAGTATAGTATAGTGCACTATATCAAAGCAATTATATTAAAGCTAGCAAAATGAAACAATTGTTAAGTACAGATTGATGTAACTCACCACACCAGTGCTTGTGGGCAGATCCCTTTCTCTTAACCTCAAGGAGTATCTGTGGGGGCCCTCTCCCCTACCCAAGCAGGAATATGTTGGAAGAACCTAACTCTATGAAAGTGGACTGGCCTTTTATACTATAAAGTGATTGACTGCCCATCATATGTCTCCAGGCGAGTTTAGCATCATATCCGCCAAATATTTGCCTCACTATCAGGATGATGATTTGGGGTCAGTTAGCCAGACTGCTTTTAGCATAATTCAAAACAGCAAAACCAGTACATGGCAGCCCCTCTCAATCCACTATTAATAGCTTTGCAAACAGGACATTTTCCAAGCTGCTTGATCATATTCCAGGGCAGAGAATCTTGCTACAATCATATCTTCCCACAATATTTTCAAACAAATTTTGCAAAATCACTTGTGCTTGCACATCATGCCCTTAGTTTGCTCCACTACTCCATAGCGCAGATGAGAATGTCTCCATTCCCACCACTATCCTTTTTCCCAAATAAAGTAAAAGAGTGCATAATAAAGAACTTTCCAGAGGCCACATAAATGGCTTCCCGAACAGCTAATTTGTAGTCATCAGCTTTTCCCCTTTCCCAAGCCTTTTGCATTGTACACAATAACTTGGTATTCAACCCAGGGGCCTGGTGTACTGTCAACCATATTCCTGTTTCAATATCTATTCTAAGACATACACACTTGCAGTTCCATTCTTTCCTTCAGCATCTGAGGCCAGGCTTCAACAATAACACTTTTTCCCAGGCATGGTGCCACGGCAGGACACAGTCTCAGTTGCAGCATCAAGAAGTGACATGCATCATTAGGCCTCTGAAATCCTCCCTGCACAGAGAAGAGGATGCTCTCAGTGGGAGTACCCAGCCACAAGAGTATTCATTTCTCACTTTCCTTGGGGCAACTGAGGGAGGATGATATTCATGGTCTTGTCACTTCTCTCTCTTCATCTCGGTTTATTGTATTTACAGATCAGGAATGACTGTACATTTATAAAGATACTTGCCTGCATGACTTCCCCCACTCCATTAGATGGTGCAGGAAAAAAGATCACATTGAAAAAAGATCACATTGAAGTCAGGAATTGGGGTACAAGAAGCAGCACAATTTTGCACCTTTTCCCTATATGGCTTTCCACCTCTTTACTGGTGCCTCAACACACAGAGGGGCAACCAGGATGCCACAGTGGGCTCCAGACAAAGAGAATGGAGGCCACTGGAGACAGTGAGGATCACTGCATGGTCTCCAAGGACCACTTGCTACTGATGAAGCTCTGCCATGGACATTGCACTACATCAAGCCTTTGCTTTGCTTAAATCCTTCTAGGAAACTTTGGGAATGTATCTATTTGCTGACCAAAATCTCCATATTCTGCACTTGCAACACTAAGGGAAGAGGGAGTATGCATTCCTTTCCACAGAGCAGATATACTTGGGCTCGTGTCCTCAAAGGAGGACATTAGGTTGAGTGATGGCTTTGGTGGAAAAGTCAGAGGAACACAGCTAAGTTAATTGTGGTGTTTGTTTGGGATATCTGCTGAAGGCATTCATAGTGGGTGAATCCCTCTTCTCTGACAAACCAGAGTCAGAATGAAGCTCCCACTGGGACTTGGTGTGGCTGGTGTTCCTCATATTTGGTGAGGAAAGCACTCAGTGCACAGACATCTCCCTCTTTTCCAGATGATGACTGAGATGGCATTGCAGAGAGGAGCAGGATGAAGTGTGGATCAAACGGAAATCTTTCACTGAGTGAAGCTATGCAAGGGAGAGACCTATGGCTGGATATAGAAAAGAGCAATTCAGAAAGAGGTCTGGCAAAATCTCTGTAATTAGCCACATGAGATAGCACTGGCTCACACCTGTGAGAAGCTGCTCAGACCCCTTCATGCATCTTTCTGAAGTTTATCCTGTTTTTCAAACTTCTCAGTTGAGCTAGTCACTGCAACAGAGTTACTGCAGTTAAAAATATTTGGTCATGATAGTTAATGTGTCTTGCAACATGACAATTCTTCCCCCACTGCCCCAGCAACACTGTGTTAATTGAAGCTTGTGGGTCCTATCTTGTAGTAGCGAAATACACAAGCAGTTAAAATAGTAGATTTGTTGGTCTTGCCTATTTAGAGAGAATGGAGTAGGTGGTACATAGGCAAAACATAAGTGAGGAAGGTTCAATTACCACACTCAAACCCACTAAGCCAAATCATTATTTGCAGCAGCAAGCTTGCTTTAGTAGGACTTTACCCCTTGACACTTCCCCATTCCTGTCTCCTGAGTACTCAGCATAGCTCATCTCCAGCTCTCTACAATTTACAGTTCTTGACATTAGACTCCATGGTCCTGTGCTGTCAGATTTGCTCTCTTCCCTTCTCACCCCTGCAGTCAACAACAAAGACTGTCTCCATTCTCTATAATATATTACCTTTATATCTGCTGTAATGTATTGGCTCAGAGATATTATAAACAGCTGGAATAATCAGGCAACCAAAATGTTACATGGAGCAATTATATATCTTTTAAAAGTACAGAAGAGAACAGAGCATAATTTGTATTTCCAGTAAAATATGTTTGCTGGTGGTACAAGTTGAATATGGATCATCAAATACTTAATACATGCAGATCACAGTATTTTCTTGTAAGTAAAAATGCAGAGGAGGAAGGAACGAATTCCCAGGACTGCAAGGAGGAGCAGTGGGTATGTGCTGAAATAGCAGTGTAACATTCTCTGCTCCCATTGACAACCCAAGCCATGGGCTCTGGCTGTGTTTCCTGGGTGAGGTGCTGCAGTGAAGAATTCATTCCTCTCCCTGGTAATGGAAACACCAGAACAATGAGAGTCCCTTCTCAGACAGCTCCTCTTGAGCCAGTGCAGTGGGAAGTGCTGCAGGCAACAAGCCCTTTTCATTTCCTGCTCATTCACTGCTCCCTCTGTCACAGCTCTTTAAGTGTCTCATTTCCTAAGCTTTTGACCTGGCGAAACAGAGTAATGAAGTTTTTGTGAAAGGCTGACTTAGCTCTCAAACATCAGTCACTGGTCATCATCGTGTGAGGTATAAAAAACTTATTACTAGACCTTTCATGGAATCAGGGCATGAACTACAGGTCACCAAAAGCCAGGGTTATTTTTTTATTAGCTGCAAAAGCTTCCAGGTACAATTGTCACAACAAATTCTCTTTAAAGGGGACCATGAGGACAGGTGACCCCAGAGAGAGCTGGAGACGATTGCGAAGGGGGTGCGCAAGCTGCAGAAGTTGCTGTCATACCTTGCAAACTGGATAGCTTTTATCTGGGAAACTTTTCCTAGAGAGCGAGGGGTAAAGTTGGATGTTTGATGGGCTGTCCAAAGGGATGTAGTCCAAAATATACAAAGCAAAGAATAATTTTTATTCCTTCTTCTATCTTTTGGGGGAGGATTAACTGGGGGAAGGGGGGGGTGTCAGGGTGGGAATTGCACCTCTGAACTAAAGAGAACACTGGAGAATCTTTTAAATCATCTGTACTACTTCAGCTGGCACAGTCAGAAGGAATGAATCTCTGCTTCATCCTCTCTAATTTCAAAAATAAAAACATCCTCTAAGGGGTAAAAAGTCATACATATTTGTGGCTTGGCAGCATATCACAAGAGTGAGAAGTTGGGTCTACCCTTCCAGCTGTTGCAGATCACTCTGAATGACAGCAAGATTTGTCTCCTGGTTTGCCCCCAGCTGGCAGCTCAGCCGCATGCAGCCAATTCCCATGGGCAGGTGGGTGTTCTGCCATCTGCAAGAAAGACTGCCAAAGATCCCTGAAGCCCTCTGACCCCCATTTCCAGCAAGGTCTAGAAGAACAAACTGTGTGTGATAACTAATTTGCATAGAAAGCAAAACTTAGCTCCAGGGTGGGGAAAACTTACCTGTAAACAGGTATCCCTGCTATGCACACATCCTAGGACACCCCATCAGCTGGATCAAAACGGGAGCTGTGACTGGTGATCCTTCCTTCCTTCCTTCCTTCCTTCCTTCCTTCCTTCCTTCCTTCCTTCCTTCCTTCCTTCCTTCCTTCCTT
>JAYDZK010000001.1:98420303-98443712 GCA_034509185.1 Euphonia xanthogaster | reverse complement strand
TTTCCCCATATTTATGATTTTCTCATTTTTATGATTCATGATTTATGATTTTAGCCCCTGCCCTCAGAAACAAAAATTCAGAAACTTTTGAAGTCTCTTGTAGAACAACAGTAATCTCTTGTTTGTTACCAAACAGGAGGACACATTGTGTAGCACACCTGGTGTGTTTGCTGTTGAAGTATTTAATTCTTACTTGCCTTTGATTAAATTCTTACAAGGCTAAAGAAAATATTTAATAAAAATACCTTAGGCCACATAAATTTTTCTCATTTTGAAATGTCACAAACAGCTCAGAATTCAACCAAATTCTCTGAAATAGTTGCAGACTGAGCTTCTGGTAGTGTATGTGGCTTCATAGTAAAGATTAGGGAAAGCACTGAAAATTTTAGTAAGGGAGGACCTCAGATAGCTTAGTAAATTGAATTAACATCATAGTGACACAGTCAGCCAAGCAAGGGAATTGACTCATCTGTAAAATTACCCTATCCCATTAGTTTTCAGCCTGACTGGGATGTGGGGGCACTGAGGACTGCAGGAGGGGGTGACACACAGGTGGCAGTGCCCAGGGCTGGGGGAGGAGCAGGGCAGTGTTACCCTTAGCAGCACAGTGGTGTGGCCCCATGCTGAGCTCACATCACATCAGCTGTGTGTCCAGCCTCATCTGGAGCACAAAAGGGAAAATGAGGTGAAGTTTTCAGAGCTCTGCCTTTGGCATCAGAGCCTGTTTGAGTCCTTGGAGACAGCAGATCCCACCAGCATCCCAAAGCAGCTGCAGACACAGAGCTGAGAGCTTTTACACTGCACACATGACTTTTTCTACAAACACAAAGCAAACCCAAGTAAAGTTTTATCAGCTTTAATTTATCTTTTGGTGTCGTAATGAAAAGGATCATCATCAAAGAGGATAAGGACCATTAAAAACCCAATATTCTGCTACAGTGATTGGTTTATGGCCTCATTTGGCAGCAGTTTTATTTATCAGGTGTGCAGCTTCATTGAATGTCTTATAGCCCAGGCACTTCAGGAGTTTATTATCTGCAGGACACTGTGCTCCTGTTCCAGAATAGATGGTATCTGGAACAGGAATTGTTCTGGGGCAAACTTTACAGTAGATGTGTTTCTCCAATCTGTCAGCCAGTTTTGGCACTCTGACTCCACAGATTTCTGTGAAGACAGTAGGAAAAAATGTAGGCTGGACATGACACCTTGCATTCCTGATAGCTTTTGCTGAAAAACTAGTGTTTTACAAAGTAACTGCTACAAGAAAAATAGCTGTACATCAGTTTCTGCTATCGCCTGCCCTTAGTTAAACCCGACTCAAATTTTGTGGTACCACTTAGGTGATGGAACTTTCACTAGCTCACACCTTTGAAGACAGGAAGAACAAAATAGTCATGCTTGGAAATTGCCCTGCTATCTCTTCCACAACACAGCAAAAGCTCACACAGTTGAAAGCTGTAAACATATTCCAACTCACATTTATTCACGTTACTTCTTTCACATTGACGTGGTGCAAGATACTGCTCACTTCAGATGGGGCCACAGACATGCCCCAGTAAACTGGATATCTTCTAGACAATGAATTAACACTGTACTCAGGACATTAATACTTGAAAAGTCTGTAAGTGACCTATGTTGAACTCCTTTGTAAAAGTATTTACCTTATTTAAATGGATTTATTTCTATGTCAAAATACATTACACCATGAAGTGATGGATGCAACTGTTCTGACAAATTGTGTGCACCTGATATGGTCTTTATCACTGCTGCAAGTCTGCGTAAGTTTGGGATTGAGCAAGAAGTGATGAAGATTCCGCAGAGCCAAAAAAGATTTGATCTTAAGGTGCTCATTTTGCTCTCATTGAAAGCACAGCAGCACTTCCCAGGGAGATCCTGTGGGCTGATCAATGATCTCATGATCTGGCGATGCCTCCGTCCCGGGTGAAATGCTGAATGCTTCAACCTCAGTCCAAGATGAAATGTTGATTGCTTCAAGCTCCTCTGAGCTCTCTGAGCACACCACACCTCCTTGCATGTGCGTGTGCATGCGTGTGTGTGCTGCTCACCATGCCCACGGAGCAAAGTCCAGCAGCCATGCTCAGCAATTGATGTCCCTGACTGTGCCCTTTAGACACAGCCTTCGTGGCAGATGTGGTTGCCATTGATCAGGCTGAAAGTGGCCAGGGAGTGGTTGGTGCTCTTGAGGGAGGTCATTCGTGTGGTGCTCCTGGCCATGCTGTGGGAGCGGATGAGGAGGCGAGCTCTGCAGCACAGCAGCTGGTTGTTGAACTGCTTCCGAAAGCTCTTGCTGAGCAAGTAGAGAGCAAAGGGGTTGACACAAGAGTTAGTGAAGGCCAGGATCCGAGCACAGATGCTGGCAATGAAATGCAGCACTGAGGTGTCCACCTCGGAGTAGTGGTAGGAGCGGTATAAGTAGATGATGTGAGTGGGCAGCCAGCAGAAGGCGAAGAGGCACACGAAGACCAGCACGGTCCTGGCCAGGCGCTTACGGGACTCAATCTGGATGAAGAAAGAGAAACACAGATTAGCTGCTGTTCCTAGCTCAGACCAGGGGCTGACTATTTTTGCCAGTGCTGCAGCTTTCCAGCTAACGTATGACACCTGGCACATCCAGAGCAGGGAAATCTGGACTGCAGGTGAACACAGTCAAGAATTCTCCTTGTCTCTCCTCAACCCCCTTCCCTTATAAACAAATAATTCTGAGAATTTATTACATAAGAAGTAGTCTTTCTTTTCCTTTCTGTTTAGAAATAAAATTCCCAGTGGCTTGTCACTTTGCAAAATCCCAGCTCTGGCAAGAAAAGTGCGGACAATCTGCATTAGTTATCCACACATAATATATACAATCATATGTAATTTTAATAAATTACCTTATTATTATTCCTATTATTTCAGGTAGGAGTCTGGGATATTTCACAGAGCTCAGAGGCAGGACATTCTGCCATGGGGCCATGTGGTGTATGTACAAAAAAGTGCTGTCAGCAGCTCACAGCCCTTTAAGACCAAGTACAGCACTCAGAGTCTGAAGCAGATGGAGAAACAAAAAGAGGATATTCCTTACTTGGAGGAACACCAAGGCAGCAGTGAGGTGGACCCTTCAGTTGAAAGCACTGGAGCCACCAGGAGAGAGCTACAGGTGGTGAATAGAGGGATGACGACCTCTCAGCATAATCTGAGCTTTGTCAGGGAAAGGTGCTTCCACAAAGCCAGCTAGCACGCAGTGTAACCTTCATGCAGACCAGCCACACTTTTGTTTTACTTACTTCTACAGGCTTGGAGTCAACCCAAAGGTATTGCTGAACTGAGGGGAGCTGAGGTAAGCCATACCTTGTCTTTTGCCTACAAGTGCTGTACATTAAGATAACAAAGCCACTGAAAAACACATCTCTCTTCCTTATGAACGCAAAAGCCATGAAGGAGGCTGCCCAAAATGAGAGGACAGAGTTGCCCAGAAAAACCTGCTAAAATGCACCACTCCCTGGGAGAGATAATGCAGACAGAGTTTGCAGGATTGGAAAATGTAACACTGCTGATCTTTTAGGGCTCCCTAATGTTTTCTGTGGTAATCCCTCTAACGCTCCCCAGACACTCCTAGGGGGTTAGCTGCATCCCACTTCTTGTACTTTAGTAGGATGTGAATGGCCTGCAACTGCTCCTAGCCTCAGCCCTGCTGCTCTTGCTCCTGCCCCAGTGTGGCCACAGTGGCTGGCCAGGCTCCCAGGACACTGCCCCATCCTCACTCTGCTCCCAAGCTCCACAGGTAAATCAGAAACTGAGCATTTTACACAGGCTGATCTATTCTCAGGGCAGCTGCAAGCAGCAAGCAGACAGAAGAGACACTGCAAGCCCATTTGGACTTTATTTCATGCCCCTTTAATGGCACTGACTAAAAATCAGCCATTGAGCTCAGGAAGGACTGACATGCACCAGATGATAACATCTCCAGCGAGCAGGCTGAAAATTAAATCCTTTGAGTAGGGCTCTCCTTGGCTAAACCATATATTCTTTTAAAATGTATTCTTAATTTGATATAGGGCTATTGAGGCCACATCTGCACTATAAAGAAAGGAAGCAATGCAATAAAGAAATCGATACCAGTTATCTCAGATGGAGACGTATAGCACTTGAATGCACTGCAGGACGGGAATGATGGACGGAGGGTGCTAGACCAGCCTGGCCTTTTGCTTTCTTTAGAGCTCTCTCCCCAAAACCAAAGGGGAAAGGGCTGCTTGTACTGCTCACTTTATTGCCACTAATCAAAACAGCCATCAAATCAGCAGAGAAATGGCTTGCGGGGGAAAAGGTTTACGCACATTCAGAAGGGAAAAAGGATAAGGATTTCAGGGATCACACATCATTTGATGGGCAAAACCCAAGTCTTTCCAGCCTTACTGCTTCGGCATAGCACCTGAAGGCTGGGTAAGATGATTTTGTTGGGTCAGTCTAAGGTGGAGGTGTCAGTGGGTGCAATTGAGTGGACAATTGCTCAGCTACAAACGGCTTGTGTCAGTTTTGCTGAGGTTGAAGCACACCTCAGTTAAAAAGAAGAGGTAAGGCAAATAAGGTAATTACCTCAAGGTAAATAGGCTGTTTAGAAACAGGCAAGGCTTCATCCAATGTCCTCTCTCTGACAAAGAAACTTTCTGAAGTTTTGATTTTTCCTGTATCACCCCTTTGCTTCAATCTGCAAACACTGTATCTGCTCTGCCCCTTTCCCTGCATCCTAGTCAATACCTTTCCAGGCTTTGGCAAGGGTCTCCTGCTATGCTTGCCATGGTAACCACTCTGCCAAAGTCTCTGAACTTACAAACAGGAGGAGATGCTTTAACTGTTTAGCCCTGTATTATGGCTTCTTTCATCCATTTAAATTCTTTTACCCCACCTAATCTATTAAAATCAGTACGACAAACATGGTCTGTTGCAGTATAAATTTCCCTGTAGTCCCTCTTTCCTCCCAGATTCATAGAAAATGTGAGTTTTGAAGAAAGTCAAATCTCTACCTGTTTCCTCACATGCACATTTCCTTCCACGGGGATGTTGTAAGCACTCCGGATCAAATTCTTAGCAATAAAATAATAATATACTGAAATTACAGATAGGGGAATAATATAAAATATGAGAAATGATGCCATTGAGTGAATTTTGGGATGCAGCCCATCTGAATGAGGGTAAGGAGCGCAGCTGATAAAGGTTTTATTAGTCCCTTTGTCATGGAAAGGATGCAGATCTGAAAATACTGCTTCAGGGATGGCAAGCAACATGGATACAATCCAGATTATAGCAGCTCTCACACAAATCTTCATCAGTGCATGCGATGCTTGGATCTCCATTGGCCTTACTATAGCTTTATACCTAAAAAAAACAAACAAAAAAAGGATATAGTTTATTGACCTCAACATTCAAGCATAGAATTACTGCTTTTCCTTTCCATTCAAAAATAAAAACACAAACAAAATCATTCTTTACTCAAGACTGGATTTTTTCTGGTGTTTTTAATTTCAATATTTTCAATAGATTTCTCAATTAAAACCAGAGCCATCTGTCATCAGTTCATTCAGTTTCATGCTTATTGATTATGAATTCATTTAATTTGTAATTGACCCAACAAAGCACAGGGCTCCCTGACATTAACATGTTAATTAATATTAATGACATTAATATGTGTCCAAACAGCATTAAGACAGGAAGTGCAATCATAAACTTCTCTTCCAAAGTGTACAGCAGCTTATACCCCAGAACACTGTTGAAGGAAACTGGGCTGAGATTTTGACACACTTTTCAAGCTGTGAGTATAGCAGTCTCCTGCAAATCTTTTTTTCTCAAGCTACAAAGATCATGCTGCCTGCTTAATTGCTGTTTGGTGGTGTAGCTGGCAAGAGTTTTCTATAACTCAATGCATTGAGGTAAAGTAGCCAGAACTGCTGAATCTCTTGCAGAAAATCACCATTATTGCTCACTTTTCTAGATATAGACATTTTTGACTTGAATTGTTGTCTTTCATGACTTCAGCCTTTCAGAAAATTGTACTTTAGAATCCAAGAATATCAAAGAAATAAGCTTATTTGAAATTGGTGTGTGTAATGAGAGGAATGGAAAACATCAGAGCTTAATATATGCTGGAGCCCTGCTTTGGCAGGATTTGACACTCCAAGCAAGCCACAACTCACATATGCATTTAAGGAACATAGTAGAAGAAAAAAAAGGTAATTAGGAAGGGGTATCTACAGGTTTCACAAATTAGCATGGAGGGTCATTATTATAACAATTACAAACTGTTGGATATTTCTTCCAGGATCTGCCTCACTCTGCCCATGGTGCACTTGGCTCCCCGTTGGTCACTTCTCCCTGGGGACCGATGTGTGCCTGGGTCCTGGGCAGTCCCAGCCCTCTCTGGCATGGCAGAGTACATCCCATCAGCTCCTCAGTCCATCTCTAAGCTCCTTCCAGCATCCTGGCTCCTTCAGACAGCTGAAGTGGGCACTGGGGTGGGAGCAGAGGCAGTGAGCACAAACACCCTGCCCGTGTGCGGGCGGCACAAACCGGGCTCTACGGACACTCCATGACTCCCCACCTGCTACAGCCTGCATTATCCTAAAGCTCAACATCTGAAAGAGGAGTCCATCAGTCCTGAAGGGTTTTAACTGCTTAATTGCTTTACTTGCAGGGTAAGCATACATTCAACTTCTGATTATATGCAATATCCTGCTGAGCACACGCAGCTTTCCCTCCATGTAGGTATATATGTGTCTATGTATCTTTGTGTATGATTTTAAACACACACATATATTTATATGCATGTACATTTATGTATACATAACTACATACATAGTTACATACTTATTTTTATGAAGACTGCATCTAGACATTTTGTCATTTGCAGGTATTTCTTCATACAGGTGTCTTGTGTAGAGGACTTTTCCTTTCATGTACTACCAACACTGTGCTCAGTAGTTTGCTGTTTAAACACTTATTCTCCAAGCCCTGCAGCTCCCCTCAGCTCCAGCTGCAGTGGCCAGACACAGTATTTTTAAGGCTTGCTTAGCCTACACCTCTTCAACTTTCACTCTGAAAACTGTGGATTAAGTGGTGTCATACTACAAAGCACAGTCGTCCACCACCAGATAATAAACTCAGGCAAAGAACGTCACAACTCTTAAACAAATATGATGCTCTGGCTATTGCAGTCATAAAACAGAAGTGCTAGGCAGATTACTAAAGGAGTGGTGTTAAAATAGCTCCATTTATAGTCTCATTGACCAGATATAGATTTTTGACAGAAACATTAGCTCACTGAAAGTCTCAGTAAATCTTAAAGAAGAGAAATGCAAAAGAAAATTAATAACATATCAAGGTATTAGCAAATTTGGTTGATTCAAAGGTCTTTCTGCAGATGTTTACTGTATGCTTACCAACGTGACATGTAAGCATGATTATTTCAGGGATTGTCTTACAAAATATAGACAGCTAGTATTATGTTCCAGGAACATGGATAAGTTAAAGAATATAGAGAAACTGTTTAATTTTTATTAACATTAATATGTTGGGGGAGCCAGAAAATTGCTCAATTTCAAGTCATTGGTACATTTTAACCAGAGATGGCATATCCAAACAATTTAATGTGGACAGAACATAATTAGAAATGTCTAAGATGCTGACACTGATTACTAGGCATCTAGTGTATTTTTAAAGCCTCCTACAGCAGATGTAAGAGAAGATATGAGAGAGGTTTTGCTTGCAAAGGGTTCAGTGTAGACCCATAGGATAGGAGTGAAAGAACAGAAAGAAAACAGAGGAAACAAACCTAGAAAACAGATTTTGAAAATATAAGTTCTCATGTGCAGAACCACAGGTAGGTATTTTCTTAATAGCCTGGCAATCAAATGAAATTATTTTGCTGACTATCTGCATGACTTCCTTGATGGTGGGTAAATTTAAGCAGAAATCTCTAGTAATCTTTATTACTCTCCAAATATTGATGTGTGAGTGATCAGTACTGATCTGGTAGGAATCCCTGTTTTCAGTTGCCTTGCTGATGTGTCAGTGGGTCTCTCCAGTTTGTGTTCCAGCATGCCAGCTCAGGCTGTGGACAGCAGCTGCAGGGGCTGCTCCTGGTGTGGGCACAGGGGATGTTGCACATGAGGAATTGGCCCCCCTGGCTGGTGCTTGGGCTGGGACTCCACTAGATTTTCCTGTTGCTGGTGTTCAGGGTGTGAAAAAGCTGCATCTCCGGGTTGGCTTCTGAGTGGGGCTCAGAAACGCCTTCGCTCCTTTACTTTTCCATACCACTTTCCTGGCCTGGGGTTTATAATTTATTTGACATTTCTTCAGAATTTCATCCAGGTAGACTGGATTCAAGTAGCAGCTCCTTCTGCTTTTCAGCATGTGTATTTCCAGTTTGTACGTCAAATAATATTTCAAGTTTCCACAGCTTTGTCTTTGCCATTTGTTTTTCAATGAGTTAGCCTGAGGCATGCAACTTTCCCATATTTAACATCCAGCACGTGAACATTTCAATCCACTTTGAAGGAGACATTGATGAATATACCTATACACCTTAGAGGAGCCATGGATCTCATGGAACTGAGCTTTCATGCATAATTTTTAACCCAGGTCATAACATGGCCTCTGAGAATGTGTGTCACATTGCATGCTCAACTGTCTGCAGTAGATCTAGACATGGCCCTGGACTGATCACCTCTGCTGCTCACACATTCAGTCTCTAATTATTGAATTATTGTTTGAAATATATATATTCTTTTCAGCTAAACTCCTTTCCCTATTGGCTTTTAAATAAATTTTTGAAAAAGTTTAAAAACCAGAGGTACAATTCATGCACTGCAACAAAGCCCAAAACTTCAAAATATGCCTTGTGAAGATTCAGTTGAATAAAAAAAGGGACAGTCAAGAACTCATTCCAAACAGCCCAGATGAAAATCACTGACTTGCTGATCTGATTGGAAACATGAAAGAGTTGCTGCCCTTTACTACTGCTCAGTCCTTGAATTTCTCTGTTCCCACTGGTGAAGCAGCCAGGTACACTGCAGCTGCCAATCACCTCCCAGCCAGGATGGATGCCAGTCAGCTCTTTGTCTCACAGTCTCACTCAAAGAAGCCCTCAAAAGAAATTACTTATGGAGCTATCCTAAGTGTGCTTAATGTAATTGGAATTCATGAGGCAATGTGAGGATTCCCCTGCTAAGGAAATCCTCCCCACACCAGCCACAGTGACTGGTGCTGTCCCTGCTCTCCAGGGCAGTATTCAAGCCTCCAAGAGAAAGCTGGTGATTCTGTTTCTTCAACCCAGAACACCTGATCACTTTTTAACCTAATCCCAAAAATTCATTGTGGATTGGAAGGAGTCCACAGAGCACATGCATCTCCACTGAATCCTTGAAAACATCTTTTACACATCCCTTAGGATCTCTATCGTGCTCATTGAGTAATTGTTTCTCACAACTGAAACTACTGAAATGACCATAAACCACTAAAATGTGGCACACCCAAGGTCTTTCTGTGGTAAATACTTTTCCCACTGAGGTTACTATGCCAGGGAAGCAGGAAAACTGTGTCATTGTCCCTGTGTTAATAATAATGTAAATAAGCATCACCTAATGTACTCTAAAGCTTGGAGTATGCAAACATTGGTTAATACCATGCACTTAGCCCCAAAGCTGCAGCTTCAAATATAAACACAGAAGTAGCTGCAGCATGAAAAAGACAGAGATACGCTGTCCAAAGATACCAACCAAAATATGGCCCCAAATGGATGTCAGTGTTTCCTAAGTGTAGTTTCTCTGTTGGTACAAAAATATTTTATCCATCTTTGTGCTCCTCAGCTGAGCCAAGAAAACACACCTCACCTGAACAGGCTTTGCCTTCAAAGCCATACTGCCTATACATTTCTAAGCAAAGAAGGGCTGCAATTTTGCTCTCTGGGGAAGAAAGGACCTTATCCACAAGGACTGCAGCCTCTGTGCTTTCTTCATGGCTTTTTCCTGTCACCTTCATCCACTTACTTATGCCTGCTACAACAGCCACAAAAATTAAATGAAAAGAATTAAAGCATAGGGAGGAAAATCAGATGTTTCCCTGGTATTTTAAATTAATTTAGCTCCATATGGCTAAGTCTCTGGTTTTGTGATTTTGTTTTTGTTTTTTTTTTAGGGAAGTAACTTTATGTTGTGTGGAGAAGCTGGTGCTATATGCAGCCTCAGCTTGCTCTCCTCTTCCATGACTGCTTGGTATTAATGCCTTTCTCCCTTCCCTTATGACAGCAAGGAAAGCTAATGTAGATGCCCCAGGAGCGTAGGGAGAGAAAATGGCTGAAAAATACTCTGCCACAGAATAGTGCCCTTTTCTATCTCAGTCCTTCCAAGCATGTCCATCTTTCTACAGCTTAACATCACACTTGCAAGAAATATAAGAGGAAAAAAGGTCTGCTCATCCTTCCTCCAGAGAAAAGGGACAGTGCCCCTCCAAAATGAATTTGCAGGAGTACTTAAATGTCAAGGAAAGTTTCCTTCAAGTAGTATAATCTGTTACTACGCCTACACCTTTTATATAAAAAGATCCTGTGCCCCACTCCTGAATTTTCATCATGGTTTAAAATCCAAGTCTATTAAAACCTGTTCAAACAAGATTTCAGAAGCTTTGCCCACCCTTGCTTCATTACTGATCCCACTGTTTAAACTGCACAAGGCTGGTGGAAAGATGTACATATTGCCACTTTCTTTCTCTCTGAAGTGAGAAATCCACTTACAAAGTTTTGAATCTGTTTGAACTGTGCTCTATTTTAAGAAGTTGTACTAATTTGAAACTCAGACAAATAAAAAAGCAGCGATTGGCTGGAACAAACTGATGTCTTACAGAAACAGTCACATAAATTGCTGAGAAGGGAAAACATTGAGTTCCTCCCAGTTCTAGAAAATGAGCTCCTGAAATTGCCATGACTCCCTGTGGTAAGGATGGAAGAGCTGCCTCTCAGTCAGCACATCCCCCATACTTCTTCTGTTCCCACTTGTAACTGATACAGTGAGAAAAGTGCAGTTTGCAGTCCCTCTGCTCACCAGTCATCTGCTCCCATTTGTAAGGTTAATGGCACATTGGTCTGGTCCTGGCCTGAGAACAGACCAAACAAAATTCCTTTCATTAAGGTTTTGCAATTAAATTCTAGGAGCATCACATTAATGTTTTGCCCACATAATATGAAGGACTGGCTCAATTACCACGCAAAAAAGCCTCAGGCAACAGAGAAAAATTGATGCCATGGAAAAACTACATAAATGAAGAAGATGGAGCCCTATTGAGTGTGAAGCTCCACCTGGAAAGCAAGAAAAGAGTCTTATTAAATATACCAAGAAATTTATGACAAATGCAATGCCACAAACTTTCTTTATTGTTTCCACCATGGATGTTATGAATATTTATAGCTCTGAAGACAATTCAGTAAATCCACAAAATTGCTAGACTGTCTAACCCATCAACACACTCCGACAACCTATTCTGGGTCTATCTGCTTTCTGCATACTTAGTTAAGATTATCATTATTATGCATGATTCTTGAGTGAACATCTGTTATTAAAATCTTTAGTAAATTGCATATGGGCAGAAAGACATCTCTAATGGGCAAATCTTAAATACATTGTCAGGTACTGCCTACTTTCTCTTTTTATTAATTTAACATTTAAATGGAAAGAAAAAGGAGGCATTGATGGAAGTGGCACAGCTCTTACTTTTAAAGCATACATTCAAATTTCAATCTGTATACCTGCATACTGCTACGTTATCCTGGAATATGGACAAATAAAAATCTCAGTATACGAATGCCTAAATTCAGAATTGAGAGAGAGTGTTTTAGAGATCACTGAACTGTACTGAATTGGAGAAGGAGACCTTAAACACGAATCATTTGATAGTGAATGTGTTATTCCTAATCATAACCATCAACAACTTAAAATATTTCAGAAATTAACTACACATATGAAAAACAATGGATTAAAAGGTTACTGCAGGAAACAGTGTGAGTTCCATGGACATCAGAAGAATCCCCTTTACACCCAGGGTAGTTATTCCCAGAAGGTGATCTTCAGCTTCATGCCAAGTTAAAGATTTCCGTGGGGCCAGCTTCATGGATCCTTGCAAACAGATGTGAGACCTGCTGTCTGAAGGAGGGCTGGGACCCATCCATTTACAGAACCACAGAATATGCTGAGCTGGAAGGGACTCACAAGGATCACTGAATCCTGGCCCTGCACAGGATACCCTAAGAGTCAGACCTTGTGCCTGAGAGCATTATCCAAATGCTTCTTGAGCTCTTATCAGACTCAGTGCTGTGACCACTTCCCTGGGAAGCTTGTTCCAGTGCTCAACCACCCTCTGGGTGAAGAACCTTTTCCTGATATCCAACCTAAACCTCCCCTGATACAACTTCAGGCCATTCCCTCGGGTCCTGCCACTGGTCACCACAGAGCAGAGATCAGGGTCTGCCCCTCCTCTTCCCCTCATGAGGAAGCTGTAACTGCAGTGGGGTCTCTCCTCAGTCTCCTCCAGGCTGAACAGACTAAGTGACCTCAGCCGCTCCTCACACAGCTTCCATTTGAGACCCTTCACCGTCTTTGTTGCCATCCTTTGGATGCTTTGTAATAGTTTAATAGCTTTCTTATATTGTGGTGCCCAGAACTGCCCCCAGCACTCGAGGTGAGGCTGCCCCAGTGCAGGGCCAGAGGGACAGTCCCCTCCCTTGCCCAGATGGTGATGCAGGGCCTGAATGCCCCCTTGGACATGGTCTGGAAACATCCTTTAACTTCAAAACTGGCAAGCTCTCACTCAGCTCCCCAGCACCAGCTAAGCACTGCAACCCTTTCTATGTGCTCAGTGCCTGGGTGCAGCCAGGGGGATGTTCCTGCTCGAGCCATGTGGCACCAGAGCACATGCTGGTGTCAGGGTTGCAATGTGGTGAGAGTCTGGAGGCAGCTGGGAGAACTGGTGCTGGCACAGGGCCACCAGGCATGAGAAGAAGCAAGCCCCAGGGGTGCTTCCATCCCAGGCTCTACTGCCTCAGCCCAAGTCTCCAGGGATGCCAGCAGCCTGGGAGTGGGAGATCTGCATGCCTGAGGATTGAACTGTGACCAGGGCAACTAAAGCTGAAGCCTCAGACATGGGCTCCTCATTTCACTAGAGAATCTGCCTTATTTCTGCTGAAAGCACCACCTTTGGTGCATAAAGACAGAATCACTGAGTAATCTAAGCAGGTGGCATAACTGCTGGATATCCCACAGAGCCAGTTATAGAAATTCATTAGAGTTTCTAAAAATGGAAGTTGCTCAATGGAAAAAGTCCTGCCTGTACAATAAATCAGTATCGTACCTTGTTTTGGCAGAGAAAGAAGAGCTCATCATTGACCTAAAAATTAGCACTTCCATAAGCTATAGCAGCTGTGGTGTTCTTATATTAATTTTGTGGAAATAGAATAAAAAGAAAAAATATATATTTAGAAACAAGGCCAGGTTGGATGAGGCTTTGGGCAACCTGGTCTACTGGAAGGTGTTCCTGCCCACTTCTGGAGGGCTGGAAGTAGATGACCACTAAGGTCTCTTCCAACCCAAACCATTCTTTGATTCTATGATTCTGTTAACTTTAAAGAAGCAGATTCCCTAAAGTTTAAAGCAGCTTTCAAATCAACTGACTAAGAACACAAATCTAAAGGGGAATCACTAACTATACACTGACTTCCAGCCTGCTCCCTGGTGTCTCCCTCCTTGCCATGAAAAAAGCACGGCAAAAAGCTGCCCTGGATAACAGAAAAGGAAGAGTCATGCTAAAACCTCAAAGAAGTAATTACAAAAATCAATATGCAACAGATGGGGAAAAAAAGCAAAAGTAAATGACAGCAAGTACTGGAGTTTAAAAATGTTCATGACTGATAAGGGAAGCTGAAAGAGCCAACAAATTATCAAAGGTCACTCTGCAACAGACAAATGTGCATTTTTAAATATATCAGGAATAAAAAAAATCAGTAAGTCAGGCATACACATAAATAGTGAAGATATGAACAATGATGAGACAAAGTGGAAAGCAATAACTTGATAGTCGTCTTCAGGACCAAATGAGCAGGAGATCTGTGTGGTTCTATACTATGTGTGCAGCACTACAGATGTAGCAGAAAATGAGCTGTATGAAGGAAGCTGTGAGCCAACATCTGCTAACACAAACTAATATCACACCAGCAGGCCTGAATAATTTACACCTTGGAGTGATATATGCACCTTTAGTCTGAATGCTCAGAAAGCAGCCTCATGCCACTGGAAAGATTTGTTTTAATCCAAATCCTGTGAGATACTCAGTAGCTGAGGAACTAGTGGTGCTAATTTTTTTACAAATCTTGAAAAAGTGGTGAATTTCCTCAGAAGTGGAGAACTGGCTTCAAAGATGTGATGTTCAGAAAAGCTGGATGGTGTGACCAAGAAAAGTGCAAATATTTGTGCTGCCCATGGCCAGTTGCAGAGGGAGTAAGAGATAGGTTAATCCTGGTAACAGGTGATAATTAATATGTCTGTCTTGTTTAACACACAGCAGATGTCAGCATTGTTTTATCTTGTCACAACATAATAGGGGATGTAAATAGGGTGTGGGCCATGCTGGTGTACAGGAGAGCTGCAGCTTTTGTGGGCATATTGACATGGGTGACCATGCATGTAGATGTGCACATGCGTGAACCAGGGTACATGTGGTCCTCCCTCTCCTATCCATGCAATCCCTGCCCCACTCCCACAGGATAGGGTTAAAATTAGGGCTCCTGGTCTGGGAAAGGGGGATTCCAGGTGGAGACCCTGAGCCCCATGCTTTCCCAGCAGTGCATCAAGCATAGTGGTAAAAAGCAGTGTGTGGAACCATTCGCAGCCTGGGTCCTGGGAACCTTCTCTAGCTGCAGTGTTATTTATTTGCATATCACCTGCCTTGAGCAGGCTATAAAACCTTTGCTGGAAAAGTTTGCAGATGACACAGTAGCTAACCAGACTGAGAACGCTGTGGAGTCATTGGGGTAAATGGCCATAGTCTAAAATAAACCATTTTAAGTCAGTTATGTGTAAAATAGTAAATACAGGAACCAAGTGAGCTGGAGATGCAAAAAAAATTAGGGCTCTGTTAAGAAAAGAAGAGATAAAAGAAGACATCCGAGCGACTCTTCTGCATGTGACAAAATAAGATACCCTGTGGGATTCTCATGGTGTCATGGCTTTAGTGCAATTCCATATAAAGCTAAGCTAGTTCTATGATCCTTAAGTACTTTCCGTGGTTTCAGTAAACATAGGAGTCATAAGAGATCATCACCACTAGATGAACCTTCAGCAGCATGTAGGGGCTGAACAATCGATTGCTATCCTTGACTGCTCTAATCATAGAGCCATAGAAAAGCTTGGTTAGGAGGGGATCTTTAAAGGATTAACAAGCCCCCCACAATAAGCAAGGACATTTTCAATTAAGTCAGGCTGCTCAAGGACCCATCCAAGCTGGCTTTGAACACTTCGAGAGGTGGGGTATCCACCACTTCTCTGGGCAAGCTCCCTCCAGTGCCTTACAACCCTCATAAAAAATTTCTTCCTTATGTCTAACTTAAACCTACTGTCTTTCAGTTTAAAACCATTGCCCCTCATCCATTACAGGCCTTGGCAAAAAGTTCCTCTGTCTTTCTCATAAACCCATTTAAGTATCGAAAGGCTGCAATAAGATATCCCCAGAACCTTCTCTTCTCCAGACTGAACAACCCCAATGCTCTCAGTCTTTCAGGTTTGCTGTGAGTTAGGTTATTATGCAGTGGTTAGAGGTCAGACAAATTTCAATTTGAAACATGACCTGAGTTCTAAGAGGAGAGGTTAACAGAGTGCCAGACACACCAGAGGCGGCAGAGTGATATATGCGCATTTAGTCTGAGTGCTCAGAAAGCAGCCTCATGCCACTGCAAATATTTGTTTTAATCCAAATCCTGTGAGATACTCAGTAGCCTCTGTGCACAGGTGTGGGCAAGAACTACTGCTGAGTTGATGGCTAAAGTGGTTATCTCCTAGTCCTGCATCCACATCTCTGGTTCTCCCAGGCCATTTGAACATTCATGTCTCAATCTCATGCTTCAGGGTTGCCTGAAGGTGGGAAGAAACATTTTTTTCTCTCAGGTGTCATGGTTCTGTTTTCTGTCCTGCCTTCCCAGAGAGCTGCAGAGACTGACCGTGGACAGAGGGCAAGTGAGGACAGGATGGGCATAGCTCTGATAATGCTTCTCCCTTTGATGCTCCACAGTTTTCTGCAGTCCAATTAAACTGATCACTAGCCTGGTATAGGAGGGGAGTTTCTGCAAGGCATCTCTAGCTTTCTGCTTTTCTCTACAGCAGAGCACTTGGCTTGCTGCTGGGATGCCTTCAGGTGCCTCAGTACTCTGAGAGGCCCATGGACTGTCCCTGTTTTCTGCCCCATGACACAGGGATTTTGAAAGCCCTTGCTCTGCCTGAGATCCTGTGCAGCAGACACTGTGTGGGGGGGGTTGTAGAGCCTGCTATGGGCAGGAGATCACAGCCCATGGTGTCCTAGATTGTATAGGGTGAGGTGGGCACCTGGGTGTCAAACTGCTGAAAAACAAGGTGAGGGGACTCCATAGGGACTGCGGTGAAGTCTCTTTCCAAAACAAAGGAAAACAGGTAATTGCAAGGGTTGTCTCTGAGCAAAGCAGTTACCGGATGCTTCACAACGTGGTTGTGCCTGCTTCTACTTTTTCAGCTCAGCTACCTCCTACTCTTCTCAGCCAGGCTCTTGTCCACATCTGAACATGAAATAGTAAGACATGAACTGATGGGTCCACAGTAAGCTCATCTCCTTGCTTGAGTGATGGTGAAATCCCAGCCCACTGCTGGGACACACAGCCAGCAAATTCTCTGCAGCCAGTTGCTCTCCTTAATAACAGTGTGTAGAGCACCTCGTACGATGAGACCATGACAACTGATTGGGGGTTTTAGGTTTTACTGAAATGTAAACAATAGGTAATCTGACTTTTCTTCCTTTCGATTGCTTAAATATTGACAGTCTCCAGTACATTAGCACTGACTCTAAACTCAGATTTCCGTACCGGTCCCACTGCTATAAATGGGAGCTCTAATCTTCCTGGTTATAGAAGTGCATCCACTGTGTTTTGGCCATCTGCTCTGGTTAGTCAAGATATTAAGAAAGTTTGTGGTCTTTGATCAGTTGCTCTTGGTGCAGATGGATTCAGGGCCTGAGGAAATGAGAGCTAAAACTAAGGGTGTAAAGAGTGTTTATATTATATTGACACAGTGTCCAGCAACCAGGATCTAAGGCTCCTGTATATCAGCTGAAGCAGATAGGTGTATATCACCCTGCAACCATCAGCACATGAAGGGCAGCAGCACAGACACCGTGTCAGTAGCAAGCGGGGGTGGAAATGGGACTGCCTGGTGCTTCGGTGAGGGAAGGCTTTGGGCTGGGCCCTAAAGTCCCTCCAGTTTTCTTCCCTGTGACTAGAATGCCCAGAATACATTCTAAACTACTACGGACTTGGCACTTCACAACTAATGGTATTTTTTTTAAGTGTCATTATGTAAATGAACTCAGGGAAATCTGGGTTGATTTTTCATAGCTTTTTATTACCATGGCATGCTTCCCTTAGTCCGGCAGTGGAGATATAAACCAGTGATTGTAAAGTAAAATTAATGAATTGGCACATAGATATTACACCTCCTGTAGTATTGTAGGTAATATTAATAGTAGGTCTGGAGACATCTAAATCACAGAAGAGATGAGTCCACTAAACAAGACTTTTGCATGTTTAAAAGTGTTTGTAGAAATTCTGGATTTTTTTCTTTCCTTGCACTGCTACTTTTTTTAGGAGTGTTGTTTCAAAGTTTTACTTCTTAGATAAACAAACTATCTTGTGTCCATGGTGCATTTCAAGGCACCCAGCAGAGCTGGGAGCCCTGCAGCACTCTTGCATCCATCCCTGCACCCAAGGCACTAAGGTCAACATTTCCAAAGCTAACATCCCCATTTCAGGCATCCCACATGAGTGTAACCCTGCTGTCTGCAGCTGGTTTTACCACTGTAAGCCACCTAATCTCCCGTGTAATGTCACTCCACATATCTCACTACGCTGCCAGTCCCACCACAGACTGCAGGCAGCCCCAGCTGGCAGGCATGCTGCAGCTTTCCAGTACTAGAATCCACGTAATCCAAAGTGCTTAAAGTAAAGATGCTGCTTGTAAACTCCAATTACATTTCACATTTCTCTATTGTGTGCTTGTAAAAACAGATTGCTTCAGGAAGGTTTCGCTGCATGAGCACCAGGGCATTTCGATCTTTTGCGATGCCAGCCTAACAGTGAGGAACTATGATCAATGCTTGACAGCCTGGCTAATTCAAATGCAAATGTACATACCCTGTCAGTCACAGGAGAAAGCCAATTAAATAAAGACGTCTCCCATGACATGGGCAATTAAATAGTTGCTTTTCCTCTTGCTGTGCAAAGATTTTCCTTAATTTCCTGTCCCTTGCTGAGACAGCCTTGGCTTTCCTGCCTTGGCTAGAAGCTCAGGTGTCACTGCTCTCACGGGTGCCTCTGTACCGCTTATCCTTGCACTGAGGAGGAGGTGAAGGAGGAGGAGGGCAGAACTCAAACTCCTGTTCTTTTCTGGGATAAACTGAGCAGTAGCTGAAGAAACCACTGGCTCAACAGTGCAGAGCAGCAGGGCAGACAGTTGTCCTTCTGCTACCAACCTCATTTATAGTGTTTCTAAAACACACAAACATCATGGACACACACAGGCTGCTTGTTTCCTCACTCTTGTATACTCAGCACTGGAGCCTTATCACTCATGGAAGGTGGCTGGAAGCACAGCACATACCTTAACCTGCTCCTGGCAGCTCTGAAAATTTGACACACTTGCAGGAATACAGGTGTCTTCCAACAGCTCCCACTGCTCCTGCAAATGCAGCCAGAAAAATGCAAGCACTGTGCAGACAGCCGAGTGGTCCCAGAGGAAATACATTTATAATATTGTTAACTATTTTTTTGCACTTCTTTATTACATATTTTCTGAAATAACAATGAAATCTGAAGGAAATCTCATGATTGTACACAGACCCATCATAGGCACGCTCTCTGGCTGTCCCTTGCTGCTCAAACCTGAGCAGGCATGCTCAGCTGTGTCCATACGTGCACAGAGCACTTGCAGGCTGGGAGGCTCCCACTGCAGGAAAAACTGAGGTCAGCAGTTTGTCCCTCTGTTTCTCCTTGAGAAATGTGCAAGTGAACAATCAATCCTCTGGACAACCCCTCATTCTGGTGGGTCAAACCACTGAGTAGCTTTAAGTGGTCTGTGCTGCAGGCTGGCACTCAGCCAAGTGTTTGCAGTCACTGGCAGATGAGTGATTCCTAACACAGGGCAAAGTGGATATGGAAATAATGAAAGTATACCTCAGGAAGGCATTGACTTATGCACTGATGATGTGACTGCAAAAACCTACTAAAACTGGGCCCCTTGTTTTCAGAAGGTGATCCAACGCAGCCAGGCTGATCTGTGCCATTGCTGTAATGTAGCATAAGTGTCTCACACTCTCACATACTCTATCTGCCCATCACACCTACCCACTGCCTTTCACCTTGTGTTTCAATGGTCATGTCTCTGGAAATGACCCTCTTGTATCACACTCAAATGCTTTTCTTTACACATCAGAATTCTGCTCCCTGTGATGTCTCTCAAGCATCACCATGATATGTTCAGTAATGCCAGCAGTTGTTTCCATTTGCTTTTGTCAATGGAAGGATGCTGAAATCAAGAGGGTTTTATGATAACTTTTTGCAGATGATAAAGTATAGACAAAAGGTCTGAAGTACACTGACAAGTCTCCCTTTCCTTGGAGATAGTGTCATGTAATGCTATTCAGAGCAGGAGGTTTAGAAGGCTTTTCTCTTACACGGCCTATGGCTTTGATTAGTGAGAACACGGACATTCACATGCCTCATGTGAGCCTCTCACATAGGACTCACCTCATTGAACATTAATCACCTCACCACCACACCGCTCTTTTCTGTTTCCCTTCATGCAGTGCCATGTCTGTCAACAGAAATAGGTGTCTATGAAACCACCCCACATGCTAGGCTCAGCATCTCACCTGCAGGTGTTGGGCTTTCAGACCCTCCACAGCCCCCAGCCAGCATCACCACACATTCAACTCGCATTTTGGACGTTTTCCCTTTACATTTTAAGGTTATTTCCCTAATGATTCTGACATGATTAATACTGGGGACTGGAGTTTAGGGTGACAGTTTTAAGGAACTAGACTAATGGGCTGTGAGCTAAATACAGACTGTATTATTTTGTAACAAAATTAACCCAGAACTGCTGATAATTTATCAAAATAGAAACTTCTTCAAACTTAACAGATAAGGCACCTTTGTGTGATAAGGCACCTCTGTTTCAATGCAGAGCATATTAGATTTATAGGCCTAACAAAGTTACAAGTTTCATTATTATCTCCTTCAGCAGTGGACCACAGATGCATTATAAGAGGGTAAAATGATCCCTTGGAAATGGAAACATTTGATTATCAGTGCAGCAGGATGGTTAACAGGTTCCTGATAAGGCTGAAGTTCAGAACTTGAAGTCACAAAACACCAAGCTTGGCACAGCTGCTGTTTTCTGTTCTGTTCTACCACTTCAGGCAAAAAGTGCTATTGATGTGCTGCTCAGAAAAAGCATTTGCAATGTTTACTTTATGTATCAAGTGACCAAATAGAAATAAATATCTCTAACATAATCTTCTTTACAACGCATTTTTGTTTTCTTTACACCCCTTAAAACAACTTACATTACAGCTTTAGAAAGATGTATTTTCCTGAAGAGATACTTATTGTTTTCTCAACATTTTCTTCAGAGCAGTCAGAGGGGATCCAGACACCACATCAAACACCACATCGAACTCAGGAGCAAAAGTGCATGTGGTCTTTCACTAGTGCAGTTTTCCTACCTTCACAGCACTTTAAAGCATATTGCTTTAAGACTTTTATCTACACATAGGCCTGTTTGTCATCTGCTACTGGGACAGACAGTGCTATTTTTATATATTCCAACACAGAGGAGAGGACAAACATATTGACCATTCTGTCTCTGAAACACCAAGGAGTTCTGTTTTCGTTGAGACTGCAAAAAGCATATTTCAATATGTGTGTAAACTACATTGAAATCTGAACAAAGGTAGCCTGATGTTTTAAAGCAGCTTGGCATGAGACAGTGGCATGCAAGAGACTACCCAAAGCAAACCTAGTTTCGCTTATTTGTGAGCAAGGGTATAATCCCTGTGTCTTTTTTGATCACAACAAAATTGAAATAATTTTTCACTCAGTACTTCTGTGTCACTTCAGCATGGTGACAATGTGTTCCTTAATCTATTTTGGAAGCATTCAGAAAATAAATCAACATATTTACTACACATTATTTTTTACTAAACATTATTGGAAAATGAAGTTTCTGAACCAACAACACAGATCAGCTTTGATTGGATAAGGGGCAAACTGTTCAACCAAGGGAATTACACTGGCTATGGCAACTGCGATTCCTGGTTTCAGGCAAGCTCATTTGAATATTTGAAAAATATTTTATGAAATATTGTCTCACATATTAACTTTAAGGAAGCAAGCCACTAGAAAGAATTGATTCTCATTGCACTTTAAATTGCTGCTTCAGTGCCTTCACACTTCATGAACTATGGATCAATTATCTTTTTGGCAAATATGAATGTGCTATCTTTTAGCAGAACTTCATTAATGGCATTTTCTTTCTCTGGTCTTTAGCTTGATCTGCTCTTGTCTCTCTTTGAATTAATGTAGACTATTAGCTAAATTGCACAAACATTTAGTTTAGAAAAAGTATACTGTGTTCAGTCTGAATCCTCCTCAAGCTGTATGCTAATATTCACCAGAAATCATCTGAGGTGGTTCTTCTTCCCTCATCACATTAAAAAGAAACATTTTACCTGAAAATACAAATTTATAATTGTGCATTTTATGGAGTCAGAAATAAGCAGGCTTCTTTTCAAGGCAACAGCAGCCAAGCTTACCTGTCAGCTGAGAGAGCAGTGAGAGTAAAGACTGATACCCCTACAGAGGTGAGCTGTATGAAGGGGATAAGTTTGCATCCAGTTCTGCCAAACAGCCACTCGTCAGCAAGGTACCTGCTGGCATCCACAGGCACACAAGTCACTAAAAGCAGCAGGTCTCCCAGAGCCAAACTGGAAATGAACAAATTAGGGACATTTCTCATGGATTTCACAGTACAGAAGATCTTAATCAAAGTGATATTGCCAATAAGGCCTATCAGAATGATGATCCCATAGATAGTGGGGATGGCATAGAGGAACGCTGGGTAAAACCAGTCATCCCCCAGGAGGGAGAAGTTTGCACTCTGGTTCACAGAGATGTTATAGAAAATGAAGTTATCTGTTTCTAGGTCTAGCAGAAGGCACTCTCCAGATGCCATCGTCCTACTTTGCTCTTCTCAGAAAACAGCTTTCTTCTTTGAAAGTCCCCAAATTCCTCAAATTAATTTCTTGCTTTAATTTTGCTGCTCCTTGCTGGCTTTAAACAGTCAGAAGAGTTTAAAAGTCATATCACTTTGTGACCCATCTTGTCAATAACCCAACCAAAAAGCACCTGCAGCTTGCTCCACAGTCCTGTTTCCAAAAGGTGAAAGAAGAACCTGTCTTAGCATTGCTTGAATTTTGAAACTTGCCTTTTCCTCCTTGACTTCTCTTGCTGTTAAGTATTCCTCAGCTCTGGAAGGCCAATTATCAAATTCAAAGACGAGCAAGTGGCAGGCATTTTCGCAAACGGGGCTCGTTAAACTCCCGGCTTCGGGTCTGCCCGGCAGCTCCGAGTCCGAAAGCAGGGAGTTACAGAAAGCAAGAACTTTCGGGAGTTGCTGCCACGCTGCATTGCCAATCTCTCCCGCTTTCGCTGCCTGCCATCGCCAGTCGGATTTAAAGCGAGGGGGGAAAGCGGGGCTCGGCCGGCTGCTCGGATCCTATAGGCAGGATGTTCTGGACGTCAGTCCTTGCGCTGCTTCCCACGGTGTGCGCGGGCTGCCGGCAGCGGCGGGAGCGCGGCCGCCTGCTGGATGCTCCGGGCAGCGCCGCGCGGGGCGGGCGGCCATCACCGCCCTTAACTCTTTAGGTGACAAAACACACATCTGCTCACTGAGGGCTCCTGACGTGCGTCATCGGCTCGCCACTCACTCCCTCTCCCCCCCAAAAAACCCAAAACCAAATCTCCCCCTCCAAAAAACCCAACCCCAAATCCCCCGCAAAAAAACCCAACCCCAAATCTCACCCCCC
>JAYDZK010000001.1:98380773-98411135 GCA_034509185.1 Euphonia xanthogaster | reverse complement strand
GTCGGGAAGGGGCTTTGGAGGGGCCGCTGCCGCCGCACCGGGCATCGACAGTGCAGATCGTAGGCACCGACAGCACCAGCAGCGACTGCAGGCGCCGAGAGCCGGCTGAGAACGCCCCTCTGCTGAACTCAGGCTTCAGCAGGTGCGAGAAGCCAGCAAGTGACAGTGACAGATTGGGAGGGTCTTCCTACAGCAGGGAGAGGAAGAGGCAGAAGTTGGGCAGACCTTCTGTTCTCGTCTCAGTTTAATTTAGCTCTGATTTTAGTTTCGTGCACTGTCCCCAACACCCATCCACGGGATTTGTTTTAGTGGCTTTGCCATATTAACAGAGCATCTGACTCCATCCTTATTGCTTAACTCCAGCCGATGTCTGGGAAGCCCAGGAATAATTGGGTTTTCCGGAAAGCAAAGCCATCTACCAGTGTAGATCCATTTCTTAAAACACCTGCTGTGAATTTGCCAGTGCTGGATTTTGTGCCAAGTAGTGACTTCGTTCTGGCAAATGGCAGTAGAAAGAAAGATGGTGCAAATGTTACCCTGATGTCCAAAAAGCATGGAGAGAGCTAGGGTGCTGCAGGGCAGACACTTTGCTTCTGGTGTCTGAAGAAGACAGCATATTTAAATTAAAATCAGTAGAAGAAATACAAAGAGTAGGGGGAAAATCAACACAACATTCATAGAAGGAAACCATTGCCCTCAAACCTAATGTTACTTACGTTAGGAGTCAGTGAGGTTGTAAATAAGGATAGTCAGACAACGCATTTGTGCTTAGCTCCATGAAAGCTTTCATAAACCTAGGGTTTAATAAAGGTTACAAAATAGGAGAGTGCTTTGTATAAACAACATCTGAAAATTGTATATTTACCTGTATGGTAGATGGGTGTTCAGAATGGTCTTGTGGTATTCTCTGAGCATCCAACAAATGATAAACTAATGAAGGAAAAAAAAGGGGGGAAAATCAATCATTTGCAACAAGCAATTACATTAGCAACAATGAAGACAGAGGGATAAAAGGCTTTGCAATGCTGAAATAACTGGGCTTTTATCCCCAGAAAAATAGTGTATCAGAAGGAAACCTGAAAGTGTGAAATAGGTAAAGCTTACTCTGATTTGGACCACAGCTTAGCTTGCAATGAGACAGACAGCCAATTCTGATATCACACTGCTTTTCTAATGGCATAACTTCCCTGAACTGAGATTTGTTGTCTTGATTTACCAGGAAAAGACGCATAGCAGCATTCAGCAAATTCAATTCTGCATTTATAGCAACTGCAGAGAGAGACAAAGTTCAAACAGAACTCTGAATGCACTGGAAAAGTCAGCACTGAACCAGGAAAAAGCTCTCCATGCTTTGTAAGGAAGAAAAGCAATTGTACAGTGTGCAATTCCCACTCCATCTGTGGAGAGTACATTCATAAACATGCTCCTAAACTTCACTCAGAAATCAGACTGCCAAAGGTTTGTAGAGAATGTGCCAATGGATATGATTTAATAGGACCTCAATTCAGTTATGTCATTCCAATAAAATACAGCTCTTCTTCCCACGATGGATGTTATCCATATGAAATGAGAGAGCTGGAAGATCCCTGGAGTTTACAGCCCTGATGGTTCTTACCATGAATACCACAGGGAAAAAATCTTTCAGAAAGATGCATAAGCCCTCAGCTAAAATTAAATCAAAGTCAGTGTAAGATACTGTCTGTATTCATGAATGTATTGACAGCTCTCAGCACTCATTTCTGTTTCTTGGCAAGTCAGTGTCCTATATTATTTAACTGAATAAACAAATTATTGGTTTTCTGGGCAGACAGAAGTGTGTGAAAAATAAATGACTTTTTGAATAATTTTCTCAGCATATCACTGTGCTTCAGCAAACATCCTATTCATAGAAATCTCAAATAAGGGGCTTCTAAAACAATACAACAAGTATAACTATTGCTTTTTCTGCATTTCGTGGAACTAATCCTATTATCTGTCAGACTGCACTGTTAGAAGAGAAGAGAATTCAAGTACAAAGTGAATGTATCATCCTGGAAGTTCAGTGAAAATCTGAATATGGAAAAGACAAAGCATCTGACAAATGCTTTGAGGATCCTGTACCAAGGAATGGCTCTGCAGTCATTCAACTGGAGCTGTGGAGATGTAGTTGTGACACTTTGCTTTGATCTCTTTTCTTGGGACACGTGTACATTGGACATGTACCTTTTTTTTCTTTTTTTAACTTTGGGTTGCTTTTCATCCACCCTGCAATCTTTGTATTAGCATTCTTCTAGTGTGTTTGTACTGTTAATTTGGATGCAATATGCAGCACTAGAAAAGGCAAAAGGACTGTTCCAGCTGTCAGTAACTTTGCAGCTGAAACTAAATTATTCACTTCTATTCAGCAAAGAAGTTTAAACCTCAGGCAATATGAACACATTGTGGACTAAATGAAGAATGTTGAGGTCCTCAGCTTCCATCTTACAATCTGACAGGAAAGAAAATATTTTCAGCAGGCATTTATTTAGCAAAGATGCTGTCAGTAAAATGAAGATTTTCTAGCCTCAGAAAACCAGCTATGCTGGTGGGATATTGGACACAGATGAAAGTCACCAGAGGACTCTGAATTATCAACAATTATCTGTAACACACCAATTATGCTGTCATACTGAAAATCCTTTCCAGGAACTTGAGCAGTGACTGAAAACAGGACCATCCTTCACTCACCTTCTGTGAGATTAAACTTTTGTGCCTAATCCAGTCTGCTCTTTCAGGTGTGCCAAAACACAGATATATTATTATTATTTAAAATGTTGGGGAAAAAAGCATAGAAATAATTAAATGCTTTGCCATCCAAAACTGAAAGCCATTCTATTCCTTAGATGAAAAAAACCCAGCAGTACTGATTAGACATTTAACAGCAGTAACAGTTCATGCTGCTCTCTGTAATGTACAATGCAAATGGACCATTTCAAGTGTTTTAAATATGATGAAGGTAAAATGAAACCATGTCCTCAACAGTATCTAAAACGATTTTGAGGCAGACCCAACCCAACACAGCTGTATAACTTTCAGCCACAACTGAAAACTCAGTCCAGATTTTGTGGTTCTTTTCCAAACCTCTGTAGTCAAATAGGAGGTTTTCCATTAATGCCAATAGGCTGCACTGGGAACACTCTTGGCCAATGCCTAACTGCAGCCGTTTTCCTGACATAAAAACTTTAACTAAACTGGAGACTAAAAGTATCAAGATATTTGTACTCAGGAAGGCACCCTACATTTCCCATCTGAATAGCTCTAATTTGAGACCAAAGAACCAGAAAAGCTAGAAAATGTTATTATAAAAACTCTGTGAGGGAGCTGATAAATGAAAATACCTTTTTTGACAGTAAGTTCTGTGTTTGTATAGGCATTTCTAAGTGCTCTTTTTGTCTGGTCTAACACAGCAGGTGGAGGCACTTCACCTCACTGCCCAAGCTGTTCTTTCGCTCCGAATGGTTATTGAGTGCTCATTCAGTGTTTTGTGAGGATAAACTAAGCCACAATAAAAAGCTATGAGCAAAAGTTTTCCACTCTGAGAAATTACCTATCAACTTGTTAGTGGAGTTCAAAAGACTCTTACTTTTTGTTGTTCTCTTGTCTGATTACTCAGCACCACTGGGAAAAGCCTGGCTCCATCCTCTGGCACCCTCCCTTCAGATACTGATAAACATTGATGAGATCCCCTTTTAGTCATGTCTCCTTGAGGATAAGGAGGTGCAGTTTCCCCAGCCTTTCCTCATAAGAGAGATGCTCAGATCCCATATTCATCTTTTTTCTTTTTTGCCCTCCACTGAACCCGCATTAGGATCTCCAAGTTTCTCTTGTACTGAGGAGCCCAGAACTGGACACAGCAGTCCAGACCAGGGCTGCCTAGTGGGGCAGGATCACCTGCCTGGACCTGCTGGCAATGCTCTTCCTTATGCACCCCAGGATTCCATTTGCCTTCTTGGCCACCAGGGCACACTGCCAGCTCCGATGCTTCTGTATTCTGTGCTGCTCCTCCACTGCACACTGAAGGAGTGAACAGGTGGGTAGATGAGTAAGGTAAGCATATTCTAATGGGGCAGGACTGACACTTCACTCCCAGAATGAGGGACACACATGGAGCCCCTTCCAGGGCTGGCCCTCTCTTACCTTTCTCACCCTGGCTTCTCATCTCCATCCCACTCCTGAGCCTTGCACTCCTTTTAATGCCTTTTGCTCTGCACCTCCCCTGAATGCAGCCATCATTACTCCAACCAGCCCATCCATCTTTTCCTTCCTGTACTTGGTTCAGTAGAACAATTAACATTTTCACTAGAGCTGACCCAAATGGCCCTAATCAAGAGGAATTGGGAAGCAGGCAAACACCCTGCAGATGCCTGTCAGGGATGAAGTAAGATCACCTTTTCTGTAATAGATACCAGGATTAATAAAAATAAACTACTTCTCATCTTCCCCATGTTCATCATGTATTAGAAATAGTAGAAAGGGTTTCAAATTTTTAGATTAATGCTATGGGCCCCACCTGTGCAGCATGGGGATAGATGCAGTATATGTTATATATTCCTTTACACTGGTTTTGGTTTTGGTGCTGGTTTTAGTTTTTGTCTTCCTCTTAGGTTTAGGCATTACAGCCTGAGGCAAATGTAAAATGTAAATGTCCGGTTTCTAGTGGTTTACCTCCTGAAAATTTAGTCACTTCTCTTACAAATGCAATTGTTATCAGACAAAGGAAGAGAAATGCTTAATCATGGGATTGCTGTTATTTACTAATAATTTATAGGAACACTGGTATCAGACAGATAAGCATCTCCTTATCAATGTAATCATCCAGCAAATTCATGGCTGTGGAGCAAAGCCCTGTGAAGTATGTAGCAACTCACTTTTCTTTGACTGAATAGAGAGAAGCAGACAGAGAATGAACTGAGACACAGCTGAAATCCAACCCATTTCCTACAAGACAATTGCCAAGCTTTGGTGTGTTCCCTTGGCAGAAATGCCCTCTCAGAGCAGCGAAGTGTATTGTCTGAGAGACTGACCTTATCACTCTATGTGACTGCCTGAAACAAGGTTGTGGCCAGAGAGGGATCAGCCAGGCAACCCATGACAAGACAAGAGGACATAATAATCTAAAGCTCCTGCAGGGAAGGTTTAGGTTGGATGTTAGGAAGAGTTTTTTCACAGAAAGGGTGGTTAGATATTGGAATGGGCTGCCCAGGGAGGTGGTAGAGTCACTGTCCTGGTGATGTTCAAGGAAAAAGTGCATGTGACATTCAGTGCCCAGGTCTAGTTGGCAGGTGTTGGGTTGTGGGTTGGGCTCAGTGATTTCAGGGGGCTTTTCCAACATGATTGATCCTGTGATTCAAAGAAAGAAATAGCAGTGAAGTGCTGTTACACAGTGGATAGAATGAAGCAATAAATAAGACTCCTAACCACTCTGTAAGCAAAGATTATTCTCCTTAAAAAAAACCCACAAATGAACAACCATGGACATGATCTGCATTCAGTCAAGGCTTTCATGTTGTCATGCTCCGTCATGAGTGTCTGCCAAACTTTGTGTTCAGTGACATCCCCTCAGTGACTCCTTTTCAGCTTGTTGAGTGCTTCTCCTCCTATTTACAAGTGCAGCCATAGTCTCTCGAGGCAGGCTTTAAAGAGTATGGATCTGACTGATGTTAGACAGTATTTGAATAGACATGTAAAATGAGAAGTATGCTTCTTATTGCTTATTTATTTCTCCTTGGAAAAGCTGAATTCACTTGAGCCCATGCTGACAATGATCTGTGTTTATGAAGATTCATAACTGAGTCATAGATACTCTAAAATAGCTTGAAAATCCCACAGCAAGTGTGTAACAGGAGCATGTTCAGGAATAAAGAGAATTTGACTGGGAACAATAAGGCCTTTCGTGCTGACATAATAATACCATGACATTTTCCTGTTCTTTCTGCTATGGCTACTATACACTTAGGACCCTGCTGTACAATCTGTACTGATTTTGGCCAATGTCTCATTCCATAGTTGAGACAGGTGAGACTGCTCTTTATGTAACATGTTGCTACCTGTAAGCAATGGTATTATGGTCCCTAATGAGTTTAAATTATTTAAATAATTCTCAAGAGACAAATGTCCTGACTACAGTACCAGACAGGGACAATGAGTTAGATTGTGTGTGAGAGGGTAAATATTCTTCTGCCTTAATGAAGCTAATACATTTATGAATGGAGCTCAAATTATGAATTACCTGACTACCTTCTGTATTAGATTTGTATCAGATTCCTGTTTCTTCACTTTTACAGAACAGTCTTTTTTAAAGGGCAGTCTATAAAATGAACAGTCTGGGTAATCTTGGAAAGAATCTTTCCTTTTCATTAATGAAACAGGATAAAAATCCCAGCAGACTCTATAGTACACTTATCCCTAGGAATGTGTGAATTGAGATTAGTCGACAATTAAGTTATCTGGTATTGATTTTACATGCACTATCAACCCGCTAACCCCTGGCTAGCAGAGGTGGAGTCTTTAGTTTAATGTTGTTCTGTTACATTTTTTTCAAAGATAAACAGTGAAACATTGTCTGTGGCAATTTTCACAGAAATGTTCTCATTTGTTTTTTATACCTCTCAAAGATGCATGAACAAGTTTGTTCCATAAGTACTTGTTTGGTAGAAATTACATTGCGCTCAGTTTAGGGAACTCAATCTCCACATTTTCAAGGAAGCAAATAGAACACTGAGTTTGAAAAGAAGAATGTTTTCACTCTAGCTTTTACTAATTTCTCAGTGGCTATCACCACAACATGATCAAGAGTATTCCATTGTCATGTGGGAAATTATGATTTGTCATTTAGATCAGTGAATCATAGTATCATAGAATGGTTTGGGTTGGAAAGGACCTTAAAGTATCATCGAGTCTCAACCCCCCTGCCATGAACAGGGACAAGTCCCACTACACCAGGCTGTTAAAAATTTGGGAGTGCTCAGTGTCTTGCAGAACAAAGCAAAATGACTTCCTTTTAAAAGCCTGCACTAAATGTTATCCATGGGCAAATCAAAATCTGATCACCTCTTTTGATTCAAAACAGAATAGGCATGCCACAAATTCCTTCTCAGCTGGAAGGTGAGTAGCAGAGCAGTTTTTCTCAGAAAGGAGAGCATTTCACAGGCTATGCAGAACTCACAGGAATATCCCTGTGCCAGTCACAAGGAGCAAACGCTGCCTGGCCTTAGGACCTGTAGAACAGGAGAGGGCAGAAGGATTAGCATAAAGGGCAAGCACAGAGTCCTGTGGCAACATCTTTGTGGGAAAAGCAGTCCCTTTTCAAGAGCAAAATGAGACCAGAGGTAGCCTGGGAATAAAGCTGCCCTGGATCTCAGCAGCAAAGCTGAGCTGTAACTTTAGGCTCAGCCTAAAGGCACCCAGCAGCAGGTGCTCATGCCATGTGCACCCTCTGAGCTCCCAGGCAGTGATCAGCACAGCCCCCAGAGCTGGGAACTCACCTGCACAGAACTCTCTCTCAAAGCTCTGCCAGACTCTCTGTGTCAGGCTTCTCCTACCTGAACTTTGGGCAGCCCTGTACACTGGTGTGAAGGAGGCTCTTCTGAGTTATCTGTGCTTCTCTCCTCTTCCCCTGAGTGTAATTTAAATGGTTTAAGAAAGTTGTTTTATTGTTGAAGCCTGGTACAATCTCAGGCCTTGTGCTTCTCACTGATTTAGCTCTCTTCCTAGCTGGGATCTCTGCAGGGAATGAGGCTGTTGTCTTCAACTGCTTTAAGCTGCAAAATCGGAGGGGCAGCTGTCACAAGAGAGGTCCTGCCCTGTCCCTTTGCTGGGCTGTGTGTTTTCCACATCCACCTTTGTGTTCCTATGAGTACTGATACCTGAGACCTGGGCAGTCTCAAGAAGCAGGTCCAGCTGGCAACAGGAGCAGAAAGAAATGAAGAAACACTTTTTGCATTCAGATTGGTTTTGGTGTGGAAGTTACCAAGCAAAATATGACACATGAGCTAGAGCACAGGCAGGCAGGCAACTTGGGGAGATTCAGCAGGGCAGGTGGCTGCT
Organism: Euphonia xanthogaster; assembly: GCA_034509185.1. Classification (NCBI taxonomy): domain Eukaryota; kingdom Metazoa; phylum Chordata; class Aves; order Passeriformes; family Fringillidae; genus Euphonia; species Euphonia xanthogaster. Next base: position 98,403,071 of record JAYDZK010000001.1, on the reverse strand, counting down.
AGATTACTGTTTAAAATGGAGAGTATATCACCACACATAAGAGCACTGGGGGGAAAGTTTGTCCTTTTCAGGGTCTTGTGGGATCTCACTCTGGCTGTCTGCAAGGCTCTTTCCTCCCATTTCCCATAATGGTACTGGGGAAAAGGTGTCCTTGCAGCTGCCCATCTAACTGTGCAATAACACATGTCCACCTGCAGCTTCTTCCCAGACTCTGAACTCATGATGTTCTTACAAGTTTCTTCTTCAACATCAATTATTCTTGTAAGAAAATGTAAGGGTTTTAACAACATTTTTTGCACTCCACTGCCTTTAAGGCAGGGCTATAAATCATACTAAATGCCTCCACATTATGTAAATTGACTTCTTTGCAGAACATTTTTCATTCAGTATAAACAGAGCAATTACACCCTTTGATGTTTGCCTAAAATTGCTATTTCTTTTCCCCCTTCCAAAGGGGGACTTTTAATCTGTGTCATCTTTTCTCTTGTGTTATACATTAAATGAGAATGTGCTGCAAATGCTTCATCCCCACTCTCCTTTTTAAATAAACATCTATGTTTGATCTGCTATCTTCCTGGTCCTCCTCCTGATGTGTGTCCTTTCCACTGGTTCATTTAACCTCTTTCACTCTTTGTGCATTCCCTTCTTGTATTATTAGGTGACACTTTCAGTACTTTCCCTTCAATTTTCTTTCTCTTTTTTCAGAGCATGTTTCATGTTTCAGTACAGAACATTCAAAAAGTGTCTTCTTTTGGCCATGTCATGGCCAAACATCTTAAGCAGCTTCTTTTATTTCAGTTAATTCATCATTTTGCCAAAGCTTCTCTGGGTTTCTATACTGGTCATCCCTGTGATGCCCTTGACACAAACAGTTGAGTATAGAGCACTTCTGCTTCTCTGCAATGCTGATGTTACAGTGTGTGCTAGCTTTGTATGTTGCATCAGAGTTACCTATAACAATCATGTTTTGATCCAAGAGAACCTGAACAAATATTATTTGATCCAATAATGACCTGGACAATGAAGGCAGCAGTTTCCAGAATATGGCCTTTAGAAAAAGGCATGGGAGCTTAAAAAACAGAGTACAGCTCAATTTCCCCCGAAGTATCTAGAGAATGACAGAAATCCCAGAACAGTTGGGATTGGAAGGGACTTCTGGAGATCATCTAGCCCAGATCCCCTGCTAGAGCAGGTTCACCTGGAGCAGGTTGCACAGAATCACATCAGGGTGAATTTTGAGTACCTCCAGAGAAGGAGATTTCACAACCTGTCTGCACAGCCTCTTCCAGTGCTCTGTCATCCTCACCATAAAGAAGTTTTTCCTCATATTTAGATGGAAATTCAGTTTGTGACTGTTACCCCTTGTCCTGTTGCTGGCTAGCACTGAAGAGTCTGGGCCCAATCCTGCTGACAACTGCCCACAGACAGAAATGCCTGTTGTTCTCAGTGATGAATTTCTTTTATCTAGTTAATGACCTAATTAATTGCTGAAAATAAAGATCAGTTTTGTGTGCCATTTTTCTAAACTGAAGATCTAAGCTAAGGGATGTCTGGCTTTGAACATCCAAGGATGCTGAGTTGCTCAGAGTCTAAGGTGCGGGGCAGTTCAGAAACTCCACCGCACTCTCCTGTTAGAAGATTAATTTTGTTGCAGTTAAAGTCAGATAGATCTTTATTTCTCTCTTTCAGATAGATCTTTATTTTCTCTGTCAGATAGATCTTTATTTCTCTGTTTCTCTGTTTCATCCATAATGACAGTTTGCTTCTCTGTATCATTTATTTTCTTAACAGTTTTTCCATGGTGCTTCTTTAATAACAGGGACACATGGAGTCAGTCACCCTGACAAAGCACTCTTTCAGTTAGCAGGTGGAAGTTCACAGTTGATTTTATCCCTACAAGTGTCATCTTTCCTTGTCTTTGTGTAAGTGTTTTTGAACAAAGAAGTCAATTAATTCATCTGCAGCTATGGTTTCTTTGCAATGCTGTAAACCTTTAAGTACTTCTGAAGCTCAAGCGATTAAGTGTGCCAGTTTTTCACTTGGCCAGCATCTTCTGTAGGCTGTACTGCTGTTTACAAGGGAATACTCTTTATAATCTTAGTAAGAAGCTTCTGCTATATAATTATTTAAATGCTTCCTGTCTTAGATGAATTGACCACACTGATTCTGCATAATTTATCAGAGAGTGAATTTTTGCTGCTTCATTAATCCTTTTTATTTTATCCTTTTTTAAAAAAAATTTCACTGAACATGTATTTATTTTGTAAATCAACATCATAGCTTTTGCCAAAAAATACTGGCATCTCTGCAAAATCAGGGGTCTGCTGAATGAGGTTTTGTTCAGTTAGGTATAACTGGATGTTGGAAGCTCAGCTGGCTTCCAAACTATCTGAACACTTCCAGGAAGCCCCATTTTTTTGCTTTCATATCACCACCCCCCTCATAGCTGTACTATCTGTTACTAAGGCAGTAAGCCTCTTCTTAATTTTCTACTAGACAATTCTTTTTCCTTAACTAAACCATCAAATATCCATGACCTTGTTCTTAGAAAGACCTGATTTTTTACTTCAACAGCACCCTGCTGCAGCAAACTGTCCACAAAACACTCATGAAAGATACTGGATAATTTTCAGGTAATGGGTAAGGCAGACTGATGGTATGTTTGGAACAATTAGGATGAAGATAATATTGTTTTCTTATGGATTGTCCCATTTATATGTTCTTTCCTTCACCTGGAACAATTTTCTTTGGAGCTGTCTTCCCACTTGAGGTCAGTTACCAAACACAGTCTAGTCCCAGAAGAAATGAAGGCTGTGAGTGGCTCAGCTGGAAAACTTCCATTGCAACCAAATTGTTCAAAGATAAAGTCTATATTTTTTTTATGGTTTTTTTGCAAACACTGATCATTCAGTGTCATTTCACTCTAATCGAGCCCAAGAGATCTATTAACAAGAACCTGAGTTATTCTCACCTTCTGGGACAGGTTGCAACAGAGGTGAAGGGCTGGATTTTGCCTCAAGCCTCTAGCAGTTGTAGTTGAGGGACTTTGCTGGAAGTTTTCTTAAAATCTTCAATAGCTCTTCTTCAAAATTAAAAATTCCTTGCTAGTTACAGTAAACGTGCAGACATTTAAAGCCACTGTCCACTTCCATATGAGTCACCCTGTCCATGCTTTCTGGAAGTTTTGTGCACATGCTTTTCACCTTTGCACTTTAAGGGTTTGACATTATATGTTTCCCCTCAGGCTCAGAAGAAGAGTAAAAAAAGGAAAAAAACTGTATTTTAAATGTCTCTTGAGCCTCAGCTCACAAACTTAGAAATAATCTTCTGTGAGAGCCACTGTTTAGTCTCTCCAGTCACAGAAAATTCCTTGTGACTGAAATTGTAAAAAGTGTTTATTTGAATGATTAAACCCCTGACAGTTCTTTCATTCCTCATTAGAAAAGTTTTAGTGCATCTTTTATCTTATTGGAACACACTGTAGGCAAATTATCCTTGTTTACCTCCCTTTCTATGGCAACCTCTTCTGGCTTTCCTTTTCAGTCCTTAGAGGGGGAAACCTTCCTTTCCTTTGCTCTCTGCCAGCCCTGGGCACTGCTTTGACACTGTTCCCAAGTCCTCTTGATTCATTGTGGCCCCACAGAGAAGTTGTTACAGACTGTTTCTTTAGTCCTGGGGTTTCAGATGCACAGGAGGGGAAAAGTCCTGTTCTGTTTACAGTGAGCCATCACCTGCCTTTGCCACACAGGGTTTAATGATGCAGTGACTGCAGCCAGCAGCACTGCAGGACATCAGAGAGAGAATCTGCCTTGCTAAAAGCAGTGCTGTTAATTTACAGCTCTCTGTTATGCAGGAAAAAAACAAAGGAAAAATTTCTCCTCACATAAGTTTACTCTGCTATTTTACTGTTACTAAGGTGCCCTCCACCCAGGCAGGGGACAGGTCAGGAGTCTTCACAACAAGCTGGGCGTGAGTGAGCTTTCAGCTGGATGATTTGAGAGGAGGGTTCATCTCATGCCCATGAGCATGAGATGAACCATGGATAGGTAGAAATAGAGTTAGAAAATGAAGTAATGAAAGGGTTTCCTATGGGGCTTGCTCTGAATGGGTGCCATGTGGGAAATCTGTGAGGTGCCACAGAGCCAGCACCCCTACTGAGATCAGGACTAGCAGAGCAGTCAACTTTCTTTCCCATGCCTGCCCTATAAATCATGCCCATTTCTAAAGTTTTGGCCACCAGCAATGATCCCTAGTGTCAGTAGAGATTCTAAGTCCATATCTCTAAGAAGCACAAATTTTCAGAATAAATAACTTGCACCAATTTTTCTCAAATGGCAATAATTCTCAAATAACACCACTTTTATCCAAACTTTTGGTGGAGAAGGGCCGTTTAATGAGGTCTGAAATCCCATCCTGGACAAAGTCCCTGGCAGCAGACAAGAAGCATGGGTATTTAATGTCTAAAGTTTAGACACTCTGGATCTGCCAGGTTGCTGAGGTATTTAATCTTGACTCATTACTGTGAGTGATTTGTGAACATTCTGAGGAATAAAAGTGATGATTTAGTTTTCATTTATTTTCATAACAATATTTATCATTTATAATAACTAGGACAGCTTCCTGCAATTTGGGAAAACCTCCATGTATTCTTACTGAATTTATTGAATCACCATGGAGCCCATATTGCATTTCAAACACTTGGAGAGAGCTAGTCATTATTCACCTGCCTCCAGATTTCAATCAACAGCTCTGGGAGGCAGAAAAATGAAGGAAAAAACTCTTGAAATATAATCAGAGAAATAACTTACTATTGCTTACAGAAATTAAACAGGTTTATAGAAAATGGAATGATTCTGTAAAGGCTTCTCAACAGGAGTAAATTTACTACCAGTTTGATTTGGAACGATTCAGTCAGCAAATAAATAGAAGTAATGCATTGATGATAAAAAATTACTGCTATTTAGAAATATGATTCTGCTATGATGCAAAGACAGTCTTGATAGAATGACTTGACTCTTTTGTATTTAAAGTGGGGAAGATAGTTGGAGACCAAGATCTCTTGGATATATAGCTTAGTGATTGCATCAGATGCTAAGAATGGGAAGCTTACTACAAAGGTTTTTGAAAAGAACCTTTCATGCTGAAATAGCAGATCCAAGTCTAGAAGCACATATACTCATAGCACAATGGTACCTCAAACTCCCATATAAAGTCAATTATATCATCCCAAACTACTCAGCACCACTGAATCTAACTGATGCTATGTATTAGATTTATTTTCTTCCTTTCTTTTGTATTCCCAGATGGAGGACAGTACATATGGAAATCAAATTCCAGTACGATTCAGAAGCTGGTGCAGTTTTTTATTTTATTCCAAATATTTTTGTATATGAAACTTGAGCTGGAAAAGGTGTGAGTGAAGGTTGCTGGTGTACATTGTACAGTGTGAAGAAGTGTTGAATATTTCAAAAAGCCATTATTGTCCTCTGGGCAATCTTTTCAGTGCAGAGTGGGCCTGACTGCACTCATCTGGAAACTTCTGTTGCACCAACTTCTGTCAGTAAAATACACAGGTGGCTGATGGCTGTGTGACCTTAAGGGCATATGGAAGAATGAACCTCAAAGCACTTAAGTAGACAGAAATTTTGTCTGTGCTATTCCTCATCAAAGTTATCCATGCTACTTTTCTGCCCTTTCTTTTCCTATGGAAAATTGCTACCAAACTGTACTGTCTGCCCAGAAACACCCTTTGTCTTGACTCTTGATGATTAAACAGGTTTGAAGTGTCAGCCACTTACTGCTGTCATACTGTTGAGTAAGGGTAGTGTGATTAGACAGGGTAAGGCTTTAAACAGCTAAATCTCACAACAGAGATCAGCTGGCTCTGTTTTTTCTTTGTTTTTTGTGCTAGACCTCACCATTTTAGCAAAACATCACTTCAGGCTTTTTTATGATGCACCTTTTTCCTTCAGCAAGGGTGTTAATATTTTAATTACAAGGCAGTGTGATGTCTTTTTGCAATGTTTGTGCCTGCTGTAGCATTGCTTCTCTAAGAGCAATCACATTCGAGGGAAGGATAAGTCTTACTGTTTGATAGTCTCTTTTGTGACTGTTGGTTAGGTGTTAATGGACTTTGCCATTAATAACATTTTTGCTTTTAATTCAGAACCCTTCACTACTCAGGATGTGTCAGGCTTCATTTGTTTCTGTCTTTTGAATAATCCACCTCTGAGGCTGATTTATGAAGAGTCCATCCTTAAGGTGGTTCATGAATATTAGTGAAGGATGCCCCTTGCGGGTAACTATTATTTGTTACTACCTTAGCATGAAACATTAAGTAATTCTCAGCAGGGATGACAGGGGACTGATTTTGAAATTCCTTAAGACTCACAATGGAGACAGTGAAATCCTCTGAATCTACAGAGTCAGAGGCTACAGAAGTCAAACCACTCAACTGAATATGCAAATCTCCTTCACCCCCAAATTTGATGCTTGTATATCTTGAGGGAAATGTTAAAAGCAATTTTACTGAGATTATATAGATAGTCAGCCTTCTTCTAGGTTGTCTCTTTAGACTTCTGTAAATGTGTCAATGCTTATATATATTTGAGACAGATATATATCACCAGTTAAGCTCTCCTGGATGTACCAAGCCACCTCCAAGAGCAGATGAAAGGTCCATGATGTGCTGACAATAGTTTTTTCTCTCTCACTAGTATCTGTTAACCTCAGCAACAGATTGACATAGCTGGAGAGGTAACAAAGAGTAAGGGTCTGTCTGCACTCCACAGGACAACCTGCTCCCATTACTGCTGTAAGGTCTCACAGGAATTAAAGCAGGATTAACATTTAGAAGAAATTGCTCAAAATAACATAGAAATCCAACAAAGACTTAGAGTACCCTTTTAATCAAAGCTTTTCTATTAGTGTCTAGAATACAATAAAACTGGATTAAGCTTTGTAAGTCTTACGCTGAAGCAGCTTTATAAGCTTTGCATGCTTTTGCACTAATCAGGGAATTTTTTATTCCCTATGCTGTAGTGTCAGGTTGTGGGGGTTTTTTGTGTGGTTTTTTGCCTGTTTTTTGGAGGGGGGGATGCAAGGATGTGGAGTCTAGGCAGATTATTTCAGAATTAAAACCTGCTTCTCTTTGCAGAGAAGCAGTTCTTCATGTTGTGCAGTGAGACAGGAATTTAGCTTGAGGAGGTGGAAATGCAGGTAAACAGGAGCTCGACATTTATGAGCATGCAGGCATTTTTGGATTTTAATCCACATTTGCAAAAGTTAGCCAGTCTGCAACTTACTTGTTTTGCATCTGAGCAGAGAAGGGCACTATGATGAAAAAAATTACTAAATCAGAAGATGGCATGACACTTAAATTCAGTTTTAAATTCATGTGTATTTTTGGAAGTGTAAGACATGGACACTTCAAATGTAAATCACTGGCACTTGAACACAGCTCAGGAGAAACATTTCTGAGCATATGGCTCTGTTCTGTCTCAAAGAGGCTGAAAGGAAAAAATGGGGTTTGTGATTAGGAGGTTTCTTACTAATACAATACATAATAAAGACACAATTCCAGTCTTTGGGGAAAGATACTGATTTTGCAGTATCATTCTAATATTCTATGGTGTTTTAAAGTCTTCTTATTTACTAAATCTAATTTACTGAACTGGTGTTTCAATTTCATAGTATTCATTATATATTCATTAAAGTATTAATAGAATAGTTTTTAGCATGTTATTAACACATAGTTTTCATCGGGACCTTCTAACAATTTGCCAAATGGGGTGAACAAGACTGAGTTTTCTGAAAGCAACCTGGTACTGCTTTAACTTGCAAGAAACTCCCCACAAATCTGGAAGCCAATTGTGTTCCAAATACAGAGTCTTTTTTGTTGCAGCTAATACACTGTGTAACAAAAATATTATTCTTCATTCTCTGGAACAGTCACGTACACCATACCTGAGTCTGTCCCACTGGTATTGGTGCCCAAGGGGACCTCTGATCTTGGAAAATAGCGAAATAACTAGAATGTCACAGTGCTGCTACAGCTTTGGGGCCAGAATATGCATCTGTGGAGCTGTTGTACCTTGCAGTCATTTGCTTTCCTGAGCCTTTTCACTGTTCTCATCATGTAAAGTCGCCTTAAGCAGCTTAAAATTTACTTGGTATTGGGATACATTTTGGACTTCTTCCAAATGTGCAAAAGTACAACTCCTACTTCTTAAGCCTGGCAGAAGTCTGGCTGCTTGAGACTGGCAGAGCAGTACAAAATGCTTTCAATGTCAGTGAGAGCCAAGCTGAACAATTTTTTTTTCCGTTAACTCTCTGGGCACAGACTAAGACATAATGTGTTTATTTTAAAGTCAGAGAATGCTCATGGGAATCGTTAAATAATTTCTTTAAATTGTGGTATAAACAAAATGTCTTTTGTTATAGTGCTTCCAGCAATGACTGTTTCCAGGGAAATTACCTTAATTAAGCTATTTCCGTTATTTCTCTCATTATTCATACATTTCTGTTATTATTCACATTGTGGATTTGCTGGCACTAGAACAGTTGTACACAGCTGATTTGAGGCCTTTTGCAGAGGGGATTGATTTATCTGTTTTATTCCATTCCTTAAATTGTAATGAAGCAATAAAATAGGCAGAAAGTAGCTAATATACTTAAAAATTCAAAGATGTCAGCTCATGATGGAAATTACAGCAAAGAACTGAAATAATAAAGACTTTGTTATGTCCCAAGGATGGGTTAACTTGGATAAGGGAATGGGATAGTATCCATGTAGGGATCTCCTGCAATGTAACAGCTTTTCCTTAGCTAAACTATCAGCCATTCATCTGTATTTTCACCCCACCCCAGAGAGTGCAACACACACTTTCAGTTTGGTGTAATAAATACAGTCTGACAAGCTCCCACATACTCCCACTATCACTTCAGGTACTTTTAATATCTCAGGTCTCTTGGCCAGTTGGCCTCAATTGCAGAGATTGTTCCTTGGTCTTCTCTTTCCTTGGTGTAGACATGTGCAAGGATAATCCAGATGCAGGTGGTCCTGAGTTGTAGACATTTCCTGGGAAGTAAGAAGAATGCTGTCCACAGTTAAATGATGCAGATAACTTTTAAGCATATTTTATTGTCATTATAAAACACGGTGATAAAACACTCCTCAGGTTTCTCATCTACCATAAAAATTGCAATTTTTCATGTCAGTATTAGTTGGGCAGCAAGATAATATTGTGTGATGGCCTGATCTGGGAATTAGGCCGAGGAGCATGGTGGTGATGGTGGTGGTGGGGAAGCTCTCTGCTGAAGGTGAGGTTCACCTTTCAGAGGACTACAGACTCCATATGGCCAAGCAGTCATGTACAAACACTCCTGGAGAACAGCTCAAATCCAGGTATCTTGTAGCATACTGTAAACAAAACCAAAGGAATCCTCCATAGCTGAGTATGACCTAAGATGACACTTCTAGACAGCCTGCTGGAGTAGTGCTAACTTTGTGAGACTGGGCCATTTGCACTTCCAAAGCATGTCAAACTGTACCAAAATACCCAGGCCCTTCACCATAGGCAGTAAGAATCAGAAATAAAACAAGCTGTGGTGTCTAGAAGCTGGTATGTCACAGATATGTAAAGCTAGCAGAAGGAAAATTGTAACTATTGACATAAGAGATGTGGTAACTTCCTTAGGCCACAGGGTGAATGCAGATTGTAATTTCACTGATGTGAGTGATTTTGTGCTGGTTGATCCCAACTGATGTGCTGAACCAAAAGTATCACTGTCTGAACAGGAGTGGGTTGGCTGCAAATTACACAAAATCAGAAGTAACAACCAGACGTCTTGTAACATATGCATTCCTCAGAAGTGACAGAGTGGCATAGCTTTATCTAAAGTCTTTCTTGATGCTTCCATATAAGATGATTTTTTTTTCATTTTTTACAGTGCAATTAATCATCTGTATTAGCAGGTGATATCTGCACTGGGCAGTATTTCTGCTTTGTAAGGCCCCTTTCTGTGAAGATATCAGAGCTTTTACAAACGGGATTCCAAACCTTTTTCAATTGGATTGCTCTAAATCACAATCAACACAAGTGGTTAGTGATGCTCTGGTGTTGTAAACTGATATAACCTGATGCCTGCTTAGCAGCCAGAATATGGTGGGGAAAAGAAAGCACAATCATTATTTTCATTGACTGTGTCTTAGAATCACTCTGGAAGTAGCAGAGCAACCCTGAGTAGCTGAAAGGCAGGTGGCTGGGGGTGAGAAAGGGCTCAAGAGTTACCAGTCCTTGGCAGGGAGAAGGTTTCTGTCACCTGCTGCCTGCTTTGCCACCTCCCTCCCTCAGCTTCCCAGCTCCTCGCAGACCTTCCAAAGTAATTTCAATCCATTTGGTTCAGTTATATATGTGTGTGTATATATATATATATATATATATATCTTAACTCTCCTACATGTGTGGTCCTCAGTGGTTCCCTCTGTACCTGTGCACTCCTGCTGCCAAAATGAACCTTATTGCTCCCTTCAGCTCCTTGTTCCCGTATGACCCAAGATGCTGGAATAATTTGGGTTAGTAATATCCATGGAAAAATTACACTTGTGCCTCACAAATATGTGGACTACCTTAATTGAAATGGAAGCAATTAGTCCACAGTAATAGAGCTAAATGTTCAGAGATGAGAACCTCTTCATCCAGGTCCTCAGGATAAAAGGAAATGTATCCATCATTCTGCATATTTTTGCAACTGAAGAGGAAAATTTTCACTTCTGTTTTCTCACTGGTGTCACTTTAGTGTCAGATAATTATTCTGGACTGCTGGTCATGATAGATTCAGGAAAAAATGGATTTCCACAGGCAGAATATCTCCAACTAATTAAGTATCTGGCTTTTCCAGTGATTTAATATATTTATGGTGTACAGACATATACATACTCATGCAGATATAGGTACACTCATATATATTCACACATATTGACAGATATAAAGGTCTAGCTGTGTAAGTGCATACATATAAATATAAAATATCCTGTTCAGTCCTGTTGTCTATAAAATATTGATGACTTCTTTCTCCTTTCAGATATCAGGAAAATACTTTTTTTTTTTTCCATTGGCAGTATTAGCCAATTAGTTAATTCTGGATCCTTTTTCCTCCAGATATTTTGTATCATCTCCTTAGAATGAGTAATTAAATGCCAATATAATTAAAATTTTAAAAATTCAATTTACTGCAAATTAAAGAAAATACCAAATAATTTAGACTTGAGGGTGACACCAGATAACATGAAATAGCAAAATGCCAGGATGCCTCAGTCCTCTCCCCCTTTATCTGCCTTTACACCTGCTTTTCACAGACTTTTCTCTCAGCAGTGAAGTGGTACCCATATTGTTTGTGCTTCTGTAGCCCAACAGAAGATTTTTGTAGTCTCAGCCTCCTTGCTGCAATTCATTTTGAAGCTTCGCTCCAGTGACTTGAATTACTGCACTGATTATTCAATGCAGAGAAAAAAAAAAAAAAAACCCAAACCAAATAAAACCCCCAAGAAAACCCCACTGGAAGAATGGATAAGGCAAATTATTTGCTTTTTTGGAACAGTAGATTCTGACATGAAAAAAAGTGTCCTGTAAAGACCCTATAAATTGAACAAGTTTGTTTTCTTCCCCTGAGTTAAGCCTTTAAGTTATTATTTGTGGGGTTTCAACATTTTTTTTACAGTTTCAGTGCTGACTTCATTTCCAGATTGCAGCAGGCACATAGACATGGCACTCACTGGCTCTGCTTGCTACATCCTGATTGCACATCTTGTCAAAATCAGGAGCAGCAGGCAATTTCTGGCTCAGAGAAGGGGAGTTTTCCACTGCAATGAGGAGCCCTCTGCCCCAGCACATGGAGAAACAGAGGCTGGGACAGACACATGAGCTGGTCTGATTTTCACCCAGGGAAAAAGCAGGAACCTGTGTCAGTAGGGATCTTGGGTGGACATTAGGAAAAGGTTCTTCACCCAGAGAGTGGCCGGGCACTGGAGCTGGTGCTGGAGTTGAAGTGCACAGCCTGCCAGAGTTCACAAACTTGGACAACACTCGGGCACGTGAAGGGATTCCTGGGGGTGTCCTGTGCAGGGCCAGGAGCTGGAATTTGCTGATTCATGTGAGCCCCATCTGGCTCAGGATTTTTTATAATTCAATCAGTTTTTGACAATATCACACATAAAAGTTTGATAAATCTAAAACTGGATAAATAATCCCAGATATGTAGATGTTTCTTCACTTTTGCTGGTGTTTTTGGTTTTGGTTTATTTGTGTTTTGAAAAAACTTCTATATTTCATGACAAGAATAAAGTGATAATTTGGTAATATTTATATGATTTGTCTATAACTTGAGTTATAGACAAGTATTATTTTTGAAGCCCACCAGAGCACTGAGATATTCTAGTGAGACAAACTCATTATTCAGATTATTTCCATCCCAGCTGGAACTGCTGAGACTAATTTAAAGTAGCCCACAGAATAATTTCTTTTCTTAAGAATAAGACTATCTGTAGACACTTTTAGTTGCAATGAATGATTTACCAGATTAAAAAAAACCTAGATGGAAAAATATATATGTTACAATTTGACAATGGTGAGTGATTTTATCATGAATTCACACCTAGTGTGTGATAGCTGTTGTGGTTCAGAGGAAATGAAATTGCTTGTACAAGGCCCACTATTGCATAAATACAATGAGATGTATCTGAAGAATAAGTTCTAAACAAAACTGCCTGTACATTTCCATCATATCAGACTAGGCAGAGCAGCTTCTAAGGCAAATCATACTGTTTGTTTTGTGCCTAGTCATCTGTAGCACCCATGACAAGTATGCTGTAGTAGCATGTATTCAGTAGTACGTTAGATAGGTGACAGCAAATGTCTGGTGACAAGCTGGCAATTAAAGTGTGTGCTGCCTTTAGACATTTGCTATGAAAGGTGTTTTGACTTTTCTTCCTTTGAAATATATCATGCAATGTCTCATGAAAAGCACGTTACGATTTAAAAGCATTGGTGACATACTGATCAAGGAAAGAGGTTATATTTTAAATAAATAGTTGTGTTTTCAATCTATCCTGGGAACACTGAATGTTGATGTTAAAACTGCAGTTATTTAATTCATAAGATGATCCATGTTTCATCATTTGAACAGAGCAATTCACCTCCCTTTAAATTGCTCCTAAGTTGAAAAAAACCCAAAACACCACCCCACCACCCAACTCTCACTGGCTGAGTGGACTGCTTAGGTGTGTATGAATGACCTGGGAGGTTTGAATACTTCATAGTCCAAACATGTTCAACTGCAGTGCTGAATACTTTGGAGAAGCAGGTCTGATAATCCCAGAGGCCAAATAATCTGTTAGGAAAAGTTCTTCAGACAGTTAGCACTTGCCATATGTCCTCAAGCATAAGGAAAAATGTCCTCTATAAATGTGTCTTATCAATCAATTGCAGGTGTTCTTGTTATGTGGAACTGACTCTTCTGTGAATAGCTGCTCTCTTGTTCTCAGCATCTGATTATCATCTGACAGTGAATTTCAGGTGCTGCATGCTCTGTGAGAAGTATTTCCCCTTAGCCTTTCCATTTCATTTCATGTTGCCTTGTTCCTCTTCTGAGAAAGGGCAAACGAGAGTCCTTTGAATTACCTTCTCTGGATCATTCATTACAATAGGCAGAAGTGATAGAGCTTCTGATTATTGAGTTTGGTATTCCTATTTTGTTTCCTATTACAATACCCTGTTTTGGGTTGCTTTTAACTTTGTCAGACATGAATGCTTCAGGCTGTAAGTGTCAGTGCTACGTGCCCACCCTAAGCTGAACATTTTTCAGAGGTTTCAGGCAAAGTAAGTTAACCACTTTTGAGAAGGAAGAAAACAACTAGGAAAAAAAAAAAAGGACAAAAAGAGGAGCTGTTTTTCAGTATTAAGAAAAGCACTATGATGCAATTTTGATTATTCAGCTATAATCCAGGCCCCATGGGTCTTGGGAGCTGTGTCTTAATGATCTCTTCTCCTTTGAATATTCACTCTGTAACATCTGCTCTGTGCAGCCTGTCATCCCAGTCCCTGTGTCTCCTTTCCTGTGTAGCAACAAAGACATTCATCCCCTTAAGGGTCCCAGATCAGCCTGGGCTGAGTCAAGGATGGGAAACATCAGTGTGGGTACACTGAGGCTGAAAGGGAGAGTAGGGAAAAGAAAGCCAGGTCAGGAAGAAATGGTGGCTATGTGAGGAGATTGGGCATTGGGAGGAGTCAGACCCCCCCACAGCATCAGACAGGGCTGAAGACCTCAGCTGCACCCATCTTGAGCTTCAAACCAGCAGGTGTGAGATGATGGCCAGGGTGTCCCAGGCAGGCTGTGGTGACCCGTGTAGGGCAGGAGCCAGTCCAGAAGCTGCAGCTGAGGGGCTGCAGTTGATCCAACCCCAGCAGCCAGCCATGATGGGAAAAATACCCTGTGAACAAATGGAATGGAAAGTGCTTGAGAACAAAGGAATGCTAGAGTTCAGCTTGTCAGTGCAGTGGGATTACATCTCTCTTGAGCACTCTATTTTGAAATCTTCAATTATATGATTACTTATCATTTTGGCTAAATGCCACCTACTCAGTCAAAACACAGGATTAAACTTCTTAAGGGATAAATATCAGACATGTAGTAGAGAGGATGGCTCCTTGTAAGATCTCAGCCCCATTTATTAAAGATGCTTGGAGGAGTTGCATGAACCTCTTGGAAGAAAAAAGAATGGCCAGGTGATGCTGTGGAGGATCAGCTACAATTATTGCCTCTGCCACCATGTTCCTGTGCAAGGGCATTCAAGGCATACGGTGAGCTTTTCACATGCCGTCAAAATGTTCCTCATTTTCTGTGATATGTGATATGAAACTCTGGGATCAGGTCTAACAAAGCACTGAACACTCAGATTTGTTGTTTGAATTAGAATTTGCTATACAAGGCTTTGAAAAAGGGAGGTTAAAAGTGTCTCTAATTGGGTACTCAAAATTAATGCATGTTTTTAACTCTAATAGCTGTGTCTCAGATCCCCCTTTGCAAAGTGGATCCCCACTCATTTGCTGGGTATATAAAAAATACAAGTCATTAACATATCTCACATAACACAGGCATCATGGGAAGAAGCAAATAGTTCTGTCTCCAGTGTGTGGTTTCAATAGCCTGCAGGAGGTAAAATATGGAGACAAAAATGAGAAAAATACGACAATAAAGAGCTACTAAATATGTACTAAAAAAGATAAGGTGCCTAGGGAAAAAAAGTTTCATGTAATCACCAATGGTGTGTATGTCTACACTGGAATTGGTCCTGTAAAAGCAGTCAAACAAATGCTCCTTCATTGCCTCTCCAAAAATAAGAGGCTCAGTCTCCACAGTTTGTCCTTACCTGGAATTTCCACCACTGTGATTTTAATGACCCAGTCTTGAATGACCCCTGTTCCTGACCTACCTGTTGAAACAGATTCACTAAGGTGAATATTCCAGAAAAAACAGCGCTGCTCATTTATAGTCTCAATTAGCTCACAGTGGCATTGAAGCTCACCAAGCCTCTTTCTGTTCTGGTCCTTCTCCTGTGAAATACATCTTTACCTAAACTTTAAAAACTGTGACCAGACAGACATAAATTTTCACATCAGTTTTTTTTTTCCATCAAAATACCAAGACAAATACCTGAATACTTGGCTTTGAAAAGTTTAAGGGAGAGGAGTGGTGGGGGAGGGAAGTCCATTTAAGCATTCTCTTCCAGTTCAGCTCCAAATTAGACATTTTCATTAAAAATCCAGAGTAAAAGGATTTTTTTTTCAGGCCTTTGACTGTTCTGGTTTTGTCAGGAAAGGGGAATGGTCCTCAGTAAAAAAAAAACCCAACAGAAAGTTATCCTCTATAAACAAGTTTCAGAACAGGAAATGGACACAGTACTGGCTGGATTTTTCAGCACAACATGGAAAATGTGGCACACTTTGGCAGCGATATCTGGTGGCTCTAGAGCCACTGTGACACCAAAGGGCTTCTGAGACATGTCCAAGGCTCCAGGGCTGTGAGGTCGGACCAGTCTTACCCACCTCTGGGACAGGATCACTTGCAAACACTGTGCATGACAGATAAGGCATGTCGTTTCTGGGAAGTCAAAATGTGCCCAATACCAAGCTGTTAACAAAATCTGTTTCTCACATTAAATAGAGGCAGTGACTGCCTTTGTCCATCCAAGACTGGGCAGCTGTTGATTCAAAATTTCTTCGTTCAAATTTTTTCCAGAAAGAATGGCATGGATGAGGTTTTCCAGCTGAATTGATGAAGAGTCTGACTGCCTCTAGGCAGTAGAGAGAAAAACAACAGAGTGAAATTAGTCTGACTTACTTCAGGTGTCTGTGTTGAGATGCAATGATTCATGTCCTAGAAATTCCTGCTTCTCCACTGATTGCAAAGGGAGGCAAGGAACCCACCTCAGGTCAAGGAAGCTGCACACACCTAGATTTAGTGAGATGAAACTCACCGCGGAAGATGTTGTGCTTCCTCCCTCTGATAGGTAAACAGGAAACATAGGTGCTACACTGCATTATACAGGGAGTGAATGATCCTTACAGTACCCAGTTAGTCCCCATGGCAGAGCCAGGAAGATGAGAGACTCCCCACAAATGTGGGCTGATGCATTGTTTTTAAAGCTGAGCCAGGCTCAGGAAACACAGGAAAGTAATTAGGAATGGCCCCTGTGCAAGGAGCGTGAGAAAAGACACCTTGCCTGGTCATAAACTATTTTGGTTGGGAGGGACCTTTGGCCCCACCTGAACTTCCTGTACTGTATCTAAAAATAATGTGTCACATTTTATAAGCAATCATACAGCAAAATGTGTGCTATTCAGAATGTCATCATTATGATTTTCAGTCACAAAAGACATTGTTCCTTAGCTTGATGAAGGACTCCCATTTGGAGTGGCTTAATGCAGACTAAGTAGTAGTTATGAGGAGAAAATCAGGAAGTGAATAGTAATTGCACTTGTCTGTTCATGATTAAAAAGGATATATTAAAAATCATATAATGCTTAAAAGATAATCCAAGAGGGTATTATTTTTAATGGTGTGAATTATATAAGTCCAGAGAAACCTATTCTAAATTATCAATAGTAAGTAAAACCTATTTCTGGTAAATAAACCAATTTCTATTTTGAAAAACATATTTTCTGCACCATTTAAGACAGCAGGAGCCCAATAGAAACATTAATTTGAATGAACAACTTTCACAGTGTCAATTCAGAGTTCTAAATGACAATAAACAGAGTTATAAACAATGTCCTATCCATATGTGAAAGTGGTGAAGGACTATTACATCTGAAACAATGCTCTCTTTAAGTGAATGGGGCATGCTGTGCCCTTAAACTAGCAATGTATTTAAGAGTTGCAATGCCTGAAACTAGAGGAGCTTTGGTATTCTGTGAGAGTCTTCCAGTCAGCACAGAGGACAGAGGCTTAGAGGGGCACGGCTGGGGCTATTGCATTAGGGTGTGGTGTGTTTTTTAACCTGAGACATTTATAGGAACAGGATTCTGAGCCCTGAGTAGCTTATCTGGGCTATAGACCATAAAAGGTGAGAGCAGGACAAGTGTCAGAGAAGGCTGGAAAACTCTGTATGTGCTTTTAGCAAGGAAAAAGATCCTTGGGGTAAGATCAATGGTTAGAAATATGGACATCAAAGGAATAGGAAGTACAATAATTTTAAAAGCACAGGAATCAAGGAAATGATGGCATTAGCAACAAGCTCAGAGACCATCCAAAATGTACTTTTTAAATAAATGTGAAGACCCTGCAACCCTCCCCCCACCCCCTGCAAAATGAGACAAATTTGTGATTTCTAATACAAATGATGAAAAAAGATTTTACAAGGATGAGAAGGGAAGGAGCCTGGTGGAGTGGGTCTGAATGCATCAATCAAGTCACTAAATGACCAGAATATTAATTTTGGGCTTTCCAAGTGCTATCAATACAGACTGTGGCTCGTGTGTGTGCAGGGAATCCATTGCACAGCCAGCCTAGCAGCCTCAGCAGACTCCCAAACCCACCTGGAATATGCTGAAGTTCTCAGGGCAGGACCCTGTGCTAGTGCAGGCATAAAATCTGACCTTTGTCCCAGAAACTATGGAAGGAGGATACCAGGGGATAATGTATAACAGGGGTATTACAGCTTGATAATAAAGTATGCTACTCTGTTTAAGAGACAGTTGAGTCACAGCAGAGGAAAAAAAGGAATTCAAAAACCAAACTGAGTCATACTGGGAGGGAGATGGTAGAATGAAGGGCTAAAAAATGCCAAAGTGAGAAAATAAAGAAACATGTTTCTGAACACAAACTGAAGGAAAAATAAACAGCTCATTTTCCAAATTCTCCTGTGCACCCATTACAGACCTGCCACCAGCACTGCTCGAACAAACCAGCTCTTTCAAATCTTCTGGGCATCCATGCATGCTACTGAGCTCTGCTGTTCTTCAGGACAGACAAATTATGGTACTGGATGAATCTAACACCTCCTTTTCCCTGTGGCAACCTTGAGAACTATGTGAAATGAAAGTGAGATAATAGAACTGTCTGCTCTACCCAACATTGCAGCAGTATCACATTTAAATACATGCTCCTGACTTTGTGAAATACAATAACATTAAATTCAAAAGTTGACCTACACTGACTATTTAATATTTTCTTTTCTGTATTCATCATTTTTAAAAGGTAGGAGTGAAGCAAGATTGATGCAAAGGAAAGCATTTAAACTTTAACCTTAATACTGTTATAAGCTAGAATTACCTGTGTTTTGACATAGGGAATTGGGCTAGAGGACATATCTATACTGTTATAGATAATGGCATTAGAAATGCTTTGTAGATAATTTTATATGTATATATAGTCACACCCCCACAGAGCACCATGCCTCACTTGAATATTGGTGAAGTTCAAAGATAAATTTTGTGTCTGATTGACAGACTCTAAAAGCAAACATATCTTGGGATTTAGTTTTCATAGGAGCTGAAGGACTGGTGTTACATGTGTAGAACGCTGAATAAAATGAAGAATTGAAAGAAAAAAGTCATGGCAACCGATATGTGCAACGTACCAGCAATGAAATGCACCAATAAGCAAAATCACCCTGACTTATTGGGAGAGATGCAACTAAATGCATTAAAGGAAATGGGTGAAGATATGATTGTGTGATATCTCACACGAAAAGTGGAGCTTATGAGCAGAAGAAATATGTTCTCTCTCCCAAGGATGTGATCATCCAGCACTGACACAGACCAAATCAAAACTGACACGGTTAAAAAATATTTGCGTAGATAACAAAATGCATGACTGTATCATTTAATATTTGCCTTTGCTTTGTAGGTTGATTTTATTACTTATAATAAAATGTCATGTTTTATAAATCTCAGTCTATTTGCAGTTCTGCTTCTTATTCCTTATTCTCTCTACTTTTGAACAAAGCCCTTGAACAAATTAAAGTAGGGCTATCAGTCAGGGGAAGGGAGGCCTCTTCTAACCTGGTAACCTTCATTAGTGGCCAATTGATCAAAACAGGCAACAAATTCACAACTGTACATGCAGCACATAAGCATTAGGCATTGGAAAAGTTCCAATTTTTTTCCTAATGTTTTCCATTTAAAAGTGAAAATATTCATCTCAATGGAGACCATTGATTTTACACTCACAAAAGGAGCAAAGTGATCAGTGGTCAGATTACAGCCCTCAAGTGAGGATTTGTGACAGTGGCTGAGTGGAGGGTGTGAAAGGGGCTGGAAAGGGCACCAACAAGGATGATGGGTGCTTTCCTTGCGGGACACTGATCTTCTTCCCTGGTAGCTAAATCAGTCAGCTTAGGACTTGTGAGAAATCTTTAATTGCTGCTCGATCAGCTGCAATAAGAGAGATTAATCCAGCTTTCAGTGACTTAATGATGGCAAGATTTCCATGGGCAGCAAATCATGTTATCCTGCTCTGGAGTCAGCTCTGCTGCATTGGAAAGGTGCTGCAAGAGCAGTCCCTCAAATCTAATGGAAAGCTGTGTCAGATTTATGTGAGGGTCCCTGAAATTATGCTCTTTCCTGGCTGAGGAAGTCCATTATCAAGAAATAAATCCCAGGAGTGTTTTATGCTATATCATAATGATACCCTTAATTCAGCTCTGAACTACTCAGAGTCAGATCAATAGGACAAAATATAAAAAACTGTTATCCTAGATGGGTTAAATAAACATACTCTCTTTCCCAGCTGCTGCTGGGAAGATGATTCCAGATTATGTCAACACAAAATGCCCTTAATAACTGACAGATCCACATGTGTGTCCAGATGCTCATCACTGCTTGTGATAGCTAGTTACCCATTCCTGTCATATGGCTTTTTGGATCATCCTCTGGCTTTATTCTTGGCTCCCCTAGGATTAAAAATACTCAGCTAAAAGAATAAGTTAGCTCGGGGCCTGATGCCTTTGATATTTTGTGTTCTTTGTGAACCTTCTTATTTTTTTGTGAGACCATGTACAGAGAGAGAAAAAAAGAAGAAAATGAAGCAAAAATCTGGGAACGTGGGAGTGATATGTGCAAAGAACAAGAAAACAGGAAGAGCTATTTTACAAAGGGCTGAAAGGCCATAGAGAAGGCATGAAGCACACCAAGGGTAAAAACAAACAAGAAGAGACAGAATGAAACAGGAACAGGACAGCAGAGTCAGGATTACATGAGTAAATCACGAGAAGAATAGAAAGTGTCCACAGTTTTCAGAAGTGATTGTTTGCTATGCAGTTCTTCTGCCTGCACTGCTCTGCTCCTGCCTAGGAGGCAGCTTTTTTCATTGACCTCTTCTGAGGGGCCTCATCCATAGTTCCAGCACATTCCTTGCTTGTGCAGGAGCTTAGCATGGCCACTGAAATCTCAACCCCATTCTAAGGACCATCCCTGATTATCAGAAAAATAAAATTATTTAAGTTGGAAAATACCTCTAAGGTCATTGAGTCCAATGATTAACCCAGCACTGCCAACCCACCCCTAAACCATGTCCCCAAGTGCCACATCCACGTGTCTTTTGAACACCTCCAGGTATGGTGACTGCACCACCTCCCTGGGCAGCTACTCCAACACTTGATGACCCTTTCAGTGAAGAAATGTTTTCTAATATCTAATCTAAACCTCTCCTGGCACAACTTGTCTGTTCCTCTTGTCCTGTCACTTGTTACTTTGGAGGAGAGACTGACCCCCACCTGGCTAGAGCCTCCTTTCAGGCAGCTGTAGAGAGGGATGGGGTCTTCCCCAGCCTTCTCTCCAGCTGCTCCTCATCAGGCTTGAGCTCCAGTCCCTTCAACAGCTCTGTTCCCTCCCTTTCTCCCTCAGTTCCTCGTAGGACTCATGCTCCAGACCCTTCACCAGCTCTGTTGCCCTTCTCTGGACATGCTCCAGCCCCTCAATGTCCTTCTTGTCATGAGGGGCTCAGAGCTGAACAAAGGACTTGTGCAGCCTCACCAGTGGGGCAATCACTGCCCTGCTCCTGCTGGCCACACTATTCTGACACAGGCCATGATGTCATTGGCCTTCTCAGCCACCCTGGCTCAGGCTCTGCCACTGTCAGCCAGCACCCCATGCCTTTTTCCCCAGGGCAGCTTTCCAGACATTCTTTCCCAAGCCTTGACTAAGGGTTGTTGTGACCCAAGTGCAGGACCCAGCAGTTGTGCTGTTGAGCCTGACAGAACTGCCTCACTGATCCAGCCTGGTCAGATCTCTCTGCAGTGCCTTTCTGCCCTCAAGCACATCAACTCGGTGTTGTCTGCAAATTGACACTATTGACACCCCATAGTGACAGCTGGGTGAAACTCCATTCTCCACTCCCAGGGGCCATCAGCCAGTTTTTTACCCAGCAAACAGCACTCAGTGATCCAAGCCATGAGCAGCCAGTTTCTCCTGGAGGATGCTGTGGGAAATGAAGTCAAAGGCTTTGCTGGAGTACAGACTGGCACATCCACAGCATTTCCCTCATCCACTAAGCAGGTCACTGGGTTACTGGAGGGGATCAGGTTGGTCAAGCAGGACCTTCCTAAACCTGTGCTGGCTGGGGCTGGCCCCTGGTTGTCCTGTACCATCTGATGGCACACCACGATGAGCTGCCCCATGACCTTCCCCAGCACCAGGGTCAGAGTGACAGGCCTGTGGCTCTCTGTTGAATATCAGCCACGGAGGCCCTGCTTCTAGCCGGATAGCTGGGCTCCTGGAGGGTCAGGGTGTCCCAGGGAG
>JAYDZK010000001.1:98355504-98380673 GCA_034509185.1 Euphonia xanthogaster | reverse complement strand
GTTTCTATGACTCAGCATTTCCTTGTCTCTAAGCCTCCGCCCGCCACGGGGCTTTAGCTAGCCCCGTGTCTGCCACAGCTCTCTAGGTCCTCCTTCCAGCCCTTCTTGTACGTGGCCATCCCATTCACTTCCCTCCAGCCCCCTGGTACCTCCCCAGGTGGCCAGGACTGCTGGTAAATGATGGAAGGTGGCTCAGTGAGCACTTGCACCAGCTCCCTCAGTAGAGCCACCTGGATCCCTTCCAGCCCCATAGACCCATTTGTATCTAAGTGATGTAGCAGGTCACCAACCATTTTCTCATGGGGACTTCTGCTCCTCCTCCCTGTCTCCAGCTCAGGGGTCTGGGTACCCAGGGAACAACTTTGGTCTTACTATCAAACACTGAGGCAAAGAAGGCTTGAATTACTTCTGCCTTTTCCTTATCCTTTGTCACTACGTTTGCTCCTGCATTCAATAAAGGATGGAGATTTTTCTTAGTCCTCCTTTGCTTGTTAATACATTTGTAGCAATATTTTTATTGTCCTTTACAGCAATAACCAGATTTTGTTCTAATTGGGCCTTGGCTTTTCTGACCTTTTCCCTGTATAACCTTACAATATCCTTAGAAATACATTTTTTTTAAATTCCTCTTTTATATTTTGTACTTATTAACAGAAAGCCTGGGGATTAGTGTGCTGGGCATAATTTTCAGATTGCATTTATCTAATTATTGCTTTCCCCCCTCCCTTTACAGATTTCATGCTTTTTTTTTTTTTAATCAGTGTTTATTTGCAGGGTTTACTAAGTGACAGATAGTATGAAATATTGCTTTAGGACAGATTAATACATATCAGCTTCTTATGAAGCCTGGGTGATAAATGACACTGTGCATAAGTGAAAGATGGGCTGACAAACCTCAGAATGATAGCGTGTCTCTTTAATGTCTTTGCCACAGCCTGCTCACACATCCTTCTTTGAACACAGCTTGGGATCAGACTCTCTGTTTTTCTTTTCAAGTTGAAGCTGGAGATCCATTGAGGTGATATATATTCTGCTTACATGAAAAAGCATTTGTGGTTATGATGCATTCAGCTGGGATCTGTTTCTGCAACACCAAGGATATTCTCTCTTCCCTGAAGTCTTATTTGAAAGTTAAATAGTAACAAAGTGAAGTCATGATGCAGTCTGGGAACTGTAATAGCATTCTTTCTTGTGCCACTTAAAAAATATATATTCAAACCCATGGAAACAATATAATTTAAAGTAATCTTTCTGTGATGACCTGAAAAGAATGACTTGCAAAAGAAATTCAGTAGTTTCAGACAATTGAGAATTGCCTGGGTTCATTTAAAGCTCAAGAGGGGTATTTGCTAAATGGAAGACAGATTTGGTCCAGTGCCTGCAAAACAGGACAGTGTGAGGGGACATTTCTGCCATTTGCATTTCTGGTTCTGTCTCGCAGACAACGTGAGCAGCAATCTCATCCATCAGCAGGGCTGGAAGGTCTGGAAGCTCTCTCACACCAGCTTCCCTGGATGGCTCCAGAAACCAGAGCCCACCATTCCCTCCAGAGGGCAGGACACTGAGCAGCAGGTGACACCCTCAAGAGTTTTGAGCCCACCAGCTGTGCCCCATGGATTTGGAGACCTCTTTGACATGAATCTGGCCTGATCAGAGGACTGTGAAAAGCTTGGAGAATGCTGCTCTTCATCATTGCCACATGGCTTTATTCATTTTAGGAGAACAGGCCCTGTTCTCAGGCCAAATTTAAAAGTCAGGCTCTTCTTAAGACATAACATCTGTATTCAGCTTTCCTTCATCAGGAAATTAGGGAAACATGGAGAAAATAGACTGATCATACTTCTATGTGTTCCAGCAAAGCTGTTAAAGCTACTATGCCAAATAAATCAGTGCATATGGTAAGGAAAAAAATAGTCTTTATCTCTTGTTTTAGATCTCAAGGTCTAGGATATTTTGTCTTGGCAAGTATCTAGTGACTGCCAGGTTTATACACCATATCCAAAAAATCCTTCTTTTGTCCCTTGAGAAGACAGAGATTAGCACAAAGTGTTTTCAAAGACAGAGTTCTGGAAATTATCAGTAATGGCCCTTTGAGGAATGGGCTTTTGTCTATTATTTGAGTTCCAATCAGGTGCTAATAAATGGCAATAGATCAGGGCATACATTTTACCTTTAATTTCATGATCAATATGTGTGATGGTAAGAACAGAGTCTGTGGATCTTAACAAAGCATTTAGCATGAATAAAAAGTTTTACTAAATCCTTGAGGGTGGGATTAAGGATTTTACCTGTACTAACCATTGAACTGTCCAAATCACTGTGCACCACTCTTTTCATGGTAAGAAAAGTCCCTTGGAGATCTGCTACAGGAGAAAAGGTGAATAAAACCAGCAATTGCAGCATGGGAAAAGCCACCAAAGAATTGTGGAGGGGACTTTTTCTTTACATGGTGTGGGTAAAAGAAGGACAGTTGCACAGAGCCGAAAAAATAGCCTGTACCAGTCCCAGTCTTCTTGATTTAATCCAGTTCTGTCACAAGCTGCCAATAGCAGCAAATTCTGTTTTGGATTTTCTGAATATTAGACCCCAGGATGCATAAATGTATTAATTCAGCAACAAAACAAGTCTCACTCATCCGGTCAAAGTGGCCAACTAGAGAAACTCATTTCCCTGTGCAAACCAGAATTTGGGCTGTCAGAAGCTTCTCTGACTGTATCTTGGGCTCCTTGGAAAGAGGTTTAATCTTATTTTTCCTAATGCTCAATGAATGGGAAGAGATGATTGTTTTTGCAATCTCACAGTGTCCCATCCAAATGTGCTAACCACAGACCATGTAGACCAGCACGTGAAAACAGATGTAGGAACAGTCTATCATTTATCTTTCTTCAATACATGACTGCAAGGGTGAAAGAAGGGAAAGGTAGAAATCAGGAAACATTGTGGAGGGGTCAGGTAAGGAAGAGAGTACATTGACAGCCCAGAAGAGGACTCCTTGGTAATGGGGAAGGTCTGTTAGAGCAGCTCTGCTACCCTGAGGGACCATCCCAGCATGGGGATGCTCTTGGAAAAGTAAAGCAGAAAAGCAGGGTTAAAGGATTGCCTATTTGATATCTGCAGCCCCTGTCTGGGATTTTATTTGAGAGTGTCACTTGTAACTGCAGCCCTCAGGAAAGCTGCTGGGCCAGAAAGGTCTAATTAACACTGAATCACCTGTCCCCTGCTTGCTGCCATCCCACCAGCACTGGGAGCAGGTGGCAATAAACAGCTTGGTGTGGGTGGCTCTCCTTTATGAGCTACATGGAAGCTACTGAAAGGAGGGGAAAGGAAAAAAAAAAGAGCTCCCCAGCTGAGAATTAAGCCAGAAACATCAATTGAATATGAGGCTGGAAAATGGCAGTACTGCCATAGATCAGAGAGCAAACAGCAGTTCGTTCCAGTGCTGGAGAAGTGCGGGAAAACTCTCATTGTTCCCTCTCAGCTGAGTCACTGCTTTCATTGCTGGGTGTTAAATGAATCATTCCTCTCATTTTCCACTTTGTTATAATTTGTGGTTGTGTTTTCAACCCTTTTTTAACCAGTGTAGAGGAATGCTGAGCTGGTCTATTTGCAGAAAATTTAGCGGGTCTAAAGTTTCTGTTCCCCTTCCATTGCTGTT
Organism: Euphonia xanthogaster; assembly: GCA_034509185.1. Taxonomy (NCBI): domain Eukaryota; kingdom Metazoa; phylum Chordata; class Aves; order Passeriformes; family Fringillidae; genus Euphonia; species Euphonia xanthogaster. Next base: position 98,377,018 of record JAYDZK010000001.1, on the reverse strand, counting down.
TTGGTAGGGTGACAAATGTAAGGAAGGTGAAAGGCAGTGACCAAAAGCAGTAAGTGCCATATATATAACCCAGTCCAAGGGCGTGACAGAATCACTGTTCCCTGATGGGGCACACCTGCAGCACAGCACTCGGCTTCCAAGTGTGTGCAAAAAATAAGAGATCCTTGGCTTGCCTGTCCTACATGAAATCAGGAGTTTTTCTAATGGGACCCAGCAGGTAATAGCAATTATTTCAGTCAAGATGTGCCACATTTCTAATGGTTTGAATTGAGCCAATTAATTAAAAGAGTTTGGGTCATGATCAAGCCAAAAGACATACAATTTTCTGATTAAATAGACTGAAGACACAGCTGCTCAATGTGCTAAAATAATAATATGAACCTCAGGGCTGTTTTTAAGAAGTGCTGTAATTTTCTTACCAGCCCAAGCTGTGGTGAAGTAGTGCTCACACTCCTGTGATAGAGCATTGCCTTCAGTTTACCTGAAAGAAACAATCTCACTTCAAGTGGGCTTGAGGGCTGAGTATCTGTAGTAATTAGAGTCCTGAAGGGCCCATCGTTGAGGAGCTTTTAAAAGTTTTGCTTTGATTGCCTGCTTTCTGGTAAAACAGAGTATAACTCTTCAATATTGGAATTACACTTTTTGTGTTCTGATAACTTCAAAATATCATTACAAGAAAATTTTCTCATGAGCCAAATACCATCTCTACTATCTCAGGTGCCAGTGTAGCAGCAAAGGCATTAATTATTTGAAATCTTTAAGCTGAATATTTACTGCTAAATTAATGTCCTAATAAAATAGTCCTGTTCTGTGAATTAAATGCTACATTTCTGTCAGAAATTTATGTGAAAAAGTAACTCATAGATATTTTTCCTACATTATGAAATGAAGAACTGTTAAATTAACTGATGTTGCATATAATTAGACTACTGGAAGTTTCATTCTATATCTTGAAAGAGTAAATATATTATCTGCCTTTCTATAGTGGTGCTATGTCAAAAAGAGCATTTTCAGTTGAGCAGCTAAATTATATGAATTAACATATCTTCAAAAATCAATCCATACAACTCATATGAAGCTGAACTGCTCAATTCAGTTAGAACATTTGGCAAAGATTAGAGAGGACAATAAAGATGATTGAAGTTACAGACCAGCTTGAAAAGGAAGAGCAATCAAATAAATTAGTCATCCTCCATTTCCAAATGAGGTGCCTGAAGTGGATGCAGCAGTTTTTTATGAAGCTGTGAGTAACACTAAGTTTGGGACTTACACTGGCCAGTGACTGCACACTCTTCCCTAGTACAAAAAGAAAGGCATCAAATGAACTTAGCAGGATGCAGATTTAAAATTAAAAAAAAATTTTTTTCTTCCCACATTGCATAATTATGCTGCCACACTCAGTGACTTATGATGATGTGGATGCTGAAAGTTTAAATGCATTGGAAACAAAAACCCATTAAGGGCTGCTAAATACAAAGATACTGATGAAGGTTTAGGAGTGTCTGAACCACCAGCTGCTGGAGGCTAGATAACACATAAGGAAGTATTGCTGTGGGCTTGATCTGCCCTGACAGATCAAGTCTTTTGTAAAAACGCACAGTAGTCACTGGCAGAGACAGGATTTGGAGATAGCTCAACCTCTGATCAGCACAGCTCTTCTCAGATTTTATGTTTGTTAGAGTCAGGGTTTTTTACTAGCACTGTCTGTATGTCACTAACATCTGACACTGTAGATCTGAGCTTTTGCCACTGAGGTGCTCCTGGTCTTTGATCCAGGCAAACGCAGCTGAAAAATGCAATGATGGAGTGCAACACTGTATCTCACAAAGCAACCTGGCAATTCAAAATAAATTACAGATCTCTATAGGTCTGAAGTGATGCTGAGTGTGAGCAGTTTCAGCAAGGTGTGATGAAGGGGGAGGGTGAAGGGAGGGAGTTTGAATCTACAAGGAGAAAGAATCTTCCTTGTCACTCCAGCTGCCTGGCTTAGAGGATCAAACAGCTTCTGAGATGCATCATGTAATGGAGGCTGTGACAGTCTATATATTGGAAAATCTCTCTATTTCCTCTATTTCTAGCCTAGATTTTTTGGTTACTAGGGAACTGCACCATTTTGTTCTCTTGGTCTCTTCAATGAAACCAAGCTCTTCAGCAGCTGTAATTCCTTGATTCTTTCTTGGATTCAGAAGTAGATTCCTAAGTTGCCCCTTTCACATGCCAGTACAGATGTAATGTATATTTCATGTCTTAACACAAAGTTAAACAAGTCATCAATATAGAGCCCTGGCCTTGTTCTCCTCCCAAATCTTCAGAGTCTTTACAAAATACTATATATATGGAGCAGGTTTTTTTTAATTGACTACTCAAAAGGTTTTGTTTTTTTCCTATCTGTATGTTCAGAGGTACTTGAGAGAAGAAGGATTAATAATGTCTATTTAGTAAGGAGATCACTGGCTGCTTCCACAAGTTCCCAGTATGCTCAAGGCTTGCATTCCTCCTGTCCTGAAAAATCTGTTAGATCCCACAAATTGCTCCTGGTAAATGCCCACCTGTGAGCATTCAGCTCTAGGTGTTTCACTGCAAGACACCCCCGTAAAGCTGCTCTGCCCAACAACCTTAGGACCCTGTATTCACATCTGAAGCCTCCCTGTTTGAGCATGGCCAAAGATGAAAGCTGGTGCTGATCCATGAGGCAATGTCCTGTGCCCCATGCAGAATGACAGCTCCAAGGGAAAGGCATGCATGGGACATTAATATAATTTTGATGCAGTAGGCTATGATTTTCTGTGCAGGATTTACAAGGTTTTCCAGGATGTTTCATTAGAGGGAGCAATCCCTGAAAAGCACGTGCTATGTGCTGTGCTGTTCTTGTTTGACACGTCTGACAAAGCCTGTGATAATTGCTGTAAGGAGATGGCTCTGGCCTGCAGGAAGGTGCACAGGCGTGTTCTAGGGAGTGACAGATGGGAGATGGTTCTCACTGCAGTCTTCTTGATCAGTGAGTAACACTTCTTCAGCCTGGATTGCTCACTCTTTCCTGTTAAAACCTTGATTTCCAAAAGTAATTAAATTTTGCAGCTGCAGGGTTTGTTGGCCCAGCCATCCTCCTCTCTCCTATTCCATCTCCAATACCCACTGAACTTCTCAACAAGTGAAGATTAGAAGAGTGGGGGTCTCAAGGACACATGTGCTTCTGGAAAACCCCTAGCCAGGTAAAAGGACAATCAGGTTTGTATCCCCCTTGACAGCACTCAGCCTGATCCCATCACAGGATCTGGCTGGGATGTCGGTGAGCATCCACCCACTGACTCACTGGCATGACACTGTCCCTCCAATCCATGCACTGTTTCCTCATCCTTGGTGTGGCATCCTGTGGGGAACAGGGGACTGGTGAGGGAGCACCATGGGGGTACCACTACTGGAACAGCAGCAAAAGCAGGGGAGCTCTGCTGCTTAGCTCTATCTGGCTGCCACTGAGCACTGCTGCAACAGCTCACTGGCCTGTGCAGGCATGTGAGTGCCACCTCGGTGCTGGTTTAAAGTCAGTCCTGTTGAAATTTAGGATCTTAACCCAAAGTGCTGCTTAGGAGAGAAGAGAGCTGCCCCAGGAAAGATGACAGTGCAGAAGCCCATAGATCTGTATGGATGAGAGCAGAGCAGGGGCACCTGAGCCTCACAGCTGACACCTTCACAAAGCTGCCAGTGATCAGGCACAGCTCCAGCAATACTGTCCATTCAGACAGGGCTCAACGGGGTGCAGACAGCATCCATGGAGAGCTGGTGCATTCATGGTGACAGCCTGCAAAAAGGCTGAGCAAGGATGTGGTGTGGGTTCACCAAAACATTGAGGTGATGAATGGGGGGGCTGCTGGAACTGTTGTTCACCAAACCCTACAATCCTAGAAGAGGATTTGTAGTAATGGAAACTGAGTTTCTGGAATGTGCTGTCCTGGGGAGGAGTCAGGCTCCAAAAGGGTATGGGCAAATTTGGACAACATGTCCATGAACAGGCAGCAAAGGGAGTGGGCAAGGATGTGGCTTCCAGCATCCCTAATCCAAGGGTGGGTGCTGGGAGTAGAAGGGAATACCCTGCAGAAGATGGGCTCCTGCTCTCCCAGGCTCATGTGCAGTGAGCAGGAGGCAGAGCTAGAGAGACCCTGGTCTAACCCTGACACCTTTTCTCTTCTTCTTCCCTGACTGCAACAGCTACACTCAGAAACACTCCACAATTCCATGTAAATTCCTAGGTGGTGTTTCCCACATAGCAACTTTAAGACTTCAGTGATTATGATACTTCTCAATGTTTTCTTTGAGAGCATAGTTTTCCCTCTCATGTCTTTTTAATTATTTTTAGCCTTAACAGTCCAGAAATTCCCTTTCCTCTTGGGGGACACTCTATAATCCCCTCAGCAAAAAAGAACAGAAGGGAGAAATGATTAATAGTTATTCCTTTGCCTCAACCTTGGGCAGAATTGTAATAAATGAGGAATAGCAGAGACCATATACATATCCTCAGTATTTGCAGAAGGTCAAGTGTTAGCAAGCACTTTGCAACAAGAAAAAAAAAAAAGAAAAGTTTGGTTCAATCTCATTTTCTGTGTTCCAGGTTATTACAAATGTCATTTAATAAAGAATGATTTTCACTATGAATTTTATTTCCTCTGAAAAGAAAATTAAGAATCATTAGCAAGGAAAAAATGATTCAGTCATTTGAGAGATCTAGTTAGGTTGCAGAGCTCAGCTGCCAAATTACGATAAAAATCCCTGTGAGGTTCTTTCTGTCCTGTGAGGAGAAATAACCTGTAACAGTCTAGATGCTCAAATAGAATTTAAAACAAAGCCCTGGAAATATCTAACTTAAGATACAACAAGTTCCTACTTGTATTCCTGGATTCAGTCTAGAAGATTTTAACAAGAAAAGTGAATAGTTACAGGAAAGGTTGTGCTCTTCAGAAGGTTCCTATTCAAATTTGCTACTCTTAATTCTTATGTAAATGTTTTTAATGAAGTACCCAATAGCTTTCAAGAGAGGCTGGTGTGATTCTTGGACTTGTCATGTGCAGGACCAGGAGTTGGACTTGATGGTCTTCGTGGGCCTCTTCAAACTCACAATATTCTATGAGGGGCTAAAATGAGGATCTGCAGGTTTGGTGCAGGAAATATCTTCAGAACTGCCTTGGGTTTTTTCCCTCAGTTCAGTGAACATTATTCTGAAAGCAGGGAAATCAGGCAAAGGCAAGCCCAGCTACAGCTCCTCTGACATAGGTAATAATATTACATATTCATGCAGTACACAGAGCAAGGTGTTTGTGCATGAATCCATTCTAGGGTTTTATGATAGAAGCTACCTTTGAACCTAGATATTTCTTTATTACTTCCATTTCTCTTTGCCAAATAGAACACCTTGATGTGATTTTGGCTTCTTTTTTTGTTTGTTTTTTGGTTGAAGTGCTTCCTAAGTAATTTGCTTTTCTATCAGTTTTCGTTTCAGACATAATTTCAATTTCCAGTCATTGCACTAAATCAACACCCTTTTTGTTATCTTTCCCCTTATTAACATCCTCCTCTGTTCCATAGACCTTGACAATCCAGTTCTCTAGAGCAATCTCATTAAGGGGGAGAATTGACTATTAAACTCATAGTTTCCACCGTGATTGCTATTTGAAGTTTCTGTTTCTGACCATAGTGGTGGTAACTTCTGCACTCTTCTAGCTGTACTGTTAGGATTTCCCTGCTCCTGCCCCTCTTGTGGTTTTCCTGCTGCAGATTTTTTCCTTGCAGATGGTTTTCCCACTGGAGAACCATCATCCACTGTGGGCTCCTGCCTGACACCAGCATCAGAGCTTTGCACTGTCCTTAGCATACTAACTCCATGTATAAACTTGGCAAGAAGAAATTCAGAGTGTAATTAATTTTTTACATGAATTTCGTTTCTTTACAGTCAGTGGGGGGAAATGGGCACTTTTCTCTCACAATTCATATCACTACTTCCACTTTTCACTTTGGACTGACTCAGACTGGGTCCCCAGCATGTCTCCCTCTCCCCATTGCCTGTCCAGAGAAAAGAAGGTGACTGGCTCTGTTTACCATTGGCACTGTCAGGGTTTGAACAGACAGGTCCCATCCTCATGGTCAACTGCTAGAAATACATCATGATTCCAAGAAAACCGTTCCAGTGCTTGAGCACCTACTCTGTCTTGAAAAATTCTGACTTATTTCAGCTTTGGGCTTTCAGCACAGTCTTCTCCACTCAATTAAGGACAAAATCTACTGTCAGGCACGTTTTGCCTCATCTGCCCTGAAAGCATTGCCAGTGTTTAAAATCTTGAATGAGTATAACCTCCATTATCTATGAGAAGTGACTGCAGCAATACTTGATATGGCATTTGTAACAAGAAGGAGCTGGCTGAGCAGCACTGGAGTCAGGACCTGGTGTGGTCACAGCAGAGCAGCCTGGCTTTGAGTTATGCAGACACCACATGCAGACTTCCTGCTCCAAACCCATGCACCACGTGCATTTGATCCAAAGCTCTGCTGCTTTATATCTTGCTTTATCTTGATTTATAAATGAGGCAAGTGATAGTCATGGCAGAGAGGATTCAGGAGATTTTCAAACCTCTGAAGAGACAGTGAGGGAGCAATTGTTTGTTTTGCTGGTCACAGGATGTCCTAGTAATCGCTGAGTTGTCTCTTGGAGCCATTTCCTTCAGGAGCTACTGCTTCACCTTATGGGGACAAGCTTCCCAACTCCCCTGCACAGAGCTCTGACTCCATTTGGAGCTGCACCTTCATAAAAAACCACTCTGTCCTATTGCTGCAACAGTTTTCCTTCCCTCTTCCATCACCTCCAGCTCAGGGAAGAGCACAACACTTATATTTAGAGTTTAAACAACTAAGGAAGGGGCTTGTTCCTTTATTTTTTAGATGAAAGCATCTAAAAACAGTTTTGGTGTTAGCTATATAAAAGTAATAATCTGACCCACTAAATCACCAGCCAAAAATCACCAATCAGCCAAACAAAAGGACATTTAATCCAATTAACTTCATAATGGAAGCTATTATTTGGCAGCTAAACACTAACACTTTACCAGCACTTTTCTCTGCAGAGCTGCCAGTTACATCTGTGTCTGTGTCATTACGTGGTTTGAAGGTGCAAAACTGTGGTACTCTAAGTGATATAAAGTGTGTTACTTTTGCTCATTTTGCTGGTAATAAATGAGCTTTTATTTCAAAATAAAACTCTTCTTAAAATAAAATGAGAAAATCTCATTCAGCATTAATTTCAGGATAATTATTTTCTACAAATTTTTACAGCTATTTTTTGTTATGTGTAGTCCTGGCCTAATAAATTATATCTGGCCTAATAAAGGATAATTAAGTGGACAATCTTTGCAACAACTTGAGCAACCTACAGGTACTTGGTGGGCAATTCTGCCGGGACAGACACATCTGCGGCTTCCCTCCTCTCTCCATGTGGTCTGAAGGGAAGCCAGGTGTGACAGCTAAATCAGAGAGAGATGATTTCTCTTCTGAGTGATAACACCCAAGAGCACACAGGAAGCCCAAACAGGAGCAAGCAGGAGCTGGTCCAGTGCTTTTGTACACACATGACACGACTGTCATACAAAAAGGAAAAATCTCAGTCTGTTGAGAGTCCTGCTTGCCAAAAAACCCCAGGTGAGAGAGTTCTCTGGTATGCAATCAAGAGTGATTGCTAGGGATGAACCAAAGGCTTTGAAGGGGAGAGCAAAGCAATGTGTATCTTGTCTGTGGCTGTCACTTCCCTTGACAGCTGTGGCCTGTCTCTGTCTTGTTAGAAATTATGTCAAACCGTTTATTTTTATCCTTACCTCTAGGCATTTGAGAGAATGAGAAAGGAGGAAAATAATAAATCCAGGTGTGATTAATGTAAATATCATTTGATATTTGATAAGTACCTTCTTATGTGAAGTAAGACAGAATTCAGCCCATAAAGAGATATTAATCAGGGAGACGATGTACAAACAAAAGACAAGAAGTGCTAATAGGAAAAAAAACACCCCAAAAAATCCAACCCAAACCCCACTAAAATATTCCAATTAAGCTCCTAAGCTTCCACTTGTAAACAGTTGAAACTAAATTTCATTTTGTTTACTGCTGTGGGATGACAATTCTTTCTTCAAAGCTGTGAATTCTCATTTTCTAGATGTGAATCACTTCATTTCATTAACAAGCAGAAGCAGATTGCTGCCATCTTTATTGTAGCCAAAATATTATTTTCAGTAACTGCAAATAACAGGGTCTGTTGACTTGCAGAGAAATGTGACATGCTCAGGATTTCTCAATTATAAATAGAAGAAAAAGAGAAAATATCCTAGAGTGACATGATTAAACTCAGAGTTGCTTTTCTAAACAAGACTTGGAGTTGTATTATTGTAAATAGATACTGAGAGTTTCTGTTGAAAATTGAACCCACTAGCTTTTAAAATAAACATAAATCAGTGCATAAATCATGATTATCTTCATCTGAACAAGCTGTACAACCACCCAGAAGCACCCAAAAACCTCAGGGAGATTTCTCCATGTTCTCCCATCACTCTTCTCAGAATGCCTGCCAGTGCTTTACCCAGGTTCTAAAGGGCTCAGGCAACAACATTTTCACTGTCTCACAGTAAAAACCTGTCCTGTTCTCACCTCCTCCTCTAACTCCCTTTTCTCCTTGACCTTCACATGGGAAGTTGCAGGTTTTGGGGGAAATACAACATTTCTCCTGGATCTGAGATCCAGAGGGCCACAGCTGCTGGGTGCAGGAATGAGAGCAAAGCCAACAGGAAGACCAGCAGTGCAAAGCATGGGCTAAAATCCTTTTTTAGTCACAAAACAGAAGCTGTCAGGAGAAAACAAAGACAGAAGCATCTGCACATTGGTCAGCAGGCCAAGACTTGGCAGGTCACTTCATGACAGTACAGGACAGTATATGAAGGAATATCTGCTGATTTCAGGATCAGCATCACCCAGCAAGCCTCCACCACTTTGAATTTTGGGATTGCTTTAGGGAGAAATAAAATCCTTTAAGGTACTGGAAACATAATTCGAACAGCAGCTGCACACAGGCCAGGAGCCTTTATTAAACATGAATGGAAATGGACAAACCAGGGAAAATGCACCACAATTTTCGGAAACAGAAAAAGTACTTTGATGTCTGAGTGCTAGCAAAACACAAGACTTCTGCTGTTAATTTAAGTTTTGAGAGGAGCTCTTGGAACAGAGCAAACAAAACCTCCAGATATTATCCTAACAATATAGTCACTCTTAAAACTTTTTGAAGAGCAATTTTACACTAACCATAATATTAAATTGTGATGGGAAAAGGCAGAGGCAAGGTACAGTGAGGCAAAATACAAGGCAAGGAAAGGACAGGGATTTGATGCACTTTGATAAAAGTGCAATTTGTCTCAGCCTGTGCAGAATTAGAAAGGAAAGGGAATAATAAGATCTACATGCAGACAGCTGATACTCTGGGGGGTGCATGCCCTCTGTGCCTGCTCAATGTTGTTGCCCAACACACATGACTAAAATTGTCCCTTTGTCCTTTCTTTCAGCAAAAATACATTTTTTTATCAAGTCACAGCTCCTTGACTCTGTCTGACTCGGTCCTGCTGAAATCAATCAGGTTACTCAGGGAGAAAAGTTTCAATTTTTTGCAAATTTTCTCTACTTAAAAATGCATTATATTTGGTTCAAGGGGTGGGATGTAGTCTGGACCAACTTTTATCTTCTGGAGATGAGTTTATTCATCCTAATGAAAAAAGATGACTCACTTCTTCCTCCCTGAGATGATAAGACTGTGATGAAAGTCACTTAGAATTTAGCTTTATAGCCACTAACAGTAGCATAATTAAGTCTGGTTTTAGAAGAAGGGAGCAGACAAATGCACAGTAGATAAATGAGGAGCAGACAACAACAACAAGAAAAGTAGACTATAAATCCCTTTTTATTCTTTTAGGTGTGTGTTGTCATAAAACCAAGTTATTTTTCATTAAGTGTTTTGTCCCCCAAAGCAGAAAATAGCGACAGAGTGGAGAGCATGTAGATTTCTTTCTGTGCACCAGTTTGTGTGCCCTGGCCTTTTGGTCATTTACAGCCATCTCTAAACTGACTGGCCCAAATTATCACTGCTTTTGGGCTTCATGGCTCTATCACCGATTGTCCCCCTCAATTTACTCTTTAAAATTCATCTAAAGAGAAGTAGTGTGTTCTATGTGAAGAGCTCAAATTCAATAGGCAGCTTCAGGACCATGTGGTAACCCAAGCAGTATTCACTAAATGTGGCCTGGGAAGAGCCTTGGATTATTCATAGGAAGTAAAGATTTAGGAAATTTTTGCAATGGATGGATGGATGGATGGATGGATGGATGGATGGATGGACTGAAAGACAGATTTGAAAGCCAGGAAATGGTATAGAAATCTATGGGTCACTAGCTAGAAGTCCTGAGAGAAGCTCTGTGGGAAAGTCCTGATTTTTATTCATTTATGCAGATGAGAGAAACTACTAGTTTCTTGAGGGAGAATTCCACTGTTCACTCCAGCCTCTGCAACAAAAATGTTCATTGCACTCTTGGGAAGGGGAGGAAATTGAATTTAGCCTAACTGTGGTCTGTAAATGCAGTGCAGAGTCTTATTTAACAGCAGATCTTAACAGGCTAATGTATTGAATAGCTCTAGGTGTAAAGGACACTAAGCCATAGTTAAAACCATATCTCACAGTCATGAAATTCATAAGGAAAGAGAGGATGAAAAGCACCATAAAAAAGCAGTGAAGCAGCTGTGATGCAGAGAGCAGAGTGGAAAGGGCATTGCTGCAGAGAGCGTCCTCGTGGCACCAAGGCAGGCAGCAATTCCTGCAGCTGCAGCTGAGAAACACTGATGTGATTTACATTGCCCTCAGCAAATCCATGCACAGGCAGCTGTGGCCATGACCACCCTGCCTGTAAAAGAGAGTGAGATCCACAGATTACTGCATCTTCTAAGGCTGGGACCCAGGACTGGTCGTATTATTGGGTATCCATATAGCACTATAGTCCTTGGGAGTGAAATGCCTGGGTCTCAGTTGCCACTCTGATTTGCTTGGGTTTTTCATTGCAATAGCCAGTCAAGTAGGGAAAAAAAACTTCAACTAACCAAAAAACCCCCAAAACCACCCAAATGAAAAACCAGGAAAGCAACATCATAGCTTAAAATTACAAGCCAAAGGTAGTAAATTTAATTCAGACAAACATTTCACTTGATACAGACACTACTTGCCTCTTCATCTCAGCTGTCACCTTTATTCTCCTTTTCCTCTATTTCCACCAGCCTCCAGGCTCCTTTTCTTCTCCTGTCTCTGCAAGGCACAAGGTATTTTTTCTATTAACTCCTTCTCTGTAACTGGTTTTAGTGATTTAAAATTGATTAGCATTTTTTAGCAACCTGAATAGCAGTTATCACTTATCTTTGAATCCTCTCTGTCTGAAGAGGAAATTAAGTGACTTCCATGCTTTTTGTTTGCAAACTCTAACCTAGAGGCAATTGCACAAAATGGGTCAGACCCTCCTGGGTAGGCACCTCACTTCAGGAAGGTGTCCATGAGCAAGCCCTTGGAACTGCTTGGGTAGGGCAGCTGTAGGAGGGAAGGGGTTGAGACTCACGCCGTGCTTAGCACATTCTGTGGTAGCTCTTTGTCAAGAACAAGATATCCTTACAGGATCCCAATGCTCCCCAGGGACTGCTGACAAGTACCAGACATTTAAAGTCAGTTGTAGGATCCTGCTGGACTCAAGAATTTAGCTGCTGGGTTCAGAGGTATACAGAACATGCACATGTCACCTGTGTAGATAAGAAGGAAGAAGTATCACAGAGGAGAGGAAGAAAAAGGCAGAAAAATGAAGTGGGGACAGGAAAAGCAGAGGTAGAAACCTTTGCTAGATCCAGTGTGAGTGGGCTAATGGTTAGTATTGGTTGAAAGAGCAAATAAAAGTGAAAATACAAAGGTAAGAGAAGATATTTTCTCTATTGATAGTGATAGGGGATTTTGGACTTTGAAGGTAATTTTTTTCTGAAGAGGGATGGTCTTCAAATGAAGCTGGCTGAATGGCCAGGGTCTCTCATGAGAGACTGGATGAATCACAGAGTTAAAGGAGAACAGGCAAACAAAAACCTTCTCATATGAAATCTTGTCCAACATAATCAGATCATGGGGAGTATAAAACATATGCACTCTGTAGCTGTGCAATCATCTGTTCTATTGGCCGAGGCCAAGAAGTTCTGCTATCTACAGGCCATTGGCAAGCACCTATGTAATTAACTACAACCATCAGCCCATTGGGAACCCACTCTTTTAATTAACTCAGTGTGGTATTTTGGCCCCATCTGCTAATGTCCAAAACAGATTCTCATCTGTCGTTACTTGCTACAAAAATATTACTCTGTTGTGGGAAAATTATTGCACTTGAATGATTGTGCTCTGTTCTCTTCTAAGTGAGAAATACAAATTAGAGATAAAAACAAAGGCATCTGAGGATGCATAACAGTAAACATGATATTTTTCCTGATTAAAACAAACCGAGATTTGCCTCTTACTGTCTGACTCCAAACTCACAGGACCACTCATGCCTTAGAAGTATTCCTGAGAGTAGTAATTTTCACAAGCTCTTGCCAGATTTCTCTCGGTTGACAGCATGTTGAAAAGAGCTTTGTTACAGAGATCAGTAAGTAAAGCCCAAGGCATTTATAGTGTGATGCATTTAAGCAGGTGTAAAATTCTGGTATCTCCACCTGGGTTTGTTTACATTGTTGTTTTCAGCTGTACACACATGGAAATGTGCAGAAGGGACTGGTTCTGTTCTAGCTTGGCCTTTCTGTTATTGCAGAATTAAGCAGCTGGAAAACAAAGCTTGAATGTGATGAGGTGTGGGTGGCTCAGGCTGCAGGGGCCAAAGAGGATTGAAAATGCCAGAAATGCTAGAGAGGGACAGAAGCTGCTGGTAGGGAAGGTAAGTTCTAGGCTCAAGTCTTCCTACTCCGGAGATCAGGCAGTACCTGGGACCTGTGGTAGGATCACCTCTGACAAATCTCACTGACACCTACAGCCTTGGAAAAGCAGAAGTCAAAAAAAGAAGTATTTCATTACCAAAACTAAATTGTGTTTTCTTCCACCAAAGCTTCAGCCTGCTTTCTTTTGCACCTTGTTTATCTTTAGCACTGTCTGGCAGAGCAGAATGTTACTGCTGTCTCCAGAAATACCACCTCAGGGACAGTGCCAAGGAACAACCTTCTAAGCCTTATTTTATCTGTATTGCATATTGGTTTGAAAGCATTTCTTAATTTTATTGATTAAAACATTAGGGTATCAATTTATTATTGGCAACACAAATCACTTTGTTATGTCATACTTAAACCAATATTTATTATCATGTTACCAACATTATTACACTTATTATTACAATTTAACCTCATATTCTAATTGATCAAAAAGAATTGCAGCAAGCAACACCACTAATTTAGCTCAACATTTCTTTGTTTTCCTTTCTCATAAAAAAGAAGAAAAAAGTCATCATTCACTTTTTGGGTAACAAAACTGCATTTATAGATCCATTACATCTGAAGTCCATTCTCCTATTTAAAGCAAACTTCTCAGAATTGTATTTCTGAATGATTTTGTTCAAATTAAACTGTTCAAAATTAATTGTCAAAACAGAATTTCCAAAGTTGGAAAAGATCTTTGGGATTATATTGACAAGCACTGTCAATGAAAATTTATTTTAATGTATGCCAATATCATGTTCTGTTGAAATTTTCTCATTCATCTCATTGCCCTTCCTGTGTGTAAAGTCTAATGATAAAATATATCCCTAAATCTGAATGAGTTCTGGAGAAGGAGAAGAAGAAAAGGAGAAAGAGAGAATGGAGGGAGGACAAGCAAGATTTCTTGTAGTGAGGGGCCCAGAACTGGACACAGGATTTGTGATGTGGCCTCACCAGTGCCATGTACAGGGGGACAATCCCTGCCCTGGTCCTGCTGGCCACACTATTGCTGATCCAGGCCAGGTGCCACTGGCCTTCTTGGCCACCTGGGAACAGCTGGCTCATGGTCAGCCACTCTCAGCCAACACCCCCAGGTCCCTTCCCACAGGGCAGCTTTCCAGACACTCTTCCCCAACCCTGGAGCATTGCTGCAGTGCAGGACCCAGCACTTGACCTTGCTGAATCCCACGCAATCGGCCCCAGCCATCCATCCATCCAGCCTGCCCAGACCCCTCTGTGCATCCTTCCTGCTGTCCAGCAGATCAGCTCTTCCTTCTGCCCCACCTGGTCTCAGCTGCAAACTGACTGAGGGGGCACTCAGCCCCTTGTCCAGGTCCTTGATGAAGGCATGAAACAGGAGTGGCCCAACACAGAGCCCTGGAAACACCTCCTGTGCCAGCCAGCAGCTGGATGCAGCTCCAGTCACCACCCCTCCCTGGACCTGGCCATCAGCCAGGCTTTTACCCTGAGAACAGTGCATCCATCCAAGCCATGAGCAGCCAGTTTCTCCAGGAAGCTGGAAACTCCTCCAGCATTTAGAAGTTTCCTCTTGTATTGTTGGGCACTTAGGGCTTTTGAAAAGTTGCTTCATGGATCAAATTTGTATTTAATCTGGTGAATATCTGAGACCCAGAGAGTTTCAGTACACATTTACGATCTGCTATAATGGGTTTCAGCTTAGAGCATCTCATCTCATGTAGTCTCTTGACTACATTTCAGTAGAATGGTAATCCCAGTATCCTGTGCTACATAGATAAGAGAGACTATCAAAGGATGGATATAATTAACTTCCAGGAGCACATACTTTCCTTTCTTGTTTAATTATTACATAATTACTCTTTATCTTACGTATTTCAAACAGCAAAGAACAGCATTGTGCCAGTACCGAGATAACAATGGCTCAGCAACTTATATGTTGCATGTCCAACACTATGTGGCTTACTAGAGTGAAAATATAAGAGTATTTACATTTTTCCTCTGTCTGTGTGTAAGCATGCTAGATGCTGAGAGCTGTAGTATACTCTGAATCACACTCCAGCTGGAATACAAGAACTGATTACCATTCCCCTTACTTGGCATACTGTTAAAAGTTAGGTCTTGTCTCTGCTTTTTCTTCTGCATTGTTTCCTTGTTGCTTCCCAGCTATACATTTTTAGTTTATATTTTTGAACTTTATTAAAATGCTCTGAAGTGGTCCTTACATAACTTTGTGTCTTAACAAAAGGCAAAAAAGGACAAGAGTCGTTGTGCCTGTAATTTAAATACATCTTTTGAGTTAGAAAGGTATTATTTCATATTGTCATTTTAACAGAAATGGAAACGAGTAAGGTAGTGAAGCATAAAACAACATAGCAGCATATCTAAATAAATTGATTTTTTTTCCCCTCATAACAGAACATCAGTCACAAATAAAATGCATCCATGTGGAGCAGGAACAGAGCACAAGGAAAAGCCAGTCATGCAGCATCCACTTCCAGATGGCTGTGAGGGAGGGCAGCTGCCCCACGCTGGCAGCCCCCAGGCTGCTGTGCTGCTGCTTTGCTATCCTGAGATGAGGCTGTGGCTGGGGAGAGGCAGGGCAGCAGCCAGGGCAGGGATGCAGCAAGCAGAGGGTACCACAAACCCAGCAGAGCAAGCTGGTAGCTTGGCAGAGCTTGTGCCCAATGTGATGCACTAGTTTTGCTTATCCAGATTTGGACTTTGCCTGGTCATCTGGATCCTGGTGGGTAGGAAGGGCCTTGAGAGGAGCCCTGAATCTGTGTGGCACAACAGGAAACTGGCTGAGGCCATCAGGTAGAAGAGAAATCTGTCCTTACAAAGCCTCCATGTGGAAAACGACAAATTGCCTTGTGAGCAGGTAGGAGCACAGGCTGTTTTATATCAATAAGCGAGGTATGTATGCTCTAAATTCTATCTATTCTGCTAAACACTGTTTTGCTCTAAGGAAGCTCTTCAGTCACCAATTACAACTTTTCTTGTAGCTACAGAGAACAAAATTACCAAATGGGAACCTAAATCAGATTCACCAGGATAACCATGTTTTACCCCAGGGAACAGCACACTCCATCCAGCTCTCAGAGTGGCAGAATCCAGTGATGCTGTCCTCAGAAAAAAAGTGCAGCAGCTGAGGGGCAAAGACAGCAGGAGACAGCAGAGAAGAGGCAGCATCAGAAACAATCACCTGGTGATTATAACAATTGGGTTTGAGGATATGAAGAAAACGTACATTTGGGTTGTTTCCCTTGTAATTACAATTGCATTTTGGTGGCAGAAGATGGGCAAACACAGTGTCCAGCTTTGCCCTGCTGCACAGGGCCCCAGGGGCCACAGCTGGGACTAAGGGTTCGCAGAGGACATTGAAAGGGCTGCTTCCCCAGGGAAAGGAGGCACATCAGCTTTGCTCCTCCTGGCCAAACAACCACAGCAGCATAAGGTTATTGGCTCAAATGGATGCCAAGGCTAAAATGGAAGCCTCTGTAGGTTCCTCCTTTTTAAGGTATTGGAGCCTCCAAGACCGACCAGGCAAAGTAATTGGGAGAAACATACAGCTCCTCTCACACAAGGCAGGAGCAGGGAGGGTGTTGTGTTGGGAATTTTTGCAGCATGTTACTCTCTGTCACTTTCTGGATCTCCCTATTCCTAGTCCCAGTTTAGGTCTAAACACTGATCCATACATTAAAAATGCCTTGCCTCTTTCCACCTCCCTCCTCAGCCAGCCTGTGAAAGAGCTGCAGATGTAGTTTAAGTGTCTGTAATGTCATATTGCCAAGCCTCCAAACACTGCCAGACTTCTCAGCAGGAAGCCAGGATGTGACATGGCATTTGGAATGATTAAGTTGCCTTTATTCACCACAAAGGGCACAAATGCCATTATGAACATGAGTGATGTGATGCATTTGCAAACCATTTCTTAAAGAAATATTCGTGGAAAAGAGTGCTAACAGAGCTACTTCAAAATGTGTGAGAATGAGTCCAAGTGAGAGTGCTGTGGGTGGATACAGTGGATGTTATCACTCAGAAGCTAAGCCCCTCTTCGGCCCATAAACAGCAGACAGGCTTAAGCAAAACAGTCATTTATCTTCGTTTTTACAGCCTTGGCACTTCTTAGCTGCTGATGTCCAATGTGTCTGCAACCCTTTCTGGGAAAGATTAATAGTCCTTGTCAGATGTGAAGAATTAAATTTTTCTTTCAGAACCGAATTATTTTGTTTAATTGTATGTTATTTATGGAAGTTACTCTTAAAATAATAGATAAATATCACATAAATTTCAGAGCCTAAGAATTACAGCTGGGGAAAGGAAAGCACAAAAGCAAGATTGTCATTCTGCAGACATGAAGAGCTCTTGGTGACATTAAACTGCAGGAAATGAATAGTTTTGAAGCTTTAAAGGTGCTTCTAAACATCACTGCAGTCAAAGGACACTGGTTTGCTCAGCAGTGCACCAAAGCTGCTCCCCAGCCTGCAGATGTGCTGATCTTGAACATCCCATTAATAAAGCCATCCATGAATAAATCACAAAGAAATCTCAAGCTAGAAGCAGTATGAGCAAACTGATCTAGTTCATTCCAACCCCAAATTTATAGAAGACCTAAATGATGTAGCCTTTCTACTGATAATCAATTTAAGTTTCCCTTGCAGTTTTCCCCCTGGGATCATGGCATGTCATTTGTATGCAAGAGAAAGGCTCCTCACTGAAGTGAATAGGGCTGTTTTCAGAGCTTTTCTTTTTAAATGAAAAAACTCGAACTAAACACTAAAAGTTTGCTAAAAATCATCAACCATTAAGAACTTGTTAAAAAGCCCACTTGGCAATAATGTGACCATGTCCAGTAAGTGGTTAATTAAGTAATTTCTGCTCTATGAGCCCTGCTTGCAGAGAGAGGAGAAAGAGTTAAAGCAATCTAGGAAGACAATCAATATTTCATTTCTTTGGAGCTAAGTAGCAGCAAAGATAAACACTTCTGATGAAGATGTTTGTCGGACCAGTGCTTTTCAGTTTTACAAGGACATCCTGATGAATCCTTGCAAAATCCTATGGGAATGGTTAAATTTATTCTCATCATTTTATAGGAAACAGCATTGAAACACAGGCAGAAGGGCTGATATTTCATATGTGCCTGCCTTAAATTAGGATTTAATCTATCTTTTGATATCTAAACAAAGGTCTGGATAGGGTTTGCTGAAGCCATTTAAGTTTTCAGTGAGTATTTAACTGGGTCAAAAATAATTTCAGATTGGTCATATGGCAAATGGGACATGCAAAATTCATAAACCTTTAATGAAAACAGGCAGAGGCTTTGTAGAAATGCTGGTGTTAGAATTCAGATGTTTCTTGTTTATATTTCATATTTTGTATTTCTGGCACAGACAACACAATCAAATAATACTTCTACACATTCACTTTTATCCTAAATAGATACAGAAATTTGCAGCAAGCCCCAAACTGGTTTTGGAAAAGGATCAATAATGTAATTGCAAATTATATTATGTTTGGTTAAAAATATTTATTTCATCATTTATTTACTATTCAACCAGTTCTAAATGATCCACATTAAGGGAACTTCTGCAGAGAAAACTAGCAAATTATTTTTCAAGACACATTTGCAGAAAAGAGTGCTGTGTTAAATCCTTGAATTCTGACTACAGGGTTCTGCTGCCTCATCTGGTAAATCTGATCCTCTTTCTACCAAACACTGGAATTTAATTACAAAGGCTTGTGAGTACATCATACGTAATGATACACTCACAGATGCTGAGTCCATAAACAGCTTTCTCTGAAAATTAACAACACATAGCAATGCACTCAGGGGAAAACAGCAGCCTCACCAGTTTACTGATGTGTATATGGGTTTTTCTAAGGCAACAAAAGGCTCTTGTTAGATTTTAAACGATAAAAAAAATTATTCAGGTCTGTGTAAATAATAATGGGTTATAATTTCTGATTTTACACGTCTAGTTGATCATATTTTCAAAGGGTTGTTGAACACTTAGATGTATAACCTTCAGAAAAAATACTGAAAACCTTGTAATTAAAATGCAATATAAGAATGAACTTTGTGCATTTCTATAATATTTTACTGTACATAAACTGATAATTAATCTAGACAATAATTTCTGAGATAGATTTGAAAAAACATGTATAAAAGCAAATAATAAAAAAGCTGAAGTGCTCATTCTTCTGCATTGTCATATGCACATTGGAGTTTTGTGACAGACTCTTGTAATAGTTTACTTATGTTGTTACAACATACTTTAGAATCTTTATTTTGGAATAGTACCATCATCTCAGGTAAAAGTCCTTCCTGATATAAGGACAGGAGGTAAAACTCTTCAGTTTTAGCATCTCAAAGAAATAAGTCCCCATAAAGCACGTTTGCAAATAATTCCCCATAAAGCACGTTGTAAATAAAAGGCCAGAAAAGAGAGAGTTCAGCTCTGACATTATGAACTCCATAAAATCACAACGGTGTACAGGAGGTGAACAGAAAAATTACATAATTTAAGAACTAGCAAGAATTCTAAAGCAATCAAACAAACAGAAACACTTACCCCAAATCACAGAACATTAAGCTGGAAAACTTAATGCTAGAGGTAACATTGCCGGTAAAAAACTTCAGTGAATTCAAAAAATATTCAGATGAAGAAAGAAAAAAATCTGTCATCAGCCTCTCAGGATGAAGGTGCAGGTGGAACCTGAGCTTCAGGAGGATCATGAGCTGCTGTGAAGCTGGGAGATTATATCAAGGATATGTTGTTCTACTCTTAAAATGTAGCTCTTTCTTTCTGCTGCAGACCATTACATAAATAAGGCAAGAAGGAACACTGCCGTGACTCAACAGGGTGGCTCATCATTACTGTTCAGGAAAAGGTGCACCACTGTTCCACAGAACGACTCTGGGTCACAGACCAGTTATTTTGAGCAGTTCATTCCCGCTCTGTTATCTTGCTAGCAGTTTTGGAAGATCTACCTTCTCTGTTAAAAATTGCGCTTGCAGAGGTTTGGTATTTTTGACAAAAGAGGTAAACAAATGGACATACAACAAAACATTCCAAGGAGCAAGTCTGTCAGGGGCAGAAGTTCAAATTATTGTGTTGATCTATCCAGAGTGGCCACAGAAAGGGAATCCCTGGTGCAGCTGTAAGATCATCAGAAAGATCTCCAGAGCCTTCAGGATGGGCAGAGGGAAACCTTCACACATGGACTAGAGGGCTCCAAGGGCACCCAGGCTGCAAGCTGAGGTGAATGACACCCTGGGGGATGGGGCAGGCTGGATGCAAACACTCTGTTGTGTTTTCCATCTGAGGTCAATGGTTATCCCATCATTCAGTTGAGGGAGAAACTGATAAGAATGCGGAACCCCCTATGCTATTCCATATCAAGGGATACAGTGGGTGTGGTACAGTAACAATAATAACAGCAGCAGAGGACTGAAGCAGTGCTTGTGGTTTGGTACAGCTCTCTGCCTCTCTTCCTGGCTGACACCTCCCACAGGAAAGGGTTGTGGTAAACCAGGAGCAAACTGCTGGAGAGTGGAGCTCATTTGCTGTCATAGGACAGTGTAAAAGCCTGATTCAAACACTGCAATGCCTAAAGCAATACAGCTGTGGCTCTAACAGCTGAGATCTTTCTTGATAAGCATCTACTTCTCTGTAATCTCCACAATGTTGAACCAAAGATACCAGCAGGGCAGGCAAAGGAAAGATTCCAAAGTAACAAGGGGATGTTCCAGGTCACCCTTGACTAAAGATGGGCATTGTGCAGAAGGACAGTAAAAAAAAGGACAGCTGCCTCATTTATGAAATTAACTGAAGTCTGAATGTAAGAGTGACTTAGTGCTCTAAAAACTGTCTGGGAAGAAAATATTTCAAGCAGATTCACTGCTGACTTATGTCCAGGAAGGGCGATTGACAGAAAGAAATTACTGCACATACATAGAGGGTACCTCAGAGACTGTTTGGTGGATATTCCCTGTTTTTCCTGTCCCTGCAAGTGTATCATAGTGCAGGGGGCAATGGGAATGGCTGTGGTGGCTGACTGAAAAGACCTTGTGAAAGTTTCAGTTCAACAACAGCAATCTCCCTTAGAAGTAAGTTCAATTATCTTAACACTGTGAAATGCATGATACAAAGAAGCACTTACAAGGGAAATTACAGTATTTGAAATGTAAATTAGGCACTGTGCCAGTAGATGTGTAATATGCCAGCCAAAAAATATCACAAGTGGATTTTCATGTTTCTGTCCCCCTGCAGTGGCTTAAACACTCCCTGTATGTCCAAGTATGGGAGGGTGTCACTTGTTAATCTCTTTCTCCTTTTTCAAATCTCTATGGCTACCTGCATCTGCCAAAATTTTCTCTCCTCTAGTAATGGGACCAGTCTTGGACTAGGAGGTCACCTTTTCCTTTTCCTTTTCCTTTTCCTTTTCCTTTTCCTTTTCCTTTTCCTTTTCCTTTTCCTTTTCCTTTTCCTTT